>JAJLTP010000017.1:0-262347 GCA_030568275.1 Lipomyces orientalis
GCAACGACGTTGGGGGTAGTAAAAAGTACTCCTGCAAAGAATGTCGGTTTGAGTGCGACCGCGATATCAATGGTGCGCGGAATATTCTGTTGCGTTGCATGACAGTAGATCGGACAGTAGACAAATATCTACACAGGAACGACGATCGTGTGGATGGTCCACATCCTGTGCAGCAACCTGCATTTTAAGAGCCGCCACACATTTACCTTCGTAATTGCTGTGGCGCGCGTTGAGGCTCGCTCCTTCTCGGTCTTCCGAGTTGCATGACTCTAGTCAAAAACGAGTGTATCTGGCACCAGCCGCACGGGGCCCTAAGCCAAAGTAATATTACATTATTCGTGTTACAATAGTAAATAAAGAGAATAATCTAGTAAGCCAAGTACATCATACTTCAACTAGTATAGTAAAGATATGGCATCAACATCTGCGCATAGTGCCACACTCGCGAGTCGCGACTCCGTTCGTAACATACAAAGTAGTCAATAAATAGTCTCAACAAAATCAAAAACACAACCTAATTTCAGCTAATATTTGACCCACAAAACAGGCAAGTAATGGAAACCTCCTTCTTTTCGCCGCTCTTATTAGTATACACTGCCTTTGCGCTGAGGCCTTGCTCGTCGACCTTAATTTGAACGGAACCATCCGGCGCCTTGCCAGATGGCTCTTCTTTGGAGCGTTTAGTCTTCCTTGACGACGACGACTTCTTCTTGTCATCTGTCAAAATTTGAATATCGTTCTTGTAGCGATTCTTGACATCGTCGATAACGCACGCTTCATGGAGCCAGTTACTGCAGCTACTACACCAAATCATCGTAGTATCCGGGTTATAGTATCTTTTGCATTTGCAATGTTTCCGAATAGGCTAGAGAGACTATTAGTAGGTATCTACGAAAAGGACACACAAAGCCAAGGTAAGCTACCATCAATTCGTTGTTATATGAATCATATCGCTGACGCCAGAAAAGATCCGTCAACTTGTCTTCGTCATCAAGCTCCAGCCAGTGAGAGACGGTTGCCTTGGCAGCAACTGCCATTGCATCAATGACGTCCATATGATTCGAAGCCACAAGCTCTTTCTTTCCATGATAATACCTTTTTCGCCTCGTTAGTATCAGAAATCGGTATTCACATTTGATATATACGCGCCTTCGTCCGCCAGGTAATTCGTTCGGCCAGTACATCCAGAACACTCTAACATACACGTGACTGGGATCGCTCGCTCTTATTTCAAGTACGCGTCCAATCCAAAATTGTGATGGATCCGAAAGGCCAATTCCGGTCACGTTGCTGGCATGGTTGACAAATACATAGTCGCCCACTGTAAAACGCTCGTCGCCGACTAAACCCATACATCAGCATCATCAAGATCCAGAAAACAAAGGTCTAATTGCGAATACATACCTACAAAATTTCTGTATTTAGACAGCTGCTCCCATTCGGCCTTTGGCTGCACGACGTAGTCAGGCGAATCTTCGGGAAAGGGATAACTCGAAGTGTTACTGTCCACATCGTCCTCTCCGTGCTTCCTTTTTTTAGACTTCTTCGAGCTGGATTTAGCACTTGCTTTTCGAAAGACAGTAAACGGTACATCAGTGTTCGGTAATGCCTCGTCCGACACCGGGTCGTTGCCGCTTGCGCCATTTTGTTCTTCCTCCTGCTCATCCTGACCGGAACGTGCAACATAATTGTCATCTTCGTCAGACTGCACGTCACCATTCTCTGCATGAGGAGACACAAGACTTGAAACCTTCGCTTTCTTAGATGTCATTTTCGTCAATGCCGACCCATAGATCTTTGTCTTTTTCGACGTCGATCTTCCAGCGCTCTTGGTTCGGGAACCATTTGGCGACGACTTCGCTGCCTTAGCATCATCGGCTTCGTTCGTATTTGGAGACCTGGAGATCCTTCTGCTGGTAGGAGTTGGCTGAGTATCGGCCGGCGGGTCAAGTGACAATGGCTTGTCAGTGCCGTTCCGGCCAACCGTTGGAGATGGAGAACCCTGTGCCATTTGAATGCGAAAGGTTAGCGATACGATATCGTTACTTTGTCCGGACGACCTGAAATTGTTATTGAAGTTTCAGAGCAGCGATGTCGCGATCGGACGTATCGTCGCCTAAGGTCGGCTGAAATAAATTATCAGTAATTGCAATCAATATTTGCTCATGACCGTATGGACATGGACAATTACCTCGCGATCCAGCTGTGGAAAAATAAAAGAATACAGAGATGCGAGACTACAGTGCTAGATATATCGACCGGACGCGAATATACAAGCAATGCCAATTCAGGCGCCGCTTTCTGCTATGCTAGACCAGACAGGGGGTCAAGTTGGGCCTGGAGATCCCGCCCACTCATATTGAAATCAGGGTGACCATGATGTCGCAGCCTACGGCGACAGCCACACACTGCGGAAGGATAACGCGCGCAAACCCAGTCAGGCTATTGAAATTTCGCTTGGCATTATTGTGCGTACAGAACGTCCCTCTGAGAGCGTCCGACAAACCATGCTGTGACTAATACGATTGATAAATTGCAATAATAATAATTGTCGGCTAGTAATAGTCTACGTCTTTTTGGGAATGACAGAATAGGACCAAACCGCGTGCAGCTTTCAAGTTCGCGCTGTTTCGAATTAGGTACGCGAGCAGATTGAATTAATCATAATTAATCATACATGGACAATCTCTCTCCGAATTCTATCTACATGCTCTTTTCTAGTGCATAATTCACCCTCCTTTCTAAATCCTTAACCCATTCGTCCGCCGTTACTAAATTTGCCTTCTCGCGCTCTTCGATCTCGTCCAGCCTTTTTTCGGCATTCTCCAGAGCACCGCGCCATGTTGAAATTTGAGCCTCCGTGCCATTCACCTTCTCCCTAATCTCGCTGATATTGCCGATTGTTTCTCCTGCTTCTGAATGCAAAAATCGTAAACTACGTAGCCTTTCAACTAGCCCGGGTACAACTTGCATTAATTTCTCGACGCTAGCAAGAGAACTGTACAGGGCGTCGATCTTATCCGCTCGGCTTGCATCTTCATCTTCACCAGTTATTGGCACCCTCTGGCCACTACTAGAATGCTTACCAGGACTTGCAGATGAAATCTTCTCGGCCTCAGCTACTAATTCGCGTACTCTTGTGAGTGTTGCATCAAATTTCTCAGGTGCCGAGATGAGACTATTGATTTTCTGTGAGAGAGACAAAAGCGTTGGGATAACCGGTTGCTCAAATATCGTAGCATGAAATGCGCCGTGGAACGCTACGCTCGACGGATTTCCTAAGGCCTTTTCAAGTCTAGCCACCCGATTGTCAAGGTCGATGAACTTTGAATTCTGTCCGTCGTTCAAGGTCGACGGATTAACCTAAGACGAAAGTAATTAATATAGTGTCAATCTCGACTGTTACGCCAAAAACTCATACCCCCGGCGCAGATGGCGTGCGCACTTGGCTATCTGTAAGACCTCCTGCTGTCGCAAGGAATTCATTCTTCGTTCCCAAATACTTTAGAACTCCTAAGGCACTCGAATTCTGTTGCCTAGAAGTAAGAATGGCCCTCATTTTATTGGCAAGCTCAGTCACTTCATTGGCCACATTTCCAGGTTCGTCCGGATCCTTCTTAGTATGCTCCTCCGTGGTTATTGAATCTGCAAGATCATCCATCTCTTTGTTTAGTCTGGCTATCTTCATTGTGGTGGACTCACTCATGGGATCTTCCACAGGTCCTCCAGGATTGAGCGTCTTATTGAGAAACCGCTCACGTGCGACATCGGCAGATATACTCGAATAATCGAGCTCATCGTTTGTAGTCTCGGACGGCGTATCTGGAGTTTCCTATTTTCAGTCAGTTGCCACATTGTTTCAGGGCAGATATATTGCTAACACAAACCACACCAGCGACAGATTCTTCCAAATCAGGGGTTTCAAATACATCTGGCGACCATGTGTCCTATACAAACTGTCAGAACACAGTATTTCGTAAGAAATAACTGGACAACTGACCAGACCCGGTAATGATTGGTACTTCTCGAGAATCGGCATGTTTGGTAGGGCAGCTCGTTAGGTACTTCTGATCTCGCGAAATGTCAGTATATTGATTGAAGCAAATCGATGCCCCAAGGTGTTATCACTGAGAACGCTACGTATTTTGGCGCCAAGTGTATAGGAACGAGGGGTACCAGACGAGTCTTATGTGGTCTACCAGCGAGGTTGTCATACACATTAGTACGTCTAAACCTTATTATTGAGAAGAGGAAATTGGATTAGGCTCTCCACAACATATGCTTGTTAAGCATACAACTATCTCTCATCAGAACCTTATTCTGTCCAATATCACTTGATTTGTCAATGTCTATTTGCCGCTTATATAACCTCTACACGCGTCCAATTACAATGATTCTAGCCGTGGGACAATCTCACCCGCACAAGGGAAAATGTAGACATGCGAGCGACAAAACAGTAACAAGTTGGTAAGTAAATTTAGTCTAATACATGTTCCCTGCAGGTCCGCCATTTAACGTCGCCTTGTAATGTGGCGAGCGGTCGACGTGTATCATCACCCTCGTATTTTATTGTCTACTTCCCAACCATTTAACGATCAACTTCACCAAACACAAGATCCATAGTACCAATGATAGCGACAGCATCAGGAAGGAAATGTCCACGAGAAATGGCGTCAAATCCAGCCAAATGAGCAAAGCCAGGAGCTCTGATCTTGCATCTGTACGGTCTCTCAGAACCATCGGAAACAACGTAGACACCCCTGCCACCCGACATGTATTAGTTCTGACCTTGGAAACTCATAAAATATAACTCTACTTACATCTCACCCTTAGGAGCCTCAATAGCAGTATACGTCTCTCCAGGAGGAACCGAGTAACCTTTCGTGAAGAGCAAGAAATGGTGGATTAAGCTCTCCATATCTTCCTTCATGAGAGCCCTTGGCGGCGGGCTAATCTTGTAGTCTTCGACCTTGACAGGACCAGCGGGCATGTCATTAAGGCACTGGAAAATGATTCGAAGCGATTGTCTAAACTCGGCCATTCGGATAAGATACCGGTCATAACAATCACCGTTGGTACCAACAGGGATGTCGAAATCGAGCTTATCATAAACCTCATACGGCTGATTCTTACGGAGATCGTACAGAACACCAGAACCTCGAAGCATGACACCACTGAAAGAGTGGTTTAAAACCTCCTCGGCAGTCATGACACCCACGCCGACAGTTCTCAGCTTCCATATACGGTTATCAGTGAGCAACTCCTCGACTTCATCTATTCTGTCTCCAAACTGCGTGGCCCACATGTATATGTCGTCCAGAAGACCTGCCGGTATATCCTGCGAGACACCACCAGGTCTTACATATGCGGCATGGAGACGAGCACCCGAAACACGCTCGTAAAACTCCATAAGCTTTTCACGCTCCTCCATACCCCACAAGAAAGGCGTAAGAGCGCCGACGTCCATAGCATGTGAGAGTACAGACATAAGATGATTGAGAACTCGTGAAATTTCGGCGAAAAGGACTCGAATATACTTCGCTCGAATAGGGATGTCAATGTTTAGGAGCTTCTCGACCGCCAATGCGAAAACTTGCTCATTCGACATCATTGATACCTTGTAATACAGTAAGCATTGCACATCAAGAAGACAGCTGCTAGAAACTAACATAGTCCAGACGGTCGAAATATGGCAGAGCCTGAAGGTAAGTTTTATATTCTACACTCAGCAATTAGCATCTAGAGATCAGATCTAACATCCGAAACTACTCTTACCTATCAGCTTCTCCGTGCCTCTGTGAAGCAAACCGACGTGCGGGTCAGACCGCAAAATCTCTTCACCGTGAAGCTCCAAAATTAGTCGCAACACGCCATGTGCTGCAGGATGCTGAGGACCGAAGTTAACGGTAAACGCACGAACTTTCTTTTTCTGGTTGGCAATAATGTCTTTCCCAGTTTCTATCGCACAAAATATAATCAGCATAGCTTCTCGTAGAGCATTGAACGGACAGGCCCCCATACGTTTGTTAAAACTGTTAGTGATATCCTCAGGAGGGAACTCGTGCAAGCTAGTAGGAGTGTACATAGAATCTAAATTTTCTTTGTTGGCCGCATTTGATTGGAAGTACCGACTGAATGCTGGTGAGAATCGTACACGAAATCGTGGAGTAGCCAGTGGCCGTCGAAAGATTACGTGTGACCTCAGCATCTTGCAACGCGACTGATACGGCAAATATCAAAGATCAATCAGGGAATTGAGCAATCCGAAGCTTAGTATGACTGGGAACGCAGTTGCTGCCGCTGTAGATTCGTCTATGGAGTAGGACAACAAGCTATTTGTTCCATCCTTCAGCTGGTCCCCAGATACTTAGCAAACCTCGACCGCCGATTGGTGGGGCATAACTGAGACGTCGATTCGCACAACCAGTAGGGTTGCGGTTCAAGTTGGGAATTGGCACTGTATAGAATTTTTGGGAAAGCTTCGATGGACAGAGTATCAAGTTTTTGGTTCCAACACCGCTCGCAAGTTTTTGAGCCGTACGCACAGAATGGTCGACTATAGCAAGATCCGGAGAAACGTAGTCGGTATCGAGCATGATAGGGTGACTAATGTATGTTCCTTGTTTTTCTTGTGAGGATCGACTAACAGTTGTCTTAGGTATCTAGCACGGACTTTCCTGGATACTACCCTGGAGAAGACCATTCATGGAACTTGGACAAATTCAAAGAGGTGCGACGCTTGTTTGTATTTTATGAGATTTCTGGGATTAACAATGGCCCAGAATTTTAGGAGCCACATTTCCTACTTAACTGACCTCTCCTGTTCGTTTGATCTTATTGGAGTCGATTCCTCCATTGCAAATGCCTTCCGTCGAATCATGATCGCCGAAGTACCTACTTTGGCTGTCGAGTATGTTTACATTGAAAACAATACGTCTATAATACAGGATGAGGTTTTGGCACACAGACTGGGTTTGATTCCTCTGAAGGCTAACCCAGACTACCTTCGTTGGTTTAAAAGTAAGTCCAGCTTTGCTATGGAGACGTCGGGTAATGGCTGACTGTTCACTAGAAGATGACCCTGATTTCGAGCCCACGGATTATGACACAGTGGTTCTGCATTTGTCAGCCAAATGCACAACCAACTCCAACGCACCACCGGGTTCCACTGATCCAAAAGTCCTCTATAACGGGGCAAATGTCTATGCGTCTGTAATACAATTCGAACCACAGGGTCGGCAGTCGGAATGGTTCCCTGACGGAATTGCTCCTGCAAACCCTGATGTCTTGATAGCTAAATTGCGACCAGGTCAAGAGATTGATCTCACGATGCATTGCATTCTTGGAATTGGACAAGATCATGCAAAATTCAGTCCTGTCGCAACGGCTAGTTACAGATTGTTGCCGACCATTGAAATTATTGGACCTCCACTTACCGGGGAGCTCGCGCAGAAATTTAAAAGCTGCTTTCCAAAAGGTGTTGTTGGGATCAATTCGAAGGGTGAGGCGTATGTCAAAGATGCTCGAAAAGATACAGTGTCGCGTGAGGTGTTGCGACATCCGGAATTTGAAGGCAGAGTCAAACTTGGACGTCTGCGAGACCATTTCATCTGTAAGAAGGGCTTCTAATATGACAAAGATGGCTGGAAGCTAACCATGTTATTGTAGTCAATGTTGAATCTACTGGTGCAATGACTCCCGACGAGATCTTTATTAAGAGTGTTCAGCTCCTCAAGAAAAAGTGCCAGATATTGCGCAAATTCGATCTTCGAACGTAAGCAGCTATCGAGTTTTGAGGTGATATATTGCATTCCTGTCTTCATTGGGCGTGATGTGTTGTGATTTTCATGGAGTTTAGTGCATCTAAAAGTATTATCTCTGTACGATTAATGAATGATTGTAGACATCATGTTAAAGTTTAACATAAAGAGAAATCGCTGTAATGACCCTTGCCGTGATCGATCTCAAAGTAAGAAACCAAAAGTCGCCATAGCCCCAATTGTAGCAAACCAACGCCATTTATATATCGCGCCAATATTTACAGAAAAACGCTACAGCATTGTTCCTGGTCACCAAATTTCGTCCGCGATGTGTACTTCAGAGTAGCCGGTCGTGCATCCGGAATGCACACGTATTATATATTGCTCTTGAGTTCGTCCCAGTTACTGATCAAACATTATCATCGTGGTATACGAACCTACTTGAATTAGCGTCCAAGGCGAATGCCATAAATTCCGTCGCGGTCGATAGTTACCTCGTCTGCTTCGGGCTAATTGGTGCACTCGCAATGTATCTAGCGTCATCTGGTGGCCTCTCTGTGCGTTGCGGGGACCATTAGAATACTGATAACTTGAATGTGCACAGCTGTTGATGTTGATCAAAGATGTACATACCGTTTCTGTCGTTACCGGCCAGCATAGACTGAATTGACATACTGACGGATCCCACAGTTTGGATCGGTGACCAGCCGGATCCCAGTACGTCTGTTATCATTACTATCTACTGTAACTACATTCCATATGGCTTGAAGTCCTTACCTAGACAGATATGACCATTGCTGGTTACAGCAGGATAATTAGTTAAGTTCGGGACGAGAGTTCCTAGGCGAAAAACGTACCTATATATGTGTGGATGCATTGGTATCTCTCGGCCAAGTGAAGCAATAAACTGTACTTCTGGAGCTTCTATCGGGTACGTCGGTGTGAATCGAAACTGCAGGCGAAAGGTTTTGCCGGCGTAGAGTGGGTTATTGTCCATGACTTGGATATCAATCAGCCATATTCGGAAGTCGTCTGCCTGAAAGACCGATATTCCTAACTGGTGTCAGAATTGCCCGTGAACTTCCGAGATAGTGGGCAGAGACACCCAAATAATAGCTTTCTATGGACGGCGCCGAGAAATAGTTTACTCACCAACAGCTGGATTGGTCTTCAAATCACCGAGCTCGCGGCCCAAACGCTTCGTATATCCCGGCATAATATCTATGGAGGAATGTTAAGGATCAGAATTAGATCTGGTAGGATGCAATCCGCTGTCAAGTGGGTTGGGAGTGACAAGCCTCCTCCGAAAGCTCTCTCGAGTTCCACCGATATGGGGGGGGGGAAGGGTCGACGACGAGAAGTCGTTGGGAGTTCGCGTAGTCCGACAACGCGCTGAGCACGTACTCGTTTAGCCCCCGTCCGACATTCCCAATTTCTCGTCAGTACAAAACTAAATACACATACATACAGACGAATATACAGCAACAGAGCAAGATTCCTGTTATGAACCACAGGCTGGTCAGACGCCAAGGAAACAAGCGGTTATAATGCTAGTTCAACAGCGACTGATCCGACCAGGCTGTTTGATAGAACTGGACAGTGTAAGGCGTTAGACTAGTAGTCGTAGCCTATATATGCCTGATGGTCAGATCATACTGACTAGCTCCAGAAACCGTCGCAATCTTACTGGAATCGCATACGTCTGGTATTGCATCACCATCAGCATTTATCGATCTCAGCTGGCCACGAGAAGGAAACAACAAAGTAATGTCACATCCCAGTGCGTCAGTCCACAATGCTGCCACGCCAGTCTATAAGGATGCGATTGTCGCTGAAGACGCATTTGTCCCATTGCCGCGCAAGCCCAAGCCATTGATCTTACTGCAAGATATCGTCATCTATAACAAGGCTGGCATTAAGTCAGATTTCACAGGTCTTGACCAGCTAGCGCCAGACGCGTTTTTCAGTGTCGAAGGCAAAGTAGCCAATCGCAATATTCAAAAAGTAGTGGGTAAGTTCGTCTACTATGATAGGGGTCTACATGAACAGAGGAACGGGAGCTTATACTATGTTACTTCGCAACCAGGTCTCCGAGGAAATTTGAAACCGGACAATCTTTCTGTTAGAATTATCCGATTTTTAAGGGCGGAAATCGAGCTCAGCAAAAGTGAACAAATTATACACATTTTTATATATACCCCGAAAGTCAACTATTGTTGCCTCAATGCCCACAAATCCTACACGCGCGAGTGGAATTTCATCGTTATCGGGGCGAAACTATGGCGTTAGTGCAAAATTACTGTGTTATAGGCATGGGAGATAGATATCGCTAACCAGTCATCAATGCAGGGTTTATGACGTTGAAGGCTAAGAGGAACCTTATGGCCGACAATATCACAATAGAAGAGTTACTCGTTGAAGTATGTCTTGACTTAACCATTGCCAATTCAGCTTGTACTAATGGATTGTCGACGTAGTACAAGAATACGTACAAAGGTATAACGGACGCAATGAGGGTACTCTCCAACGAAGCATGCTTTCTATCGCTCTGCGTTCTACGGGAACGCCATGACTGGATAGATTCAGTCCTATACGAGGCTCTATCTACGAGATTTAGGGTATTGTCCCATTACTTTCACTGGCTACCGCGATAGGTATTGATATTCTTCAGGATGTATTTGTGAGGGCCTTCCAAGTACTGCAGGACAACGGTCAGATAGACGTACTCGGCGTAGGTCGCACGCAACCCGACATAAATTGCGCAAAGAATCCGCTGGTGCTTGTGAGTTTTCGGTTCCTCAAGGACTCATCAAAGGTTGCTCCGCAGACAGCCCATTTCATTGGAAGTAATTCGCCCGCAGGTAGAGTTGGATTGAACGATGCGTCCTTAAGCCAGCGAAACTCTCGATTGATCTTTTCCGACCATCCCGAAAATTCAGTGTCATCGGATGACTCGGGTGAACTAGTGCCTGGAGAGCGATCTCCTTTGGTTTCAGCGAACCGTCCAAACTCACCACTACCTAGTATTTCAGGTCCGAGAGGAGCTAGCATAAAAGCGAAGCCACCTGCCTCATCCACGAAAAATGCAGCATTGAGTAAGTTCCACAAGCGCGTGCGAGCATCATCGCAATCCCTGAGTACGTCGAAACGAGCAAGGCCAGAAATTTCACTGATCGAAAGTCCTACTTCGTCGTCGTCGACGGTCATGTATCAAGCAGCGCCTTGGGTTCAAGAGATTTCGTCGCCAGCGAGCCCGTATCAGACTCCCCCGTCTCCAGATCGGTTACCATCGCCTTCCGGATCTGATATTCCCTTGTCACAGCGCAGCTTGCCGGGACCAGATGTGGCTAGGAATCGTACGCCGGAGGCGAATGATCCGTACGATCTCAACGGCGCGAAAACTACGAGCTATGCTATATGGCGAAGCAAGCAGCGCAACTTTAATTCATCGCGAAGTTTTGTTGATCAACAACGAGATCCTCGGATCCAACGTACAGATTTGGCATTATATCAGTTTCTAAGAAAAGTCCGGTTTAGCGGCACTCGAGTACCGATGGTGAACAGATTAGGCGACGCGGGTACCGACGCGGCGGGTGCGAGTGGCCCGAACTTTGCGCAAGACCCTACGGTTCAGGCTAGATTTTCGAGTTCAGCTACAGCATTGTCGAATAGCGCCAGGGGCAATAATGATCCCGTGAAGACCTCTACGGACCCAAGACTTGCTCTTGTCTCTCCTGCTGCCACTAGACTATCACCTTTCTCGGCTTCTCAAGCTAGAAGTACGAAAGATATTAAGCCTGAGCCGCAAGTTAAGAATGAGACATGGGTGAAGCAAGAGGAATCAAGGCCAATTGTCGACGCGAGACGCGACGCAGCCATGAAAGAAAAGGAGCCCGCGACGACATCAGTAGCGACTTCAACCACGAAAGCGCCTTCGTCGGAGATATCGGCAAGGGCTCTGAGAGCTGCTTCTGAAAGCAAGCGGCCGCTTCGAACATTTAAGCGTGCTCCTGCCAAGCGGACTTCGCCAGCTAGTGCTAGCTTACCATCGGAAGCCTTTGAGGGAATATGGGGTAAGGGAGTTGATATGGATTACTTTTCGAGTAAACCACCTGAAACACACTCGCACTCTCCCCGATATCCAGATGAAATTGTCCCGAATACTCGCCTAATTATCGAGAAGTTGCGTCAAATCGAGCAGGAGAGGTCGAACGAGCTGGGGAGACAGAGAGAACGACTTACTCTTAACGGGGATGGAACGGCGAGAGTGCGTTTTGCTCAGACAACTGAAGTGGACAGTGATGGATGGCCCCTTATGAAGCCCGGCTTGGGACCACCGCCGATCGAGAACATCACGTTGCCGAACACAGTTCCCGATTCAAGATATGGAAAGGCATGGTATTGTTTCGCTACAGGGTGCGATTTCTTCCTGATGGATGGAACTACTGAAGGCTCCATAAAAATCATCCGTGATCATATCAAGGCGCATGTTGATGAGTATAACGAATCGATCAAAGATGACCCCGAAATGGAGGCGCAGATCATGGCTGCCGAATTACAAGAGAGTCAGAGTTCGATTTCTCCGTCGCCTAACCCAAGGGTACGACGTCGACGGCAGCCAGGTCTGCCATACGCCAGACGTGGAGGGAAGAAACCTAATAAGCGAAAGTCCCCTTCTCCTGGTCTATCGAAGCAAATTGGAAAGAGTGTCGAGTTAGTACAACTTACTGGTGCACAACGTACAAGATAACTAATATGGAATAGTGACCTCATCGAAAAATTAGAGACGGGAGCGTATCAATGGAATATGTTCATGGAGCGAATGGATCATGATGATTATTACATTGACGATGAAAATAACGAAGAAACTGACGACGAGTAAATGGTGATTGGCTAAGTTGCAGTCTGTAAATATTCAACCTTGTGGTCCATCTTGGTATGGGAAGGTTTTGTTGGGTACATTTCTTGTTTCTAATTTACGGTCCGTTGTTTACGTTTTAGATTCGGACTATGGCCGACGGACACGATACTAAAATACTCAGACATTTTATTATGGCAATTGCCATAAATCCCACACACATGTATAGCCAATATCTAACTATCATCATATTCCATCGTACTCCTACCAAATACATAATTTACCAATCATCGTCATCTTCCCCTTCATCGTCATCTTCCCCTTCATCGTCATCCCTCGATCTCATCCTACTATGTCTCGCTTTCAGCGCCTGCGCCAAATCAACACTAGCGCTAGGCTGCGGTGAGGGTGTGGAAACCGGCTGCTCCATGCCGAGGGGAGCAGTCAGAGCTCCATTAGTCTTCGCGGCAGCAGGCGGTGGTGGCGGTGGTGGCGGCGGCGGAATGTATGTCGCCGGCGCGGTCTTCACTTCCTCCAAATACGCGGCCGGGGTCCAGCCTTCGATCGACGATCCTGGCTTCTTCGCGAGATACCAACCGTTTCCTTCTTTGTTCAGTACTATAACAATTTCGTCTTTGCGAATAGATAGTTGGTTTGATCCCTGAGCATTGAAATCGAACAGAGCCTTGAACGTCGGTTCTGCTGGTGGCGGCGGTTGCGCAGCTTGCGGGGGAGGCGGAGGTGGCGGCGGCTTAGCTGCACTTGATGTGTTTCGTACGTGGGTAGGCTCCTGTTTAGCGTGAACAGGAGTTGGACGAGCTGGAACGGGCTTTGCGGCAACAGGGCGAACGGGTTGCTGTTGCTGTTGTTGCTGGGACTGGGCCTGAGGCGCTTGTTGCGAGTGGCGTCCTGTCGCGGCAACCGCAGCAGAGACCGCCGTGCCGGAAGGTTGTGAATGCGGCTGTGGTTGTTGATGTTGCGAAAGCGCGTACCGTGCATCACTGCCATTCGTCATACCATTGCGAGCTGGAACGGGCGGTGTTGGTCTTGCCTGAGGGATCGGCTGTGCCTGAGGAATGGGCTGTGCCTGAGGAACAGACCTTGACTGAGCAGGCTGCGTCGATGACAATGCATATCCAGCCGGTGCATTCCCACCACCTCGTCGAAGCAATTTACCGTCCGTGACGGGCCTAGCTGCAAGAGTGTTCTTCTTCCTAGGATTTGGTCTTGAGACACTATTAGCAGGCTCACCAGCCGGAACACGGACTGTGCCGCTTTTGTAGATATCATCGCGCGGAACGCTTTGATCTTTCTGGAACTTGACAACCGCTTTCTTGCCTGGCTTCTTGTTGTACTCAACCGTGGCTGCTATGCGGAGGTTGAGACTAGGAAGAACCATCTTCAAACGAGTGACGAGCTCGGTCTTGAATACACACCAAAGTAATGGATCGGGTTCTTGCGGCGAATTGGCGCCAACAGCAATCCAATCGTCACGCAAATTAGATAGTCCAATATATTGAATTTGCCCCAGAGGTATTGCACGCTCAGTGTGGATCACCAGTTGCCGATTGAGGATGTTCTCCGATATAATGTAGAGCGCTTTCGATGTCAATACTATCACTCGTGGCATACGTACACTGGTACGCCCAAGTTTTGCAATCAACTGCTCGCCACGGCAAGAGAAATGAACCAACTCCTTACTCGAGATATTCGCGCCATTTCGAATATACTCGCCTTGGCCGTTAGAGTTACCGATTCCCAAGTAATCCGCCATAAATCGCCGTGACCCGATAATTGACATGCGTCGGCGCTCCTTGCGGGCACCGAGTACCTGATGACCGTAATCCCTTGTCTGAACGTACTGATTTGATCCGGTAACACGACGCCACGCTCGCTGGATTCTGATGGCGCACTCGGTTTTGTATCGCAGGTAGTTTCGCCAAGCACGCTGAATTCGGACCGCCATGTTATGCCAGTATCGGTCTCTCATATGTTCCAAAGCAAACAAAGTTTCTGGCGTCTTGATAAACGCCTTCGAGACGCCCATTTGGTACTCCTCCTGAGGGATCGATGTATCTTTCAGGATCTGGAGAACAGCTGACTTCGCATCACCCTGCCAAATGTAGTCACCAGCGTATGAAGTCTTTGGAGATAGAAGATAAAATCGTTCTGCAAATTTCTCAAAGGTCTGACGATATGCGAAGCCAGCACGTCGAATTCGAACATTTTCCTGCAAGCCTAGGTACTTAATCTGATGCAGCACTGCCTTGTCATCGTATTCAGCCGGAGATTTATTCTGATTCGGTTTGATGGTACGAATGTAGGATGGCTGGCAATTCATCAATGTGAGGACAAGGTCGTTAGCTGACTGCTTGATCTTATCACTAGCGGTCGGTGGCCGTCGCTTGGAATCATGGTCAACCTGAGCAGGAAACAATGTAGCCAAAAACTTATTACCGCTTTTAGCGATTAGGTCGAGAAGATCCTTGAGCATCTGATCCTTATTTTTATCGGTCATTCCCTCTATTCGGTACATGACATCACCAGCATAATGCTTGATCAAGAACTTTCCTTGGCGTTGCTCGAAGTGAGGGTTCGATGCTACTAGCGAGAGGCGCTGTGTGAACGACTGGTCAGCGGCCCCTGAGTCTGCGTGGGCGGTAGCACACGCATCGTTAAGAGCTGCAAAAATACCGGGAGGCCGCTTCTCTTCTATAAGGTCGCAGACAATCTTATTGTTGAAGTAGTTGATAGGCGACCACTTGATCTGTTCACGAACGTACTCCTCCTGCTCTGTTTTTAAGGTGAGCTGGATGAAAATCTGTTGCAGCTTCTCATTGACGTAGTTGATGCAAATTTGCTCGAAAGAGTTGTTCTCGAAGATTTCGAAACCGTAAATATCAAGAATACCGACGGTTCGTGCCGCTTCACCACGAGTCTTGAGAGACACATTCACTCGCTCGACAATCCAATCGAAAAGATTAGAGTAAATACCCTTCGCCAATGCATCTCGGACCGCGCGAGCTTGCGTGATGTTCAGCGGAACTTCATATACAGAGCCACGTCGACCTCCACGAGTAGTCTCCACGATTCTGCTGGTTAGTGCCTTCTCGACTGCTGCAGGATCGACAGACATGAGATATGCAACGAAGTTCGGAACTGACATATCACGAATCGCCGCATTACCCTCCGCGTTCTCGACGAAGTCGACATTTCCTAACCACAAAACAATCGCCAGAATCTTAAATATCTCATCCTGTTCGGTGGTATGTAGACCAATAATCTCCATGGCCTTAATGGTTTCCTTGAAATCTTGAAGATCGTCGATACCTTGAACGCTTGTACATTTTGACGCGGATGTATAGACATACGACTCCGGAGGCTGGATTCCATACTGCTCTCGATATTTCTGATTCGCACCCTTAGTATATTGATAAAATATGTGGAAATTTCTTTCATTCTGGATCTGCCCAACAACTCTGTTTTTTTCCAGAAGGTAATTGGTAATATTGGCACCAACCGGTTCTCCAATACTGTTGAACTGAATCTCGAGATATTTGCCATGACGCGAGGAGTTGTTATTCCTCAGAGTCTTGGCGCAACCGAAGGATTCAAGGAGAGGATTGGTAGCTAAAACCATATCCTTGATTTCCTGAATTGAAGTTGACGAGTTTCCTGAGACGGACGCGATATACTGCATAATTCGCTTGGCAGCTTCGGTTTTCCCAGCTCCAGATTCACCACTATCAGAATTAGCGTGGGCAGCGGCGCCTAAGCATTAGGCCACATACCTGATTATGACGCATTGGTTCTCATTGTACGATTTCATGTGGTAGTATGCGGCTTCGGCAATAGCAAAAACATGGGGGGGCACCTTTCATCCCGTTCAATACAATGCCTCATGAATCGAATAGTTACAACAAAATTCACACTAACCTCCAAACGATTCTTGCCGCGGTACGACTCGAGTACCTCATCGGAATATATTCCAAGGTCTCGGAAGGGATTAACAGAGATAAGCTATAGAGATTTAGTTTCAGCAACATTCTCTCTCTACTTCGTCGGATCGGGTTCGAGCCCGTCGGACGTGGGGAGATTATAAGTCAAGCTACATACCACATGTCCAATATAAGTCTACATGCCACAGCAGTTAGTAATCTGATAACCATCACAACGATTCCAGCCATCACATACATAGATAATGCCGTTCTCGAACCGTTTTTTCAAGTTTTCGTTAATAGCATCTTCCGAGACTTTCGACAGTAGCGTAAGGTCCGAGACACCAACTTCCTTTCGTTTCGTGGAATCGAACACTGCCTTCTTGACAGCGCCGCGCTTCGCGGGCTGTTTCGCCGGTTGGCCGCCTTGTTGTGCCCTTCGACCGGCACGTTTAGTGATGGCCATGGTAGGGGCACTCGCAGGCAGGATAGGGTGCTATTAGCGGGATATAGGACGGAAGAGATAGGGTAGAGTGTCTCGTCAATAAGAAGGATGGGCTGAAGCGGATGACGACGGGTTGCCAGACGACCAGTCGGGGCTGGGAGGTGTGGCTGGGGAATTCCGAGAAACGATAATATAATTTGCTTATTATGGGGATGGTTCTGCGCACCAGACCTTTCAACAATGAAGAGCTCGTCAGATCAGCTTGTCGAGATCCCTGAAGATTATATCCCATTATTAGCGGCCCGGCCTTAAGCAATATAGTGGCTGGCACAGCAGCACTGCCACTGCTTACGAGGCCACTCCCAGCCGTGCCGATATAAGTGGCGAACCGACCACAGTTATTCTGGTTTGACGTTGCGTTAGTGAATCTTTGAGAGATTGTGAGTACATTATATAATTGTAATGTGTACAGTTTATCTTTGCATACAAGTGGGGCTCTGCCTTGAAGGTCACAGGTACTGGCTAATGTACGTGTTGAACCTGACCTGCTGTTTAATCACATTTAGTAAACAGACTGATTCGCAGTAGACTTCAGACCTTGCTCACGATCACTCAATCGATGTGCGAGACGTGTATTTCACTCCATATTAATTAATGTAGAAATAATACAGAATACTGAATCAGCAATACCGCAGGCGCTAGTAACTTAAGTCAGCGATACGAAGGTTTGCTCCCTTGTATATAAGTTTCTTCGTGATAGATCGTCTAGTTGAACCTTTAATAGACGGTGTTAGCTCCAGAAATTATTATGCATGCCTAACTCGTAACGATAATGGTGTGTAAAATTTGTCACATGGTGGTTATTTCTGGTTGTGGGTAAGGGGAGCGATCTAGCGAGTAGCGAGACGAGGAAACAGCTCACACGAGCTAAGCTCCCAAAATGATCGCTTTTTACAGGAGCAAACTCCTGTCCGGCCAAATCGACCACGAATCCCGCCACAGTTTGGCTCAAACTGAAGTTCTGGGTTCATCATGTCTGATGAGCCGGCGTCTAATCATCATGCCATGGTCTTTTCTGTGCAGCTAAATCAGCCGGGAGGAGCTGAGATTGATGCGGCACTTGATGGTGAGAGAAGGCGGAAGGACATCGAGTCGCAGCTCATGCTCAGCACGTCGCCGATATCACCTCCTCCCCTTCGAACAGAGGTTGCGCAGGACTCCGAACAGTCGCAAGTCAGTGGAAAGGATTATTTTTACGAGAAGGCCGTGGCATCTCCTCCGTCGACTCCGTCTTCGTCGGTCATGCCGCCCAACAGGGAATCTGGCACCTTTCCCCAGAACGGATACTATGCGAATGGCGACTTCCAATCCCTGAATAGCGGTGGAAGCTCTCATACACGGGACTACGCCATTGCTCCGATCAGCAATACGCAATCTTCTGACAATAATAACAACAGTAACGCGAATAATTATACACGGAGCAGTACTAGCATGGCAGAACCGTCACACATTTCAAGCAGCAGGATGTCGTCTATAAGTTCGACTGCAAACTTCTTTGATCGCCCCGAGAAGAAGCTTCTGGTGCCACCATTGAATTTTGCTATGGTTACGTCGGGCATTTATAGAAGTGGGCACCCTCTGCCTATCAATTTCCCGTTCCTTGAGAAATTGAGGTTGAAGACTATCATGTGAGTACAGCCGATATTACTACATAAGCATATAGGTGGCATGCAGCTGATATACCAATATCAGATACCTTGGTGAACACGATTTGCGAAAAGTTAACGTGGAATGGGCAGCAAGGAATGGCATCAGAATATTTCATTTCCAAATGGAGAACTGCAAATTACCATTTGTGGAGAACGATCCAGAAGCAATTGCAGCAGCGCTGCAGGTAGTTGTTGGTAAGTAGAAAGAGTTACCGTCGATGACGCAAGATGCTTACGTTACATTCCTAGACTCACGGAATTTTCCAATTCTTATGCATTCAAACAAAGGCAAACATAGAGTCGGTGTCTTGGTCGGCGCGATGCGAAAACTTCTTCAGAAGTATGTCTATAGCATTACTGCGCTGCGCTGGGGATGTTGTACACTAACGCGATGGATAGATGGAGCTTGGCCAGCGTGTTTGATGAATATGGTCAGTTTGCTGCTGGCAAGGAAGACAGTGATATTGAGGTAAGGTTCTAATTGTTGTATGACTGGTTCTGTTATGATTAACCTCTGTCTACAGTTCATCGAGATATTCAATGCTGAATTACAGTATGACCCGAGATATGCCCCTACGTGGTTAAGATAGTAGCAGACATTCATGGCAATCGCTTGTCGCATTAGCTTATGTACTAAGTTATCTGCATTTATTTCATGGGTTTATTTGCGGAGTTATAGTTTGGATGGGAATTTTTTGCATCACTTACAGAATGGTATTATATATGAGAGGGGATTTGTAAATACATCAATGCTCATTATGTGCACAGCGGAATGGGTTAGTGCGAACAAGATTAATCTGCCGGTGTCATAAACGACGAACCTATGCTTATTGTTGAAAAGCAAACTGACTGGAGCAAAATACTGCTAAATAACCATATTATCCAGTGCACTTGTGAGAACAGTCTGCAGGCACGGAACGTGGTTCTCGTGCGCGTTCTTTTCTGACCCCTCTAGTCCGGTAGCTCATAAAGCGACCGCGAAGACTATCGCCGCTCATCGGCTTCACAATATATGCCCTTCACGTCTGTTTGGATGCTGCCACATAGGGTGTGCCGACGAATGGTCTTTTCCCTATATCGCGCTGTTACGGACATAATACTTATCAACCGGCTAGAATAAAGCCGAACATATTTGCCGAAATTTTGTACTACAGATTGTACAGTGTGTTGGCTCGTTGCGAATCCATACGAGGTCACATGCACGGCTCGGGATATCTCGTATTCGGGAGAAAAGGCTGAGTGAGATCGAAGACAAGATTGCGGCTTTTTCATGCGGCGCCCGAAGTTGTTCACTGTCTTCGTCAGTCGCTGATCTGCCTGACTTGATGACCACAAACCCTGAACCCTGACCGATTCGCTCCGCACTCTCTGCTCATAAAAGAATAGGCTCTCAACGCCAACAGGCTTTCCCGTGCGACCCTATCTAGGACCATCCCGCCTTGTCGTCCTCGACCAAACGAGTTATGTCCAAGTACCTGCAATTGATAGCGCACCCTCAGGAGCTGCGAGCTGTTATTCAATGGTATGTCAAACTGACACCAAGTAAAGTCTAACGCTAATCTGTCTAGGTCAGTATGGCATGAACCTTTGTATCCAAGGAACCCGGCAAAGGAGACCGACAATCTGAAGCGATGCTACGAATTACTTGGCTACACGTCCCGAAGCTTTGCTGCTGTTATTGAGGAGCTAGCTCCTGAGCTACGCGAGGCGGTATGTCGAGTATTTATTTTAGCCCTCCGCGTGGTTTTTAATACAAATACAAAGTCCTCAGATGTGACTTCATATCTTTTTCGTCAACTGAGCTAATTGAGCTAATTGGATATTGTCGTGATTTCTATAGGTCATGCTTTTCTATCTTATCTTGCGCGGTCTGGATACAGTCGAGGACGACATGACTATTCCCAACCGTGTTAAATTGCCGATTCTTAGAACGTTTTACGAAAACCTCACAAAAGAAGGGTGGACATTCAAGGACAGTAAGTGTAGCATTTTATCAATTGAGTTAAGCGCAACCTTTCTGACAATGTGATATCCAGGCCAGGAGAAGGACAAAGCAGTCCTCGAGGAGTTTGACAAAGTAATTTACGAGTTCTCGCTCCTGAAGCCCAAATATAAGGAAATTATTACTAGTATCACAAAAACAATGGGGAACGGTATGGCGGACTATTGCGAGGATGAGGACTTCAACAAAAAAGGTGTCAACACCGTTCAAGACTATGACTTGTACTGCCATTACGTCGCAGGTATTGTCGGCGAAGGTCTCACCCGGTTGTCGGTCTCTGGTGGATCAGCAGATCCCAGACTATTAGAAAACCCACATTTGTATGTATTTTGTAGCGATTATTTATCATGGGCTGGCTCTGATTTTTGATAGACACAACTCCATGGGTCTCTTTCTTCAGAAGACAAACATTATTCGAGATTTTCACGAAGATTTACTCGACAACCGAAAGTTCTGGCCAAAGGAAATCTGGGCAAAGTATGCTGACTCAATGGAAGACTTTGTCAAGCCAGAGTATGCCGAAGCTGGTGTGCACTGCTTGTCCGAACTCGTTGCCAACGCTCTTGAGCATATTCCTGACTGTCTCTATTACCTTGCTGCGGTTAAAGAACAGACTATGTTCAATTTCTGTGCTATCCCACAGGTAATGGCTATTGCTACACTAGAACTTGTCTTCCAAAACAAGAAGGTCCTAACCGGTCACGTTAAGATCAGAAAGGGCACGTCTGTATTGGTACGCTATCATTAAGTCCCTTAAGGTACTGGTTGATGCTAACTTTGATAGCTTATCATGCGGGCGACCAGCGTCCGGGAAACTTATAATATCTTCCAGGAATACTGTCGCAAGATTCATGCTCGGAATACGCCGAAGGACCCTAACTACATGCGGATTAGCATTGCATGTGCTAAAGTGGATCAGTTTATTGAGACTATCTTCCCAACACAGAAAGAAGTCAAAGAAGAGATTGCGACCGAAGAGAAACCGGAAAGCCCGGCGTCGACGAAGGAGATCTTGACTATTGTTCTTCTGTTCGGTAGTACGCTGGCAATTACGTCGGCACTCATGGTATGTTCATCTGTTGACTTTATCACTTATGAGCAAAAAAGTAATATATGTGTCTAGCTCGGCGTAGCCTGGTACTTCGGCGCACGATTTGATCTGGCTTTTGCGGCAATTAAAGAGAACTTTTTGGGCGTCGCCGATTCCGCGCGGGACGAACTGTAGAATAAGCCCTGCCTAACCATTGTCTGATCAGCGATTTGGTTTGTTGTTTGTTTCTAGAATTTTTTGATGTAGATCCGCGGTCTATGTATGAGTATGTAATAAATCTATCGTCAATGTAGCGTACACACTACCCGTTTTTCACTATGTATAGTATTGTACATCCCGTTTCGAACCAAATCTCCGCAAAAACACGGATATTAACAATCGCTGAAAGTATAATACCTAAGACCCAGTTTCTGCAAAATGTATCTCTTCTCCAAGTGGTCATGTCGGTTATTTAACTAATGACACGAACGAGGAATGAATTATACTTCTAATCTGTACACAAACTTATCGATGTTATATCGTCCGAAACTTGTCCTCCATCCCTTATTAAAATTGCATCTATTCCAAGGATCTATGGGTGTATTCTTTGAATGTGATTGATCGTGACGCCGTTATACAACGGATATATCTTCGATCGCGACACCAAGAATCCAAATATTAACTGAGAAGAATATAAGAGTTGCGGCAAAAATGCCGGGGTAGAAAGTACTGTTGCCGAGATACTCCAGTTCGAAACCTTGTTGTAACCAGAGCGCCTGTCGTTACATACAATTTAACAATGTCCACTGCAGCAGTTCAACCAGTAATTTGACATACCTGAGCAAGAGTCCACAATATCAATGCCCATATTCCGAGCCACTTATTCTTCAGCATGGTCGATGACGGAAGGTAAAAAGGCAGCAGCACGATATACCACATGAAATACTGACTAGTGCAGACTTTATTAAATGTCACGAACGCGAACGTCTGCACAAACATTGTTTTCGCGAGATCCTTCTTTGCTAGCATGACGGGAAGGAAGACGGCCGATATAAATAGCTGTGGGATGAATGCAAGTGACGGATAAGGCGACTTGGGCTGTACCGACGGTGAGGCGGAAATGTAGAGTAGAATGTTGTATGGGGAGAAGTTGTGGCGATGGTCGGATCGGGAGAGGTGGTGGAGGTATGTATGCAATAGAAATGGATGGCCGTATCTAGCTTCAGGTTAGTTTTCACTCAGGCACGGATACTATGACCGTAATACTCACATATAGTACATAGCGCCCGTCAAAACAGTGAATGTTATAAAGCTAGCCACTGCGAACTTAAGTCTGTCTTTGTTAACCCAGCGAAAAATACCGTTGCCTAACATTGACGGGCTGCTGTCTAGAGCCCACAGTATCGATGGCACATATACGATTGGGTAGATTTTGAAGTGAACAGCGTAGCCTGTCAGCACTCCCGATAATATGACGTGCTTTTCATAGACAGCCCACAACAGTGCAATGACCATTGCACCGAGTAGACCCTCCGAACTTCCACGAGTGCTGATAATCGCAACCATCGGATTCAACAGCCACACCGACGCGAATCTGAGAGCCCGATCATTTGACAACCCGCGCAGTTGGAAAATTCTCAGCATTAGCCACCCGGCGACGATATCTCCCAACGCGAACAACAGCTTTCCGAACCAGAAATACTTGGTGGTCGGTAATAACAGCCATGCTAAAATCGGCGTATAACGGTACGTTGCGCGATCATACGGCGTGCCACCTTGAGCGGTAAATTTCGATGCGTCGGTAAACACAAAGTAGTCAATATCTGTGAACCTGATTTCCGCGTGTTCATCCTGATAAACGCCATAGAAAAAGAAAGCCAGGCGCATCACAGCTGCCGATATCAGCAGACGCGGCGTTGTTAGTTTCATTCTAGAATATACCGGCACAATTGACTATTTGTATAATCGGCCTAGGTTATCAGCTATTGTCGTCTGCGATAAAAATATGCCGCGATGCATGGATATAGACGAGTACTAAGCCAATCCGGTAATTGCCCTGGAACAATGCATATTAGATTGAGTTCTATCTCCTTGGACGCACAATGGACTACGCGACGTAAGTCAAGGTACCAACCTGGTCGAGCGGGTGGACGAATCAAAGCCGTAGAACGGACTCCAATTGTGACGAATTGAAAGATAATTCGATACGTGTTATCAGGGTATCCGGTATGAGTTCTCGCTTCTCCCATGAAACCACAATGACACAAAGTGCTTTTCGTGCCAGCGTTGTTGTCGCCGGGTAACCACTGTTACATTTTTATCGAGGTCGAGATTGGGTGCCGCGGGCAATGCCCAAGTCTGACAGCAGCTCGCGCTTTTGTTTGACATTTTGCTTTACTCGTACCTCTAAAGAACATCGGCAGTCTTTCGAAATCACTATTTTGTTCGACCTAATCGCTCGGAAATAGAGTCGCAGAAGGTTAGCTGCTCATGCGGCAGACTATTTTGAATCCCGCTTGTCTTGCCTCGTGCTGCTTGTCAAACGATTGTCAGGTCTATTGTCAATAATATTTGCGTCGTTATATCGGCCCACCCGCACCATGGGCATCATGCTGCTACGCTTTTCCGCGATTTCCTAGCTTAGACAAAATGCGATAATGAAGACAATGTACCATGATATAGCTCGGACTGTATGCAATCTCTGTAAAGTACAATGATAAACCACAACGGCAACAGCAAGTACCTGTTCCGTTTGCTATACAGACTCTCTGAATGGTCTGCGTCATTATGTAAGGAAATGTTGATTTTAGATGCTTGTCTGTGCGGCGGGTTGCCCGACCAACCGCTTGTGTTAGAAGTGCTGTAAACAAAGTCCCAACCGTCCACCGTGAGCCCTTGAAACTCCAAAGTGATGATGCCGATATCATGCATATCGACCACTCCCGCATCAGCAGCTTTCAGCCGTGTTCAGAAACATAGTTTTGTGACTTTGACAGAAAATTCTGCATTATTAGCTAGCTGTATAAGTTGCACTAACGACAAAGCTGGAAAGCGTGGTTAATCCAGTCGTCCTGAAGAAGACGATCATCATGCCTAACCCGCCATCAACGCCGTCAACAAACCGGCACGTTTACAAGAATAAAGAAAATATGGTCAAGTACAGCACAAAGAAGATATTAGTTGTGTCTACGCCTTCGTCGCGACGCTCGGCTATGAGTTCAATCTCCTCTGACCGAAAGTTAGCCTCGCCTATGAGACAAAAGGTTGTCGTTTCTCCAATTCGGAGCCTTAAGATTACGTCTCCTACGAAGAGCAGTGGAATTCCGAAACTATCCGATCCAAAGTCGATGCTACGAGTAAAAGCTCAGCGAGATCCCAAGGTTGCAGTTGAGAAGTTTACAAAGAGACGTAGGGACAATGATGCATTGAACGACCTGTCTCCGACGAAAACAGAGCTCGGAAAACCTCAGAGACTATTCGCACCCCCAACGCCTCGAAGATGTGAAGGACTGCTGTGTATGAATGGAGCATCGGTGAATAGACATCTTTCATCAGACAAAGTGCGTGTTTCAATACCATCTAGTCTTCCCAGATCGCCGCCAAGACTAGGAGCAACAGCAAATAAGCAGGAAGCTGTATTGGGATTGAAATCACCCGCTAGACGACTTGGATGTACCGTCTCATCGAAGTCTTTAAGACAGTCACCAGATCCGGCATCGATGGCGGCGAGCGCTACACTCTCAAATGGGTCACCTACGATTCGTAGGAAACAAATGGGTTCCGTGAAACACATTCCGTCAATTTTACTTTCTCCTCCGCGTCTGCCACCATTACCTAGTCCACGATGTACTAGCAAGAAGTCTATTGCGGACGTGAAGGTGTTGAGTGAAAGACCGTCGTCGAAGTCCAACGAGAGCGACTACGAGGAGCCTACAACTGACAAAAGCGCAAATGAAGACGGATCAATGCAAACTAGCACGAATAAAATAGCAGGCACGTCAGAGAGGCACCTCTATGCGGAACTCGATGAAGTCGATACGGTTGTATTGGAAGAAGCTCTTGAGCAGCTCGAAATAGCGAGTGGTAGATCATATCCGTCTACGCCGAGCGCTGCAGCCCCCGGCCATGACTCCGATGATGGACCAGTAATGCCTACCAACAAGGTCGCACCAGTGCCAAACAAGGAAATCAAGTCGCCATTTAAGACGTCGATTTCAAAAGTCCCAATACTGTCACCTCATATGCCAACTCCGTCTGGTACACGACACATTGTGAAAGCCCGCTCGCCTCGCTCTCCACAAAAAGCCGTTTCAGAACATACGCTCGCAGCGTCCTCGCCTGCTGCTACTAAGCCACGGGCTAGGATTCCCCCAAGGCAACCAGCCGCATCTCATACTTCTTTAGATGCGAAGGATTCTCTTGCTAAGGGACCCACGTTACCACTTTCGGAAGTTGTCGCTTTTCTGGATATTAGGACGAGCGAAGGTAGTGATGCGTCAGCCGAATTCGCAGTGCTTTTACGCAAGCTTGGTGCTAAGGTTGTCAAACAGCCTTCTCGAAAAGTTACTCACATTATTTTTAAGCATGGCGGTCCGAAGACGCCGCATGTAGCAAGAGATCTGAATATTCCTTGCCTCACCATATCGTGGATTGTAGAGTAAGTTGATGTATCTCTTGTGGAATACAAAGATGCTAATGGCATTGCAGATGTGGCAAGCAAAGGTCAAAGGTAGACGAAGCCGGTTATGTAGTCGAGATAAATAGTTCGCAGGCTCGATACATGTTGCAACGGGTGCGTCTCATTGTATTTCGTAGTATCTGTGACTAATTGCTAACTTTGCAGAGGAAAAAATCGTTAGAACCGAAACCTCTTCCGCAGGGCGATGATGGCGGTAAAGAGAGAACTAATGTGGAAGATAATCCGAATGCAAGCGCCGCACAATTGCAAGGTGATATCGAAGTGCATCCCGGTGTTGCAGCCATAGGTATGTCGCGCTTACCACGTGGTGTCATGGCTGAGACACATCTTACGTGCAACCTAAGCTGCGTTTAAAGTGTCCGGATTGGCTGACGTACGTCAATAGTTGAACGACGGAAAAGTCTGACTCACGCACCTTATGTGAGCAGTCCTCTTGCTCGACGAAGCTGGAGTGCGCAGGACCGTAACAGTGATAGTGATCAGGAGTAGTTGACCATGGCTCCGTTACGACGATTATACATACGGGTGAAATTGGCAGCTCATTTGATTTTGGACATGATTGACGGCATAGTGGAATAGAAGTCAGTGACAACAAGGAGCTGTTCTGAGGCGACAGGATTTAACGAATGTTAGATGATAATAGTATTGGACATAAAATACACGTAAACAAACGCTACCATGAATAGAGTAGAAGGCCATCATAACCTACAAAACACAAAACACGCCAATGACCACGTCCTGTAACATGTATACTGTATATATTTCACCCGTGTGAAAGGAAAAACTACGCGATAACCAAGTACATATACACCATACACAATCGCAAGAAGGAGAAAGTGGAATATTCGTTACTCCATTGCTGCAAATCGCGTGCTCGAGTAGTATTTGCTGGGTAGGTACGTGAACATAATTACTGACTAATAGCGGAGATGTCGAATTTTTTAGGGGTATTAAATATAAGCCGATGACTCGTTCCTGACGATACGAAATAATTAACGCTTTCGGGAGAAATATGGCGAGTTGCTCATGTACATGACGCTAGCATCGAGCACCCATTCACCGACCCCGAGGTACTTATCGACGGCGTACCGAATATCTGATGAACCAATATCCTCAGTCTTGAGCCTATATCCGACACTATGCGTTAGCCGATCCCAACTGGTTGCCGCCGCCCTCAACCCGCCAAAGTCGAACATACGCTAGTCCGGTCGATCTTTTCACGCCCGCGAGGACGGTTGAAACAAGAACCAAGTCAAAAGAGAGATGAACTATCTTTCCGAACTAATCAAATCAAAAATGTTAGTGAAGTGCTTGTGGTTCCAGTAGTCACAGCGTTCGCGTTGCATAACCAACGGCCCGTAGGACTAAACAGCAAGGGCGCGTACAGTCATGGTGCTCGAGACAGCCTCGTAGACTAAGAAATATTTCAAAATCGATAGAAATGCAGCCAACTCGACAAAATCACAGCGTTCTAATGGGAGGAGACGAATATGACCGGTGGTACTTGATATGAGACGTCGCGATTGCTGCTAATTGATCCTGACGTGTGCCATGCGCTGGGAGTTGAGCCATGGTCACATGACTGGCATGCAAGGTAGCATCCGATCCCTTCGTTGTCAAAACGTTGGGTCTGGTGCCGTTGGACGCTCGCCGGTCGTAATATTTGCGGAGCCTACCGTTTTTGTCACAGATCAATGAGGGCAGTCATCCCCTTATTACGGATGGGTCTTACGTGAGAGACTTGTTTTTGCATTTTGTGTACACTAATGATCCAACACTGGCTCTGCTTGGGACACCAAGATTTGTGCTACCTTTCAGAGTTTCTCAAGCCCAGGTATGTATGCATTCATAGCAAGGGAATTCGTCCGGAGTCTCACCGTCACAGGCTTGTTATATAGCACGCGTGTGGTCAGGACGCCTGAAGTTGCCACCAAAGGCAATAATGGATTGTTTTGTAAGGAAGCGCTACCACGAAGTGGGTGACTCCAAGGCATTCCACGATCTTAAATATCCAGAAGATGCAGATTTCTGCGAGTATATTCTTGCGCTCTGCCAGCTGGTTCCTGGGCACCATGGGTTGTTCCCTCGAAAATGGACAAAATTAGAACGATCTTTGCGAAAGGACATTGGAAATCTGAAGGTTGCATTTGCTCAATACCTTGAAGACACTGGACGATTTGCCACGAGCAGAGAGGAGCTAGTGCAATCTGGATTTTTAGGTCAATTAGAAATAGATGACTCGGAACCTAATTTCTCCACTTTTGGTAAAGTCCTTAATGGAGATCAGTACACAGAGGAAGACATATTAGAAGCAACTAGAGACTTGCTAGAGAGAGTCAAACTTAAGAATTAGTTGAGAATAGATTTGCATAATGAGTACTGAGTGTGCTTTGTAGCATTAACTTAAGTGGAATTCTATTGGAGTGGCTATACTCGATTGATCTCAGTTGTATCTTTGCAATACTGATTTCGAGCAATCTCATTTATTTCACAAGAATTAGGCCGATTCCCGCTTCATCATAGAAGTCGGAAAAACAGTCTGTGTGATTGCACACCTGATAGATCGATCACAAGCCAAAGACAACCTTGGGGTTAGGGCCACCTCGACTGAAGAAGTCGTGAACGTGGATTTTGACTACTTTGATCTCAGACCAGATATTGACTTCACGCTATCCGAAATCTCTTGCGCCAAACATTCGATTCGGACAACACAATCTTTGATCTCTCTGGTCTTACAGAGCTCATATTATCACAGAGTGCGCTTGGATCTACCGTCAAGACTGACGGTGTTGAAAGTGACCCTTTTGCGTTTTTGACGGTTGTAAATGCCAACGTTCATCGGGAAAATCCAGCCATCAGACAGATCACTAACTACATTTTGTCCAAGACCAAGTCAAACGAAGCCTTTAACAAGAGGTTAAATGAACTGCTTGCCGACGGCGCCAAGAGTAAGACTGGTATTATATTTAGCGAAAGGTTGATCAATATGCCGACGGAAGTTGCTCCGCCGATGTATAGAATGCTTTACGATGAGATTCAACAGGCTAGTAACAATGCAGAGCAATATCGGTTCGATTATTACATCATAATATCGAAATCATTCACCGAGATTGCTTCAAGGATAGATGAGGAGGATGAACGACCACAGAAAAAGAAGAAAAATAGAGGGGTGAGCTTGTTCATCTAGAGATATTATCTGAATTGATGATCTGGTTAACACGCTCGACCGCGTCGCAAACACGCGTCGTGTTCTTCCTGTAATAATACAGAAGTCTGGTGACTTAAGTATATGATATGCGAGTGCTGTGCCAGGAATTGGACTTCGCAGTGGAGTGTATGTTGCCGATGATGCGGGACTGATCTGCTTAGTTCAAAACAAACCTCGGCTCGGCTATTTCATGCAATTAATTCGAGCCGATCACTGTCTTGCCAAGACTCTGTGGTGTTACACAGATCGGATGCTGTTGTCGCCGACGCGTCCGTCGCAGCGTTTCCGCGACGCGTCAACAACGCGTCCCTCTGTCATCCACAGTGGCCCAGCTGATATGGACTCCTGGAGACAGTGCTTTTTCCTCCTCTAGAGGGTTTTGCCAATAGTGAGTGGTTGTTCGCGTCATTGCGGATCAGGAATCCGACAGTGGCCGGCTGCAAGGCGTCTCTGTACTCCAATTCAGCGTAACACGATCGCGCTCGGACGTGGATTCGCGCCGTGGACAACAAATTAAGTAATTAATTAATCAAGTAATTCGAATGCTGACGGCGCCGCCAGCTCGCAGCTTCTGCGCTTCTCGTCTGGCTGAGAAATGTAAATATGGCCTTCTTTCCCGGCTGCTGCTGCCCCCCTTCAAAGTCATCGTCTTACGCGAACATACTAAGTCGCCTGGCAAGCGACAACACAGTCCGCAGAGAGCCAAGAGGGGAACCTGTAACTGGCTGAGATCCTCATCGATCACAAGGGAGTATACTTCTGAATTCCTACAACCTGGTCATTTGGCTAACATTAATGTATACAGACAGTGTTCTCAAGTGTGGGCAAGAGGACAGCATGGAACCCGGGGTGAGCCTGAGTGGCCAGAGGCAAGCCACTTGGTACATTTCTTCTACTGGGGGCAATACGAGTACGGTGATTCGCTCGCCAGTTCGGGCGATGCGTACTCGACTATGGGCACGGGGGATAAGAGGAGTAGTCCTGACAGACTCCTCTTTAATTCGATATGCTGATTCGCCTCGAACAAGGTGAGTCCAAGGATGGCGACATCCAAGCCACTTGGACACTACCAGTTCGGGGCTACTCGACTGTGGGCGAGGCAGCCTGGATCCGCACTAACCCTAACCCTGCATTTTAAGAGCCGCCACACATTTACCTTCGTAATTGCTGTGGCGCGCGTTGAGGCTCGCTCCTTCTCGGTCTTCCGAGTTGCATGACTCTAGTCAAAAAACGAGTGGTCGTAGATCGATTACAGCATACGCATACAACTACTGATCATGCTGCTACGGAACGTATTAGTTGCATCCCTTGCTGCTTGCGTGTCGTCTCCCCTTGTGTCGGCCTGGACATTCTCAAATGCGACGTTGGCTATTAATGAGCGCTCTGGTACGCTCGAGACACATCAGTGAGTATATGTCTTGGGGAGATCAATGAGTGTGCAATTGGTAATTGACAATCTAGATTTTCCGCGTCAGTGCCACTAGCGGATATTGTGTCGCTTCCAAGCAGTGCTTTGGCTCGACTTCGATTCACCGTGCGGAGTGACCTTACGCCTGATACCAGTAATAAACCTCATCAGGCTTACGCAATCATTGAGGATCCCGTTACCAAAATAGAGTCGTCGTTCACCGCCGATGTAAGGGAAAATGGCCGTGCTAGAGTAGATATTGTATGTTTAGGACAGCGGAGAAATTTACCACTCTGTTTCCCAGATCCCCGGATAGGCAAGTCAACATGCTAACTGTCGGACAGGACTACAAAACGATTCCTACGGCCCTCCTTGGTCCGAATAAGCCGTTGACCGTGAAGATCGTGCTAGCCTCATTTGGGACCGAAGCTCCGCTCAAAGTTGAAATTGGTCAGATCCTGCCCGTCTACAATGGGCCGTCGCCAGCTGGCCCCATCAGATTCGGTCCTAAGCCCGAGATCATTCACATCTTCCGACCGGATCCCAAGTTCGTGTCATCGGCAATCTCTTTGTTTTTCAGCGCCATTGTCGTTACTACGGCTGTTGCGTTGATTGGTAGTGTACGTGCGATCCGTTGAGATGTGAACTTCTGAGTTATTGACTGAGAACTATGATCTAGTGGCTGCACCTTGGGGCTGCACCATCACAACTTCCCAAAGCCCTCGCCAGCTCTCCATTTGGCCATCTCGGCTTTTTCGCGTCAATTATCGCGATCGAAGTCGCGTTCTTTAATTACTACCTTGGATCTACTATTTTCAAATTGATTGCGCAGATTAGCGCGCTTGCTCCTATTGCATTTCTGTCCGGTAGCCGTGCGCTGCGGGAGGTTAGAAGCCGTCGATTGAAAGGCGAATAAGAACGGGTGAGGATTATATTGATCTAAAAGTGTGTATAATGATTATGTGGATCCAAAAGTGTGTATAATAATTTCAGCAAAATGAAATAATTTATGTATGGAAGAATGCGGCGTGTGAAGAACTTAGAGAACTTAGAGAGCCTGTGATCAATTGGAGAGTATATTGCATTTGTATCTTCAATAGAAGAACATAAAATTGCATATGATCCATACAGTATGCATGAAGACGAAGGTAGAGATGATTATCAAGAATTCTTTCATTAGTTAGGATTTAACACCGGGACTCTACTAGCTATTCCTTCGTTTCCTATAGCATGCGCACCCTTCCATACCAGCACCCATACACTGCCATATACGGGGACACGATTGGGTACACTGCTAATCCAAGAGAAATTTAGTGGGTAGTATGATATCCCAAAGAGTCTCGTATACTAACATTCTTACACCCCTGTGTCAGCCGCAGGGGGGCTTCATTCAAATGTAAATGGCATTTTTCAGCCCCGCCCATCGCAACGTCGTAACGCAGAACGCACATAGGAAAAGCACGACTATAGATCATCCATATCTGGGGTTCTGTATATATGGCTAAACCAACAGTACTACCACCGCCAATTAGGCGTGGCACACCGGCTGTTCCGCCATCAGCACCCAAAGCACCACCCCAGCCAAAGGTCTCCAAGGCTGCGAATACAAGAATGATCGGGTACGCTCTACCGCGTCCAAGTTGATTAACGGAGAGCTAATTGCCGACACTTGGATAGAATTCGTCTGATAGTAATGTCGGTTCCATTACTAGCTGTGTCAAGTTATATTTTGTACAAAAGAAGTGAGTCGACCGGTTCTGAAGCAAGAGCCGAGGTAGTATGAACATGAATGGGATGCTAATTGTTGGGTTATCTAGTGGTTCTCGGCGAGGATCAACGGAAGCAGGAAGGATTTATCTCTGAGGACGGCATTCCTGTGAAATTCAGCGACTTGCAGGATGACAGCAGGCCCAATAATTAGAATACTGCCGGTCAATTATTTTTCTTGCCATAATATGAGCTTAGTCGCGATGTCAAGAGTTGTACATATTCAGATACTCATAGTCGATAGAAATATCGTTGTACATATCGAAGTTGGAGTTAATCTAGGGCAAAACGTTTCAACCAAAGGATTTGACGGGTGGAGATCTGTCCAGATGCCTACTCCGGTTCTATTAAATAGAGCAGAGAACTCCTCAGCAAGTATATCGCAAAAGCAGAATATCAATTAATCAAAAGCCCAATCGAGCTTGGAAGAGTGCATACGCCAACCCCAAATCAACAGTTAAAGTAACATATCTAGATAACTACCATAATCCAATTTTAAATCCATTTATATATCTAGGAGAGCTTCGAATTTAGTCATAGAAGACAAGTGTGCGGACTTCAATGCTCTCCCTTGGAAGAGCATTTGGTGCCGATGTGGGATCCTCGAAGGCAGTGTGCGGAGTTCTCTTTGCGACACCCTCGAGTGAGTCGTAGCACTTGATGAGAACCTCCTCATCGGTGTTCATACCGGACAGGTAATAATAGTTCTGGTTCGGGTTATACTGGACGGCACCAGTAGCCCCGGTGCGGTCCCTATAGCGGTGTTCGACCGAGACAATGTCACCCTCATTCGTATCACTAGCGTCGCCAAGTGCAAGAGGGAACTCCTCAACTGGACCAGTCAGTGGCTTCCAGTAGTTGATAATCTGGAAACGCTTCGTGAGTAGCACGTCCGCTTCATCTGGGCAGTGAAGTCGAACACGATCTTCCGCGGACTTCGGAGTCTGATCTACGTGAACACCCATGACTGGCTTGCGGTAGCCGTCCTTCGAACGGATTGTGTTGTCGAAAATAACAACCTTCGAGGCTCCAGTGACTTCCTTGATAGCATTGACGACACTGGGGTAGTACTCCTTCTCTATGAGCTCGGCGTCTGACCAATCGTTGAACGCATGATAACGCTTTTCAAACTGGAAGCCGTTCTTGTCAAGAGTGAAATCGCCTTCCCGACCGCGAGCGTCAATGATCTGAACTTTCTGGCGCAGAGTCTCGTAGTTACGCGTGGGAGTACCCTCTGGAACATCGTAGACAATATTGTACGGAACAGAACCGTCCTTTGGGGGAGCATAGAAGTTGAGAGTCGACTCAACGACTGCGCGAGCGGGAAGTGTCTCAGTGATAGTCGCCATCGATGCCGGAACTAGGTGCAAGTCAAGGGACCGAAGGTAGGGATGCGAGGAACGATATATACTCGAGTGAAGCGAGTGTGTTGCTAGCGGGACCAGAAAGGGCGGAGAAGCGGTCTATTTTAACTGATGAGAGACCTATGATGATGCCACGCCGAAGCTTTGCTGTATCTTACAAACGAATGTCGGAGGTGTTTTGAGTGGACTAAGTAGGAATAAGCTCAGTCAGCAGAATTCTTTAGTAATCCAAGTACGCTGTGCGGCTTAGGCGGCGGAGGTAAACGGGTCCGTGCAGATTCGCCAATTAGCCCGACGCACCAGGATCAGGACTGGCAGTGATACGAAAACCAAGTAAAGCCACCACTGCCTTGTCGGCAATCGCACGAATAAAAGTACGTACTGACGTCACTGGTACTGATTCGCGTCTTTTTCTTTTGCATATTGTTGCCCTTGAGCCGGGCCGAACTAATTGTTATTATTTCTTGAAGTTCCATCATTATTAATACCTCTGCGCATGTTGATGACGTCTTGCATCATTTTTCTTGCTATTCCGTCATCTAGCCCTCTACTGTTCAGAGATGTCCTTCCTCTGGCGAAAGCTCGCGACATCAAATCCGAACGTCGCCGGAGAGCACGATGGCGACGAGGCACCTCCATTTCCTTCCCTCGCCTCCGCGCAACGCGCTACAGTGCCTCAGATAGAGATTGACAGGAATGGTGTGGAGCACGGGGCGCAGTCGGGTACGGACAATTTTTCATTTACTGTCGCGACCGAGCTCAACAAGACCGATATGCCACCACCGAGACGGCAATCAGTGGTCTCTTCGCTGTCGCCCTCATCTGCACCAAGCACGGGTCCGGCCTCAGTTGTCGCGTCGGCGCGTGCACCGCGAACGTCACAGGCCAACACAACGCCTTCAGTCTCATCAGAGCGCCCTCTGCCAAAGTTCAATTTTTCCAATGCTGCACCGTCAGGACAACTCGCCGTGCCGACAGTTACGGCTCCGATAACACTTGCCCAGGCTCGCCGAAGACGCGAAAAGGTCGCTCTTGATCCTGGATTCTCTCAGCTAGACTGGGCGACTTTGAAGAACACAGGCAAAGATCTCAGCGGCCGTCCCAATGGGGTACCGCCCGCACGGATAACGCTCGACGAACTGAAACGGCACTCAACACAAGAAGACGCGTGGACGGCGTTGGGTGGGAAAGTTTACAATATTTCACCGTATCTGCGGTATCATCCTGGAGGTGTGAAGGAATTGATGCGGTGCGCAGGGAGAGATGGGACCAAGTTATTTAGTAAGTATTTGTACTTGTTGTGGTGCGTTTGGATTAATGCTCACACGAGGGCTAGACCTTACACATGTATGGGTTAACTATGACCGTATGCTATCCAACTGTTTTGTGGGATATCTGGTTCCAAGGAATAGCTAGTATCTGCTAATAGACTGGCCTAAATTGCCAAAGTTTTCGTGAATAAACGGGATTTGCGGTGATATATGATGTTCTCGGCATTTGTAAATATTTTTGGAGTTGTGTTCAATTAATTCCAGGCGAAAATTACGGGCACTAGAGACAGCTCGTCGAGTAGATCTACTAGTTATCAGACATCCCCGCAAGATAGGCAAGTGCTCATTGATGCATTACAATACGGCAATTTATCAGGTTGGCAGGCGTTAACGAAGGGGAGCTGAGAAACTCCACTCTCCACGCAATCGTGCAGAAAGCAGTTTTCTGCGGATAGGGCTCTAAAAGTAATATTGTTACGTGGAAGAACCGTAAATGCTGATATTATGGACTGGCGAATGAGGGCAAGGGCTGACTTTTGGCTTGTCGCTCGACAAGCCACGAAGTCTCCAGGGCGCAAGCTGCGACTTTGAAAGGCGGCATCACGACGCAACGTACCACTCCCCGGTTAGTATCCCTGGGTATCCCATCATCGCTGCCTCTACGCACTCACAATCCTCAAAATCAGCCTTCTTGGAATAAGGAATCCTAGACGCGCAATGATGGACGACTCGGCTGCTGCTCCTACAACTTTCGCGAATGTCGCGGCCCAGACCACTTTGTTGGCACAGGTACGTGGAACTTGTTTTTCACTCAATTCAAGCTTCCCGTCCTCGAGACTGCTCAATCGCTCACAATTGTCATGGTTATGGGTAACTAATAGTGAATTTTTATAGCGGTATCAATTCTATCTGGACCAGTCTACGCCATTTGTGTTTTATCGATGGGTCGGCTCCGCCACCCTACTCTTCTTCTTCATGCTTCGCATTATCTTATCGCAGGGCTGGTACATCGTATGCTACTCTCTCGGCATCTACCTTTTGAACCTTTTCCTTGCTTTTTTGCAACCGAAGTTCGATCCCTCGCTTGAGCAGGATATCAAGGAGCGGGAATCCGAGGAAGGTGGTGTGGGCGGCGAACTGCCAACCCGACAGGACGAGGAGTTCCGACCATTCATTCGGCGACTACCCGAATTCAAGTTCTGGTACTCGGCGACTAAAGCTACTGTGATTGCCTTTGTGTGCACGTGGTTCTCGATTTTTGATGTGCCTGGTAAGCCGTTACTTCGTACTTTTTTATTGTATGTATCAGTGCAGGTTGCTGATGTTAGGTTAAGTCTTCTGGCCGATTCTTCTCATCTACTTTTGCATTCTTTTCACAATTACTATGCGCCGACAGATTCAGCACATGATCAAGTACAGATATCTGCCATTCGATCTTGGTAAGGTGCGATATTCGCGCCGAAACAACTAAAAAGATAACACACATGTCTCCGAACGCGTCGACATCATCACACGCCGCTCTCCCAGCACCTTCTTTCCTCACGCACCTTCCTCGCGAATGTTACGTAACCGACAACTTCGTGTTCACTTGTCCATTTCATTTATTGAGAGTCCTTTTCACAGTTTGTACATTACGCGTGCACTTTTGCATCACCGTCATTTCTATCGTCTTGCCGCAAATTTGGGAAGTAAAGGTGTATCCACCGGCACCGTCAGCATGTCAGAGATGACGTTGATATTGTCGGTCTTGGAACCACAGACTTGTTACATATATCGCTATAGAAACTGTTTGTTCACTAATGTAATTGGCGTTGAAATATTTCATTTTGTCTGCGAAATTTATATGAGATATAGTAGTTTGCTTGCAAATGACGGTGAGTTTGTGTTATTAAAAGGATGGGATGTTTAATGTTAGTCGTACCTTATCTTTTGTTTAATGCTCGTTTTTGTTGCTTCAGTGATATGACAATCGTAAATATGTTTATTCGATGCAGTATTAGATCTGTACTTCAGAGTATGACGATCAGCGGACTGTTGTTTCGACGTGCTGGGGTGCGGGCCTTCGGATAAGTCCAAGAAATCGTGATAAACGCGCGAGCAGCGATGTACCGAAGAACTCAAAATATACACGCATAATGGCAACCGACAACGACATACATCCACCGGCACATTCCTGTCACGACTCATAGCCTTGGTCTACTGAACATAATATTCCAGGACACGTTCAAGCTCGTTGCTCGGTGTATAACACGAGGCACCACAGCATTGTCCTCGCCCCCACCGATCGCAAGTCCCGGCCGTGTTCAGGCCGCCGGGCACTCACACACCCGTCGGCCGCACGACATGTCCCGCAATAAAATCGTCCAAGATACGGACTCGGATGCATTGCTGTCTAAGGTTTCTGCAGAAAGTGCTGGGTACTACCACGATCCGCTGCTCAAATTGTTCCTGCCGTCGAACGTCGATCAAGGAGATGTGCACAAGTTGCCACTGTTTAATCGGGGTATGCGTACCTGAATCCCGAGGATGAGGCAAGTGTTAATGCTGAAATTTGACAGGGACATATGTGCGAGTTATGGCTGTGTCGAGGTTAATCGACCGGTTCCTTTTGGCGCCAGGCACCGAGAAGAAGCAGATTATTTCTTTAGGTGCCGGATCTGATACTCGACCATTTCATCTTCTTCCCAAACACGGCTCGAATTTGGTATACCACGAACTAGATTTCGACGTGTCTGCGCGGCGCAAAGCAGGGCTGGTGGCAAAGCACGCGGTCCTACACAGTGCTGTAGCCGGACCGGTCGAGTACGATATTCACACACCAGAGCCTCCACATCGGCGCAGACGGCGATCGCCGCCTTGGCTATTCGCATCGTCAAGGGAGCCGCCATCACAATCTGGAGCTGGCCCGCGTCACCTGCATTCTAGCGGCGGCAGCAGTGGCGGCGTGAATACACCTGATATTCAGGAGCGCCATTCGGCTTCGCCGGGCCGACATCCGCACGAGTCCGAAACGCCGCTCAAGAGTCCGTCGTATTATATTCACGGCGTTGATCTGCGCCAGTTAATGACGCCGGCATCATTGCAATTGCCAGGGATTGACTTTTCCCTGCCGACCCTGCTCGTGTCGGAATGCTGCCTGTGTTACTTGGAGCCCGACGTCAGCGACGCCGTGCTTGCTGCGTTCGTCAAGGCATTCACGACGTCCGCGTCCGCGGCGTCGTCGTCAAACCAACTGGGCATAGTATCCTACGAACCGTTCTCGTCTGACGACCAGTTCGGCAAAGTCATGATCCACAACCTCGCCATCCGCGGCATCTCGATACCAACAATGATGGCATTCCCGACGTTGCAAGCCCAGGTCTCCCGGTTGCGCGGACTGGGATTCAAAGCTACCGCGGCGGGAGACTTGAAGTTTGTGCATGATGCGTGGGTGGAAAAGGATGAGATGCAGCGGATCGATCGGCTGGAGATGCTAGATGAGCGCGAGGAGTTTGATTTACTTGTCGCGCATTATGGCATTTACTGGGGCTCTACGACTCCCGAATCGGACAAGGCGGATTATAGGTTTGCGGGAACGTTCGAAGCGTGGAACGAGTTTCGTAGACAAATCTAGTGTAATATGAATGTACTATATCAAATTTATATTCAAGGGCTATAAACAGTCTATATCTCACCTAGCACATCCCGCACTTCGGACTCACTGACGACAGCATCGTCAATAGCTTCGGCAACGACCTCTTGCCATCTGGGCACACTCAAAATTGCGTCCCGGTCGGCCAGGATGAGCCCACACTTGACTTTAGCTTCGCCGGCTGCGTCGACGACCTCGGGATCGGACTCGAGACCCGCGGCCAGTTTCATGGCATTCTTGTAGTAAATTTCCGCGTTCTTGCGCAAAACCGTGCGGTTTTTGTCAGCCGGGGACGAGATCTGGGACAGGCTTGAGCGGAGGATGTCGACATCACCTCGGGTTGTCCAGATTCTGATTTGTGCGAGCTTTGTAGACGGTAGCGACGACGCGCCCACGACGGCCGTGTTTCCGGCTCCCGCGGTCGGATTCGTTTCTTTGAGAAGCGCCGAGAGTGCGGTTGAGAGCAACTGTGATGCCAGCGTTAGTGCGCGCCACGCGAGGTCGCCGTCTGAGTCTCCGCCAGCTATGATGCCGAATTGGGTGAACATGTCGGCCTGGGCGAGGTACCGCGGGGACGTAAGCGGCATGAATGAAAGAATCTCGCGTAAGGATGTAGACTGCGGACCTGTGAGCCCTTGGGCTGGGAGTAGTTCGATGTCAAAGTCGAGAGGGGACGGTGACTCGACTTCTGAGACCGGCGTCCACATACCTGTGAGTCTATCGAGATTGGCAGCCGGTCGACAGGACTCATCTGTGAAAGGGTACCCGCTGACAAGAACATACCGGGCCACGATCAATGCCGAATCCCGGATTTCGCTTTCTTTGATTTCAAGTTGCTGGCGATTCGCAATCAACGTCGCGACACGCTGCATACATACAGTCCCTGCACGGGCCAACTGTTCGGCGTCCTCACTCGGCCCTTTCGAATTAACCGAAAACGACAACGAGATAGTATATATCGGAATCAAACACGCCAACTGTGCGGTCGCGGTCTCGAGCAGGGACGTATACGTTGTCGGCTCAATAACAGTCGCATACTCCTCTTGCTCCTGTCCTTCCCCGCCGTGCTGACTACCGTTCTCGGCCTCACTAGAAGCATCGTCGGTCATATTTGCGAGATCTTGGCGGAGCTTGTCGAGCTCGGCTTCCTGGCCTACCCAGGTCCGTTCGAACGTCTCCATGGCCGCGCGGTATGGCGCTGCCGCATACTGTTCCTCAGCAATGCTTAATTGCACTTGCGCCATATTGAACAGTAGATCCGACGGCGGGCCAGCCTGAGTATCTGGCGCGCCATGCTTGAGCGCAAGCTGGAGCGCGACTTCGTGGTCGTGCAGGATTTTCGACAGCACAGACACGCGGTCTTGTCTTTTTGCCGCTGTTATCGCGGACACGGACGGTTGGTCATTGCCAAACGGGGTAGAGAGGATAGTGCGTGAGTAGAAGAGCTGGTAGATGTGGAATTCGAGACGGCATTTATTATAGGCTGCGTCGAATGACTTTTCAAACCGCGAGAGGCAAGTGTCGTAAAGCTCTAACGCATGAAGATAGAACCTGTGGGCCTGTAGCACGAAGGGTTTAATAACAGACGCTGTAAAGCCAATGACGACAAACGTACTTTGTCGGGATCGCCCACGACCCATCTATCGCCATGTTCTTCTTCGAGCGAGCCGACGTACAAGAAATCGTCCTCAGTCTGCGGAACAAAATTTTTCTTTGAGGAGGACGGCTTTTTGGAGGACCGTTGCTGGTCACGGTCGCGTTTCGATTGAGAGAGCGACTGCTTCGGTTTGCGAGACGGCGGCATTGTTCTGTGGAGCAGACAAAAGGCTGAAGAGTTGATTCGAGTAGCAGGGCCGATTCAGCTTGCTCAACGCTGTGGGTTAGGGCAGCGGCAGTCGGCCCTGGGCGACTTTGTCTGCGGTGTGGAATGTGTATTACTGTAAGCCAGCGAAAGTGCCATGGCTACCGATTATTCGCCACGCGCGAGAATCGATTGTACAAAACAAACTAGTTATTACAACTTGAACGTTCGTCGCAAAATAATGGAGTCCAGGGCGTAGCACGTGCGATAACGCAACAATGGACCATTGTCGGGCGTCGGACGCAATCCTGTGCGGCGGCGGGCCGCAACGAGACGAGGCTACGTCATCGCGTGGATAAGGGTTTCTGCTCGGAGCCGAGCGGCGTCGAAGGCGCAAAGTCCGCCCGAGACCGCGGCGCGTTCGCGGACGAATAACTTAGGGTCGGACCCGCCGGCGTTTGTCGGCGTCGGCGTTTCGATCCAGCCGCGGTGGATTATTCATTCAGCTTTCGCCGACCCGGAGCCAAGCGGCTCTCGCGGGCTGACTCACCTCGCATCCGCATGTCAGCCTTGCGCGTACCACGCCTTAAGTCCAGCAGGAAGGCCGGATATATGATCCGCACGTCTTCCAGCGTCTTCTTATATCGCCGTCCATATTCTCGGCTTTCCAATCTGTACTATCTTCAGCCTTGTCTACTCCCAATGGCCTTCAGTATCAGTCCTCCACAACTCTCATTCGCAGAGTCATACAGACTCATGAACACGGCGCGGTCGAAGCTGTCCCAGGCAGCCCACACGAGCGACCACGATCTGCGCGTGCTTGTCTCTCACGCAAACTTCCTCGACGCGATAATGGCGCATCTCGACCGCAAAGACGTGCCGATGAGCTCTCCACACGTATCTAGTCCACGACGGACAATAGTCTACGATGCCACACAAGTGTCCCGATATTCCGACGATACCGAGTCGGACAGTGATAGTGATAGCGACAGCGACAGTGACAGCGACGGCGACGACAGTGACGAGTATCTGCTTGGATCTTCGTTCGGCGGAACTCTGACTCCAGTGTCCGAGGCATCGCATGAGGACTCGGCCGACGAAGACGGCGACGACATTATGGAGCCTCTCAACGACCTGCGAAGCCAGTTGTATGCGAACACAGAGGAAAAGAAGCGCTCAGTCACGTTTTCTCCTGACTTTGTTGAGCGGACTCCGCGCGATAGTCGCCAAGTCCAGTTTTCCGTGCACGAGATTCTTCGTGAGCGCAATTTGAACCGCATCGCAGACCAACATGCGAACGACCTTGCCGATGACGACAGCGAATACGCGGACGATGACGGCGACGATGATGTTGATGATGATGACATGACGTTCTACGAGGTCGCAAACAAGCATAAGCTCGAATTCGTTGAAGAAGAGTTGGACGACGATATGCCGCCTCTTGCACGCGTCAAGTCGCACGTCGTGAGCCCACACGCACTACCGCCGGACGATGAGCCCGACCAGGAGCCGGCGATTTGGAAAGACGACGACCTGCAAGACATCATAGCATATACACCAAGAGGCCAGACGCGCGCAGTCCGGGAAAATTCGCCGGTCAGCGGCCACTCGATAACGGAGATGGACATGTTCTCGCGTGTGGGAACGCCTGAAGCCGCGACTTACGCAGTTTCATGGGTCGCTTAGTGTCGCATATCGTCAAATCTTATTCATGGTTAACTTTTTTTTGTTGTATATTCTTCATACAGGGGTATTATAACGGCTGGTAATTGGCATATGGGGTTATGTACTGGCGTTTTGGGATATTCATGATCTCCTTTGTGTACATACTTTAAATTCTACGATATATATTCATGGATCTTTTCTCTTGATCTTGTCGCGTAATTCACAAATCTCATGAGTGCAATCGGTGTTATCCGATCCAGTGCCATCCCCGCATCTTCATATCTCTTGCCCAACAATAGCAAGTGTAGTCCGCGGTCTCACCGTACACTGGGCCCCAAGGGGCCCAACTACACGTGCCCGGCTCGGCACTTGGTAGCCTGCCGACGTGTTGTCAGGCGACTGCCGTTTGTCGTCAGCTTCCAGCCATTCGACAGCTGTCAGAGTCGAACGCGGCGACGGGGTCGTATTCGCAATGACGTGGCCACGTCGGCGAATCTAACCCTGTCTCGGGCCCGTGGCAGAGCGACTTTGCCTGTCCGCTGTTCAAGACCCGAGGCGAGCGTGTACCCTAACCCACAGCTGATGTGCTTTAATTCGCCCATGCCGCTCGGATATTAGGGTTAATTAGGGTATGGGTATTTGGGACAGCTGTGTATTTGACAAGGCCACATGCCCTCTTCCATATTTCAATACATTATGCTACAACTAGTTAGCCCTCTAGAGAAGAATTACAAGTAATTAATTGTACATGGACAGTTATCTGTTATCTAGTAAATAGTCTACTCCTCGTTTATGTCAGATAACCTATTGCAGACCTCGCAACAGAACATAAACAATGTCTCATGGTTCATGTTCGATATTCCGAGTGTGTTCGTAGTCGCTAGATCACCAGAAGAGTCGAGGGCCCCCTACTATTATGGCGTGCCTTCAACAAGGCGTGCATGCCAAACAGTATGTACTAATGTACAGTTGTATCCACAATGAGTTCAAGGATCAGATGTCTATGGTTGGGTATACTCTGTGACGGAGTGCGGAATGGGTATTCCAGCGCGCCTCAGAATCGAGCCCTAAACCAATGCGCCCCAGCGAAGGGAGTTACCATACGAAACTTTCAAACTGTGCATATCAAAACAATCCCTTCAAAGCCGCTGATGTCGAATCGCATTAGCACCCGTTAGTATCAGTGATCAGAGACTAGGAGGCCCTGCATTGATTGGGAATCTGCGACGATTGCTGACGCGATGATAGAGCCCGTGCTGTTGTCGAGAGTTCCAAAATGATATGCACGTGGAATATTACATCACACTTGCCTGTTCGCAACCTCAGTGATGGACATGTGCCGATGCTTACAGATCCGTGGAGTTAGTTTTTGTACGTGCGGGTGAATTTTTTTTGGCTTCTGATATGCAATTCACGGGCCGTCGACGGCAGGGTGAGGAGGAGATTACAAATAGAAGGCATGCAGTGTGCATATATTTAAGGCTCCTGTCGCTTACTCCATTACTCTGTTCGTCTGTTGTTCAATTCTCTTAGCGGCAAATTCAATCGACATCTAAACATAATGGCGACAACTACCGCTCAATCAATTACCAAGACAGAGATGATGTCTTCGACAGACATCTCGTCCGCAACCACAGTTGAGACAGTACTCAACTTTTATGCCCCACCGGACGACGGCTCGGCTCCCTACAATGTCGTCGCAACCCAGGAGCGCAACTACCGCCAAGACGCGCGCATTGTCGGGATCCACGACTTGCGCGGGTACGAAACATTGCCGGTCCTCGACAAGAACGGGTTCGCGTTCGATCTCAACGCGCCACCGTTCACGTACGCGGACTTCTTTGAAAAAGACGGCACACAAAAGACAGATTTCATCAAGAAAGAATATTACCCGCGCGTGCAGGAGGCGGTTAAGCGCCACACGGGTGGGTCAAACGTCGTGATATTCGACCACACAGTCCGGCTGCCCAACTCGGCCCGCACTCCAGTCAGTCGTGTGCACATAGACCAGTCACTGCGTGCGTCGGCCGAGCGCGTAAAATTACACGGCGGTGACGATCCCGGGTTCGTGAATCAGTATGTGTCGGGCCAGAAGCGGTTCGAGATCGTCAATTACTGGAAACCATTAGCCAAAGTCACGCGTGACCCGTTAGCAGTCGCGGACGCGCGCACCATCAATCCCGCCAGTTTGGTCGGTGTCCAGCATCGGTATCCGAACCGGACTGGCGAGACCGTGGGCGTGAAGTACGATGCCGGACAGCAATTCTATTTCTTGAGTGGTATGGATGTCACAGACGCGATGCTGATCAAATGTGCGGATAACCAGACGAATGTGCCTGCGAAGCAGATTCCTCATTCGGCGTTTGCGCTGCCGGAACAGACTGGTCCTGGACGTGTGAGCATTGAAGTTCGTACCCTCGTTTTCTTCGATTAGAAATCGGGCGATTGAGTTGGGACCAATGAGCAATATCTGTTACGTTTGGCCATACGGAGAACCATATCTCGTGCTTGCAAATTATGGTTCAGGCTCGCTCGCATGGGCAATCTGTGCCAAGCGTCGACCCGGCTTTCGCTTGTAATCACTGATGCGCTTAATAATAGTCGAGCAAATTAAATGTTAGGCTAATATCAACAATGATGTATACTGGCTCATACATTTCACATCAATATATAACTTGTGGATAAATATGTCATCATCAAATTCATTGAAATAAAACATAAATGAATAACAGCAGAACACAACACCTTACGTCCAACCGATCCCGCTCGCCATATGTATAAATGTAATAATTCCGCCCGCAACACATCAAGACGGAAGAGACACGAGACAAACGAATGGCATGCTTGGTGAAAAGGAACGCACAAACTCCTAGAGTCGAAAAAGTCTGCCAGGTCGAACCTACTGTCGAGCCTATACAAGTGCAAATCGATAGCAATGTAACAAACAGGAAAAGGAATCGATAATAAAAACACCTGATAACGTCTATAAGAAAAAAGCAAGGCTTTTATGACATACACTTGGCACTGGAGGAAGTTGACGTTGGCCATAGAAGAGAAAGCTGACAAGATAACCGTTCCCGAAGGCTATTGCAGATATGCGAGCGTCGCATATAGTACAGGTGTGGATGGAAACTGTCGTGCCATTGTACAATAGCAGTCGATACATGTATGGAAAACCAAATCCGCGTCGCATTCGTACCGTATATCCCCAAAAACCGCAAGCCTTACACAGCCTGGAGAGGTTCGCTGTGCTGCGCGGTAGTATCTTCAATCCTCACGTCTGGGATCCGCTCCTCACCCTTCTGCGGCCGCGTCTCATCGCCATCTGCAGACGTGACAGCCGCCTTTGAGTCTGCAGTGCTGCCATTGACGGTACAATTGTTACCGCTGTCAACCATTAGCGTTCCGGTCAGGCTCCCAAAGCTAAATCCGGGACCGCCCTGCAAAGCAGGCGTGAGACTACTTGAGCTGCTCGACGCGGTCACTGTATCTGAAAGAGGGCGTGCTTGGAGTGGATGATCTGATTCTGCGGAACTCGCCGCTGAAATAAGTGAAGTGCTCGAAGCAGAAGCCGTTTCCTCTACATCTGCTGGCGCAAAATACGGGATCGTAGTAGCGGCCGGATCGGTCGGTGTGGCAGACTCAGCCGACGCTGGCTGTGCGGCTGAAGCGGAAGGAGATGTCCCCGACGGTGAAACGCTTGCAGATTCCCGACGCTGCTTTAAAACTTCGGATCCACGTTGCGTCTGCTCTCGTTCGCGCTGCTGGCGCGCTTCATCCTCCAAAAGAGATATCCGAATTGCCTAGAGCATTCCAATTAGCATATGATAGCCACAGCAACTCAGTTGACTTCGCCACATTTATTAGCAAGAAATCGAAGTTAAAGTATACGAACCTCCATAACCATCATCTCCTCCAAATCAACCATGCGACGAGCTCGTCTGCTTGGACTAGTAGAAGTTCCAGCTGAAGACCTACTACCAGATCGTGAAGGACTCGTAGGACTCGTGGGGCTTGTACTTAATGCATGGGGATGGCCACCTGATATCAAAACGTCGAGCCCAGACGGCCGAGGCAGTAACCGGCTTCTACTTGGCATGCGGCCTCCGCCGCTGCTACTACTGCCATCACCAATAGAGTCTGCCAAAAAAGCGGCAGAATGCAACGCAGTAGCAGCAGCCGCACGACGAGCAGCATGAGCGTTCGCGTTGGCTAGCTTGAGCGCCCAATCGGGCCGTATGCGGTCTGTAGTGACCACCTCTGACGCTGATGACGGGAGAGTCTGGCGACGCTTGGAAGCAGTAGTGCCAGTTCCTGAATTTACACTTGCGGTGCTGCTATTGTTATTGTTGAGAGACGCCGCACTAGTCGTGGCCGACGAGTGCCGAGACAAAGTGGCACGCAATGCCGCCCCAGCGGATGAATTGAGACCGGTGCGGAATGGGGGAGGCTGATATGTTACACCAAAGTCTGGCTCCGTACAATACGGGCAACAAGCAGGTTCAGAGATTAGTTCGATCATACCAAAAGGAGTCGCAGACGAACGAAGGTCATATTGGTTGCCCTCGTTGTCGTGCTCCGGAACATGAGGATCAGCGCGCTTGATCTGGACGAAGCATTCGCTGCAGATGGACTGATCGCAGCAGCGAGTCGAGTTGAGATACGGAGGGTAGTAAAGGAAGCAAATTGGGCATTCAATAGCGCCTCTGTATAGAGCAGCTTCCATCGGCTTCTTGTCCGAACCAGATGAGGCTGTGTTTGCCCGTGACCTGCGGCCAGGTCCCGTAATAGTCGATTCAACATTCGACTTCGACCGTGCACGCTGAGTGGGCTGCGTGGGGACAGAAACCTCTGCTGGTCCTGTGGGTGGAATCGGCTGCCCGCGAACAGCGGCGATCAGCTGTTCATCTGTCCATAAGTCTTCGTAGTCTTCGAGTCCTTTGAAGAACGGTGCGAGCCGCCGTTCGACCTGGCAGACATTAATACTCCAAATCCTGAATGTGCGGATCGCGTAAAATAACACACCTGCAGCTGCCTGACTATCCGAGCTTTGAAGTCCTGTGGACCAGTGTAAACGCCTTGAGGCACGAGATAGCCACCATCGACCTGCTCGTCCAGATTTAGAGCGTGGCGAATGGACGACCGAGTAGACGACACGACACCTGCATGATTGTCACGCTGACCGTGGCCCGAGTGGGAGCGAAAGGTGCGGTGGGACGACGCAGCGGAGACATCGGAGGCGGAAGAGTGGCGACGGGCTGCTGCCGGTCTGTAGGCGGCCGGAGTGGATCCTTCGCGCGACTCTTTAGCAGCGGTGTTTCCCATGGTGGGAGATCGCGCGGGTGGATAAGCAACAGCTGCACGGTGCCAGGGTAGAGACGTGAGATAGATCTAGTGCGTGTAAAGGTGGAGTTGAAAAGCGGGCTTGTGCGATACGGAACCGTTGGAGGTAGCGTAAATGAATTGTGGGGGCGAACGAGCCCGGCTGCTGGCACACAAATGCTGCTAAATCCAAAGTGACGTTGACCGACATCGCTCGTCCAGCACGACGGTTGTGCCGCAACTGCAACGCAGGTCATGTGTATGCGAGAGATGCTTATGTGCCGTCTCGCGAGCTGGCTGCCAACAGCGCTTATTTAATTATTTCAGAAGTTCGGGCATGTATAATATCTGCTGCATGTCTCCAAAGATGGCAAGGTGTCCTTCATGTGATGGCGACAACGCGACTGGTGCTTATCCACGGACGACCTCAGCATACCTCGAAGGACGTAGAAGAATCCAAAATGTCAAGTTTTTACAATCTGATCACGAAAATTGGAATATAAAAGGATGCATTCACATAGAAAATGGCATATGCAAAAGAGCGACGATATCCGAAACCAATACAACTGCGACAGATTAATCAAAAAACCAAAATCAAAGGCAATGAGTGACTATATAACACTACAGTATGAAGCAAATATGACATAATAAACCGTCTAATAAACCCGAATGAGGAGCTTTAATCAAATCATGAAATCCGTAAATACCACCAATTTTATCTGGGATGTATAACACATATATTCTTCTTTCATATCAGAGACCTACTCCCAGACCTACTGCCAAGCCAACTACGGCCGCAACAAACAGGCTCGCACCCAGCACCCTTGCTACTATCCGTTCTATCCGCGGTATCTCACCGACAATATTATCGAGTCCGCCGAATCCCATAACTAGCCACAGCGGCGGAAAGAAAGCGAAAATGACGAGAAGCACTCTCGCGGTGCTTTGACTGCATGCTCTTCGCTCGCGTGGAATCGTTGGTGGAGTGTTTTGCTGCATTTGAAATGTAAAGATTGAGTCATGCCAAGCCTCATGCTGATGTACGCGAAGTTTTCGGAGTATTTCCAACGGGTCGTCGGGATCCGTCTGCTCTTCACTTTCCGATCGTGCTTGCGCCTCTAACTGGCGGTAATCGATGTCTTCTTCGGCTGTCATGACCTCGGCATCGTTTTGATGATGAATTTGCCGCCTTCCATAGCGCTGTCCAACAACTGCACTCGTCCCCATCTGTGTCGCAGGCGGGTGTGTCGGCATAGGCGGTAGAATGGTTGAAACCACGCTATCTCTGGCTTCGACAACAGTTGTAGCATAATGTCCGCGAGGTGGCTGCCGCACAATGGCCGATAGTGGTGCTAATGAATTGATATAAGGAAACGTTGACAGCGAAAGGCCATCGGAATACACTGGTATTAACGCTCGTTCTGGCATTTGTGAGCGCGCTCTTATCTGAGCCTGTCGCCCACGGATATCTTCTTCTGGTATTATGTCTCGGACACGGTAAACAAAGTCGAATGTAGCAGCCGTCTCTCCTGGTCTCTGTAAAGGGGGGTGAACCAGGCTTGTAATCTGTTCTGTATCAGCCTCTGTCTGCGACCAGCGCAAGCCATCATGTATGCCATTATCTTGGTCAAAATCCGGAATATGCTGACTCTCCTCGCCGTTCATATAGTCATGATCATAGACTGATTGGTCCGTATCGCTATTCTCGTCGTAGGTAAAACCATCCTCCTCATTATGCCGCCGCGTCACGTAGTTCACATTCGAATCCAACTCAATAACACGTGCACTATTGTCGTCATCGTGCTGGATCTGCTGTGCCAGTTGCTCCACCCCGGGCAGGTCCTGATGCTCAGTCTCATCAATGACATCCACATCAACAGGCGATGATGGACCCGCTCCAAACAATTCACTCACGGATGAATCGTCGGGATCTTCTTCTGACGAGTTGTAGTTACTGCTATAGTTGTCGTAATAAAACCCAGGTATGCCCATATAACCCCTTCGCACTGCATCCGCCCCGTCGTAGTCATTTCCGAATCCATCCTCGTCCAAGTCTTCCTGTGGTGCCTCAGTTATCGGCAGCGGAAACTGGGGTTCTGATTCGACAATATCAGGTGAGATTTCATCGTAATCTACCACATCACTATTTGCATCATCCACACCGGACGTTCCGGGCAGAATGTCACTCGCACCGGAAAACGATCTGTACGCACTCCCAGCAGGACGGGGCGCAATCGAAAATCTGATGGAGATTCCGGATCCGTCAGAATGCCTGGACGCGTTGGTCACAGTAGATTTTCGCGCGCTACTGTTGCGGTTACTATCAGAGGAAGAAAGTGGCCGACTTAACGCGCCAGCACCTCGCCGAGGAGGCGGCGTGACTGGCAGTGGTGTCGCACTGGGACTTGTCGACTTGTAGGTATTGCTCATTGCTGATTTTCGGACTCCGTGATCATTGAGTGGGGAAGATGTATGGTCGGACGAGGCGTCGTATGACCGACCAGGGGGTCCGGCGCTAACGCTGCGACGAATTGGAAGCCGCGGCCGGTCATCCATGAGAAAATAGGTGCGAGCACGGCGGCGAGTAGGACTTCGAGGATATTGGGCGGAGACGGTGTTGCGAACGCGTATGGTGGTTTTGCGTGGCCAAGTGTTCGTCAAGTTTAGGTGAGGGCAGTGCGGCGGCGAGCGGACGACAAAAGGGGTACTCCGCCAGTCAAAAATTCGGCTTCCACAGCCAGCGAGCTCACTTCGCACAGCCTGTGCGCACCATTCTTTTACACTATATGACTATCGATTATCAATTTACAGTCCGGCAGCCACGCGTGCATAGTTGTCGGCTAAAACTCGGCCACTTGCCGATCTCAGCATATCGTAAACAAACAAACACGTAGGCAGCGAGCATTGCCACGTTAGTGCCTCATCCATCACCTGTTGCGCACTTGCACCACAAAGCGTCCGATTACCTAGGCTGTCTAGAAACCTACGCTGAACATTCCAATACGATAAACCATCCACTGCGGCAGTTTGCAACTACCTCAGCATAACCCCATCAGCCTTGATCAGTCGGTAATACCTTCCGACTCGTCGTTCTGACAACGCCATCAGTGGCAACTGTCATCGGCGCAAATGCTTTCCGCCTCGGCGCCCTCGCCAACAGCACTGTTTAAAGACGATCAACAGCAGAAACCACAGAAACGGCAAGAAACCTATCACGATCTCACGCCGACACGCACAACTGCATCAGGTCAACAGCGCAGAAGTGGGCAGCACCATGGTGGAACACAGTCGCCGTTCAAACGGATACGGGTCTCTGGAGACGAGAACATGGCGACAAAAGGAGTACTTGTCGACATCGCACAGCCGTTTACTGCAGAGCAGAAGCGGCCAGCAAAGAGGTTCAAAAGTTTGAGTCAAATTGCATCCGAAGTAGATGCATGCGATTCCACTGAACTCGACGAAGATGTGGACATTCTACATATTAGACCCACCCCTTTACGGTCTGCGAACTTACACTCAGATTTGGATCGACTCTTAAGTGGGACTCCAGAGATGTCATTGGAAAAAGAAAGCGAAATCGAAGAGTTAAGGATTGCTCTTCTATGGAAACTTAATCAATTGAAGAACGAAATTACCGAATTGGAGCATATGGTTTTGGCAGCAGAGCACAATTCCCAGCTGGAATCAGCATCAGCAAACTCGACGACTGCCTCATTAGATGCTCTGGTCAGAGAACTACTGTCGTCAAATGAGAGCTCGATCTCGGACCTGCAAATTCCAGATTTCTCCAGTCTCACTAAGTCAGAAAACGTACTCCCGCACATGCCGGAACCGGAATTAGATCTCGAGAATCTGCGACGAATTACGGGTCTAACTCTTAGTTCCCTCGGTACTGAGTTATCATTTTTGCCTTCAACGGATTCAGAGAATGCAATCGTCCGAACAGCAAGACATATAATACAAGTTACTCACTCGGATAGCCAACTATCGCTTACTTTATCACTCACAGTCAACCAGACAGATCTTGAGGTGCTTGAATTTTCTGTGCTACGGGAGTCAATACAACCGCTATGGGCTCGCGGTCCGATTGCGGAATGGAATGCACGTATGATTGGCGATGGACCAGAGGATTTGCGGCAATACGACATATCGTGCTTTTTATATGGAGTAGCGGAGTTTGCAAGAATGGCGAACATTCGTGCTGAAACTATGGCAAGAATTGCGAGAACATTTCCGTCCTATATTCCCAACGTGACAGTGTGGCAAAAGGAATATGATAATGATGATGACAAGGATGATATAAATAAGGAGCTCACAGATGAAGAAAAAGGCCTATGGTTAGGCGAAACACGGATTGTTATAAGATTAGATAGTGATCTAAACGGGTTACAGTTAGTTGTAGGGTGGGAACTGGCCTTGGATGGTGTTACCGGCGACGTGGCCAGCAGAGTGACGGGTCATGTCAGTGCGCCACGTTATTGTAAGAGCTCAGTGGTATTCACAACCTATCAAGCAGTTGGCTAACACGCAAAGTAGACGAAGATATCGATCAAGACGAGATTCTCGGCAGAATTCCAGAGATTTTTAATACTCTTGTCCGCACGCGTGGGGTGTACCGTGCTACTCGCATTATAGTTCGGAATTGGATAGAAGAAGTTTAAATTCATTCATCCCTTTCGGTGTTTTGGATTGGTTTATCTACTGTTTCGGTTTACGGTTGACGAATCTGTACATTATGGTTTTGGAGTTGTCTGGAAGTTCGCAATGAAATGTACCTGTAATCATAGTTATCTATTGTGAGACCAAAGTTAGAATATACATTCCCACCAATTAGATCCACGCATGTGCTTTATCTGCCAGACCATTCTTTTAGGATATTAGATTACAAAAACTAAGAAATGTACATAGCTAACACATGAATAACATTCCCAAATTTTACAATTCGTTTTATTTGTTCCTCCGTGCACTCCAAACAACTACCCCTTTTACTTTTTCTTCTCTGCGGCCTCTTCAGCCTTAGCCTTGGCCCGCTTCTCACGAACACCGACCAATCTGGCATCAGAACGAGCCTTGCGGAGAGTAGCATACGCGTTGACGGCCTTCGCCTCCTCGGTAACAATGCGGGGCTCAGACTCTGGCAAGGGCTGACTGATAGGGAAAACAGCAGCGGTCGAAACCTGGGTGGCAGCAGCGATCTCAAGCGCCTCAGAGTCGCCTTTCTTGGGCTTACCAGCCTTGCGGGGAAACAGAATAAGCTTAGCTTGGTACTCCTTTAGTCTGGCAACATTTGCCTCAAGACCCTCCACAGAACGGTTCTGGCGACGGTGATCAACAGCAATGCCGATGGTCTTGGCGAACTTACGGGGAATACCGGCAACCTGCAAATCTGTTAACACTGCTTACATAAAATGCTGAGGATATTGCAAAAGTAGGTTCTAATCCCTCTAATGCACTACAACTTGAATCAGGAATCAATTCACCTTCAGCTCCTCTAAAGTAAAACCCTTGCCAGCACGGACACGTCTGTTGTAACGGACAGTAGGGGCTCTGACGACAGGTCGCAAGGAGTCGACAGGTCGCGGGGCAACCACAGCAGCTTTCTTGACACGAGCGGTTCTGCGGCGGAGCTTGCGTCCAGGCTGGTCGAAGTGGACACGAACCCGAGTTTGCCAGTGCTACACCAAAATATATTAGTCCCCAAAATCATCATGTCATAGAACACAGTGCATTAATAGTTGATCGGATTGCGTCGTCACCAATTATCTCAGAAGTCGAAACTAACCTTTCGGAAATGGTTGGAGAGGATGGGATAGTTCTTCGCAATAGCTAAATAATTATTAATACGACCGATAATAAGTCAATAAGGACTGTGAGAAATTAACATACCCATTTTTAATGTTGTGGAACTGGCAACGGCTCAGAGTCGACAGGTGTATCGATTGATCGTTTCCTAGCAGCGAAGGCCTTGACTCCAGTGCGATGTTGTGGTGTGTCGGTCCCTGACGGAGAAATGTAGGGCTTATCGCGAAAGAGCTGTAGGGTTGGGATCGTGACTGCTTTTTCCTGTCGAACTGGCTGCTCCCAAGCGGCTGAAACACACACCGCCAAAATCTAAGATCCATAGAAAGTAGCCCTGCAACACGATATCCTGTCCGACAGGTCTTCAGAAACACACGAAATGTCAGAAATTCAAAGCGTTCAGGTACGTTCAAGATTTGCTATAGTTTATGACTTTCGACTAATCTCTCGGTTGCAGACCTTCGGAAAGAAGAAATCCGCGACTGCTGTCGCTTACGCCAAGGTACGACTTTAGATCGATGCATTCGATAGTACAATGTCATCTTCAGTTCTGACACGAATAATTAATTGTAGGCGGGCAAGGGCATCCTGAAGGTCAACGGTTCTCCTATTGCTATTGTTGAGCCTGAGATCCTCCGCTTCAAGGTAATTACATGGCCTTCTTCAGTTCGAATGCATAGCCAGGAGAAATCAATATTGGGGCTAACGTTTTGTGTGTTTAAAGGTCTACGAGCCCCTCCTCATTGTCGGTCTTGATAAATTCGCCAACATTGACATCCGTGTCCGAGTCACCGGTGGTGGTCACGTTTCTCAGATTTACGCTATTCGTCAGGCCATCGCCAAGGCCATCGTCGCCTACCACCAGAAGTACGTGGATGAGCAGAGCAAGAACGAGCTGAAGAAGGCCCTCATCGCCTACGACCGTACCCTCCTTATCGCAGATTCTAGACACTCCGAGCCAAAGAAGGTACGCAGTGCTGGAATGTTGGAATATTTTCTAGTATTCGGAATTACTGACGGATTTGCCTTATATAGTTTGGTGGTCCAGGTGCCCGTGCTCGTTACCAGAAATCATACCGTTAAACACCCTCGTCCTCAGAAATTTCCTTATATATATATGTATTAGCTATCCTTGTATTATGACATAATTTGAATAAAAGTTATTGGGTCGCATAATATTCTGAAGTTTCCAGGTGCATTATGCTAACGTTTGCCATTGTCGCTCTGTCTGGTTGTGTGAACCGGCTAGCTGCGGGCAATTACAGCCTACGATTGTGCTGCACTCTGCCCTCCTGAAGCGAGAGATTTCCACCGCATCTCGGTATTGTACCGTTGCCGATGCCCACTTATTCACATCACTTTACTTCGGCGGTCATGGATGCGCATGAGCACCACTCGTCATTCACCACATATCTTGGGTTAGTGACATTCAGAGCAGTGATTTCGTTCTCTTCGTTCCGTGATAGAGGAATCGTCAATGATTATCCCGTCGTAGACATGCCTTACAAGAATTCAAAGGAGTGGTCGTGATTGTCCGGAATTGCGACGGCACTATGGTATCACTTAAGTAAACTCACGACTTTCGGCCCTGGCTTAAATCTTATCCATCCTCCGCAAGACAGCCAATGCCCGCGTCACCACCGAAAACGACATTAATACTTCACAATATTCCGGAGAAATGCCTGTTAGGAATTGATCTGCATTTTTTTACGTCAACAGCAGAGTCCAATGGGATCAAGCTCATTCCTGATGGCATTCATATCTTGCATTGGAGCCCTCCAGCTCCTGGGATGACTGGGACAGGAAATGATACCCCCTCCAGTTCTAGGTTAACGAGCATTGACGATGAAGATGGCAATGATAATGCTCTACTCAACTTGCAGTTGAAATCTGAGAGGCAGGCGGCGAAAGATGCGGAAAATATTGTCCTGAGCAATATGAATCTGCGCATGGCAGTCTTTTTTGAAGCCTGCGATAGTAAAATCCTTTGCATGACGTGGGATGACGAAGCAGAAGAATTTGTAACGTCTGAGCGTGAAGTCGACGAATTTGGTATGCAGAAGTACTATCGGCACTGATTGCAAGCTCAGATGTCATTAACTAATGAACTTGCAGCCCTGTTGAGGCTCTATCCTCATCTCCTTCCATATCCACAGTCATCCCCGGAGTTTGCTGACCTGACGTCTCAGCTGAATCCCGAGCTATTGTCGACATATCTTCCGTTGTCATATAGAAAAGGTGTCCCAGTTTCTTCAATTACCGCGTCATCGACCGATTCATTACTCTTAAGTCAAGCAATATCGAAGGCCTCATCGAGCAGTAAAAGTTCAATGCTATCAGATGACACCGATTCATTCAGGTTTTTGAATTTCGACCTCAAGAGACAGCGGACATGGAGAGAAGGCGCTACTGGACGCGAGCTGACGACTGCCGCGCTGGACAGAAGTTGGTTCCTCGGAGATTTGATCTCCAGAGAGCGTAATGGAGGTATGCCTGTTGCTATTGATACACTTAAATGGCCCTTGCGACTCATATTTTGGATAGACTATAATGCGGTTCTGGCAGAGCTTCAGTTATCCTTTATTTTGCTGGTCCTGCTTGCAAACTATTCAGCTTCAGAGCAATGGAGACGCATCGTGGAGTTGCTCTGTAGCAGCAAGTCGGCAGTTTCTTCACGACCCGAATTCTATCGAAAGTTTTTGACCATTCTATATGCTCAGTTTGAGTGTATTCCAGAAGTTTACTTCACTGACTTGCTTGGATTTAATTTTGTGAAGGGTCAGCTGCGGGAACTACGCAAGACCCTGATATATCCTTTCAATGGGTATTTTGGACCGGAACCGACATCTTCAGAATCTGAAATCACCGCTATGACAGCTGATAAGGAGGCCATGTTGCATCAGATCGAAGATATTGGAAATCTTTTGGAGGAAAAGTTCGGATTGAATATGGATTTCAGTGGGACAGCACGGAGTCGACGGCGGAAAGAGACTATCCTGGGCGGTCTCTCTGGCACATCAAGTAACGGTTTCGAGAAAATGCACCACTACGGCAGTGACGACGATGATGGTCCTTCGGGATTTGGTGCCGCAGACGACAGCGATGACGCGGAAGAGGAACGTGGCGAGTATGCGCCAGTCGTAGTTGATTTATGATGTCGTAAATGAGGATGGCATTTGGTTGGTGTCTGACGGTCTTTTTTAGTAGAAAACTTGTGCATGTACAATAGCGGGAACTATGGTTATACATCCAATATCTATCTCCTCATGAACTACTTTACAACCGGCCCAAAATCCACCGAATAATACTCCGTGCATGCCTTGAAAAATAAAAGTACAACATATATACTTCTGTGCTTGACGCTACATCTCATTATCCTCTGGTCCATCATCATCTTCGGGTAGTCGCAATCTGAGCCAATGCATCAAAGCGTCGGTGCCTTTCTGAACGATTTGCCATCGCGGTGTTTTGAATGTGTTCCCCTGTACTTTCAATTCCACTATTGTTTTAATTTTGCCAAGCTCAGGGGGCAGGTATCCAATTGAATTGTTGGAAAGATCAATCTTCTCGAGTCCGTTGAATGCATCTGCATCGATCTCCGATATCTTGTTCTCATGCAAATTCAGTTCTTCCAGAGTTGAGAATGCCTTGACCAAGTTAAGTGGAACATCGTGGATCTTATTGAAGGACATGTCTAGTTTCTGCAGGCTCCGAAGCTGAAAATTGGCCACGAACATGATTAGAGAATTTATTGAATTGCACGACAAGTTCAACTCTAACAAAGAACCCAACGAGACTGGTGACATGAAAGCCTCATCTCCAAGGTTGTTGTGAGATATGTCGATCCGTTGTAGCGTGTCAGCAAAGGCGAATGACATTATAGCATTCGGGATCGTTGAAAACTTGTTTCTTTGCAAATGGAGGTCGGTAAAAGCGTCGCTTCCATATCGAGAATATTTCCCTGGCATATACTGTTCCATAAGTCGATCCGGAAATATTGAATATTCCCGCCCAGAGAGGTCTAACGCCTTGAATTTTAGTTGGGACCTAGTCAGACGCTTTTGCACGGTGATTTCTAATAAGTCATCGCTAATCCCATGCTCATCCTGTCGGTCGTTCGCCAATATTTCCTTCTCGTAGCGTGCACGCAATCTCTTTTTGACGTCCTTTGTATCCATTGCCGCCAACGACCGTTCCCCGACTCTGTTCCCATCCCACCTTAGAGACTCCAAAGAATCAATAAGTCCAAGCCTGGAATCCAAATTCAAAAACAGGTTATACGATATATCAAGTACCTTCAAATTCGGCAGTTCAATGATACCATCTGGTAAATCTGGGATCATATTTCGAGCAAGATGCAGTTGAGCCAAGCTCGGGGTACATAAGAGCAGCATTCCCAGCGAGGAAACCATATTCGAATTCAAATCTAGGATCTCCAATGATGGTAAGATAATAGCAAAGTCCGACACAACCTTTATTTGATTATGGTTGACCTTCAAGACACGCAATTCAGAAAATCGGGATAGCCTGTCAATTGATATAAGACTTCCAGATATCTTGTTGTACGATAAATCAATTTCGACAATAGGAACGTTTTCTATCGTGCTAAAGGGGAACGTTCTAAGCTTGTTCGACTTGATATTCAACCTTTTAAGGTCACATAAACCTCTAAATGCTGTTGGTGCAATGGAGGAGAATTCATTGTCGCTCACGTTAAGAGCCTCTAGCGACGATAGATTGCACAATGACGACGGAAGTTGCCCGTCCAACCTATTGGACTGAACATCGAGATCCACCAGGGAACTGATTGTAAATAACACGGGTAGCGCGTCATTGGTGAGCTTATTGGCGCTGAGGTTTAATACCTTGAGTGAGTGTAGTCTACTCATCGACGGCGGCATTTTCCTGAGTCCGTTATGACGCAACTGTATCAGGTTAGCCTCCGTTCGAGACCTAGGGCCAACTCAAACATACATCAATGGAGACTAAATGTGAGAACATGTCGCTAAATCGTGCGTCGAGCTTCTCTATTGAATTGTCGGTGGCAGTGAAAGAATTCAACAGGGTGGTGTCTTTGTGATTGACGTGAGTGACACAGTTTTCCTGTCCTTTTTCAAAAAACTGGTAAACCTCATCTGGAATGCTTGAAAGCTCAAGATATGATAGCTCTAGCTTGCCGTTTGATAAAGCCTTTTGAATCCTTTTAAGAATTTCCTTGGATGGACCATTGTCTCCTTTTACATCGAAAGAATCGATAGCTTTGTGAGAGCTATCTCGAATATCGCACATCATCGTTGTACCTGCGGCAGTCGGACCTTGTTGAGACTGGGTTTGGCGCCTTTCCTTCTGGCTAAGCAATCTAGCTTTGGCGCGAGGCACCCAACGCGCTGGAGTACTGGATGTCTCAAGGGCAGAATGAGAAGAGGGTGATTTCACCTGTTCTGAAGTTATACGTGATTTTGGAAAACTTTGGACTGGAGAAACTGTTTCTTTTGAACCGACCGTCAAATTCTCAGTAACTCTCCCGCTAGCCGCAATTGACCTCGTAAATTTTCTTGGAGGGGACGCTCCAACTGTAGCTGCAAATGGTCTTTCAACACGCGATGGTGTCTGATCCACGCGGGACCGCGATGAGGTTGCCCCCGAAACAAATCTTTTGGCTTTAATGGTTTGCACAGATCCCTCATCATATTTCAATGCGTCTATCTGGCGGATAATGGCACCACGATTAGTCTGTGGAGACATCACGGTTGCGATAGTAGTGGCGCTAGAAGCCGTTCGTCGCTTGACGGTGGTGGGCGACGCAGATGTGATTGACATGGAGGAAATTGGCCGGGTGACGTTTGAATGCGTCCTGAGTTGCGACGGAAGTTTTGCTGGTTTCTTCAATGTTGACCCAAATGTGGAAGGTGTTTCAACCATTGACAGCGGTCGGACCGGCATTCGAGCTGTACATGCCAAATTGGAAGACCCTGTCGATTTGGTTGCATGCTGGATCGGTCGTTTGAATTGTGAGGATTGAGAGCGCAAGGGTGATGACTGCAAATCTATTGTAGACGAAGGCGTGCCATATCGACGGAAAATACCGGACGCCTCGGAAGAATTCTTCTCATTAATTGTTTTTGATCTTGTTATCGGACCTCTCGATATCCTTTGATCCAAAGCCGCCCCACCAATTCTATTTTCGGAGCATGGAGTCAAGACTTGCGGTGTTTCTTGACCCATTCGAGAACCCCGCTGTGACATAGAAGACCCAGATCGGATAGGAATTGTCGGCCAGCGTGCTGCCTGTGAATGACTATAGCTTGGAATTGGGGAAGATCGCTCAAGAGATGTGAACGCGTCCGACAATGAAACTGATCTGCGGTGACTTCTACTCCGAACAGATTCCAGTCGGGCATTAAGAGTGGTCGATGGCCCTGTTAAAATGCGTGCTTCTCCTTGTCGGTCTTTTCGTTGGGAATTCAGTGGTTCCGCAAAGCTACTTGCACGGGAAGACGATAAAATATTGGAATCGCATACTGGGCGGATGCGCGTTTTGTTTGCCGTCGAAATGGGCAGTCGAGAATGCGACCGCTGAGTAGCATCCGGAGGGGTCCCAGAAGACATCCTGACATTTGGCTCTGTATGAAATTTGGGGAGCTGGTCGAAATTCTGCGACAGTTATATTGCACTTTGAATTGCGGACCTAGACAGCGAGGATCCAAAACCTGTAAACAAACAACAAATTGGAGTCACGTGTAGTCACATGATTGCGCATTTGCGGCGCGCTGTTCGGGCGAGGCGAGACAGCGGCTTTCGGCTTATGAGAGTGCGTTAGCAAATCTTATCCAAACCCCTGAGAGTCAACATGGTGAATCGGCAAGGTCTATCTATCGGCCACCCGCTCGCACTTTGTTCTTCGGTGAATCAATTTGTTAATGGGTGAATAATCTCTATTCATGTCACATTTTTGTGTCGTTTATTGACATTTGAACTCTGGGGTTAGACATTACTTCTTCGGCGCATGAACAAGAGCAGCAGTTGCATCGACAGCCCCTTTCACAATCATCGCAAGCCAACTTGCATATCGGGCAGCCGATAGGTTCCTAGCGTGTCGTGCAGTCCAGCATACGTCTGTAACATTGCATAACAAAGTAGTCAAGAAGGCGCATTTCCACACTCGTCGAGACTGCCGCGCTATTCCCACAGTAGTGTGTTTCGGGACCGTCAGTACTGGACGTGATCCCTAACGGCTCCCCGGCTTATCCTCCGTACGATACAGCGTATCATCCATACAGTATTCCTGATATTGCTCATCCAAGTGGCCAAACGTCGTACCCTGTGGCTCAGCACCTGCAACCACGTCTGCAAGCAACTTTGCAACTGAATAAGAGTTCACCTGAACCTACCCAGATCCAGCCGAAATCAGGCAAGGTTATTGCGAATCACGCAGCTGCACCAGCGGAACCAAATACTCTGTCCCGACCAGAGAAGTCTTTAGGATTGGCTGAGAGACAGATGCCGCCGTCGCCCATTGTAATCACGCCGCCTCCACTGACAACTACGTCGCCCGAAAATATATCGTCCAGATCTACGGCGACAATATCGTACAGTCCTTCCTCGAAGCAAGATCAGAGTTCAGCAACGTTAAGCTCTCCACAGCCGCTCGTCTCCCGTTTACGATCACTTGCACCAGCACCACCCCAAGGGACTACACCAATGGCACCCCCTCCAAGATTGTCATCGAACTCTACCACACCAACATTTTCATCTTCCTCCACGACCGGCTCAAGTGCTTCCTCGCGAGCAGCGGGATCAAATGTGGTGACTGCTTCCTCTCCGAGAGGGCAGACCGTTGCAAACGACCCTGCAGACGAAGTATGGTTGGCTTTGGTTCCATCAGAATCGTAAGGCTGACATCTTCTAGGAGGACTGGGAAGACATACCGGCTGCGGCAATCAGAGAAATGGATCAGAATACTGCACAACATCAGGTACCTAAGGTTTTATTGTCTGCTTATAGGTATTTGACTAACGTATGTACCAAAGCTTTTCCGAGCAAATGCTGCTATCCGACGTCTGCGGTCTTCTCTTAGTGTGGCCCGAACAGCCACCACTCGGTACCGCTTTGATTCTAGGGTATTGAGATTTGAAACTGAAGAATCACTTAAGCGTTATCAGGTCGAGAACTTCATAATAAAGCGGCAAGTAGACATATTGCGAGTCAATCTGTTGCGTGCTCGACCGTCAGATCAGAAACCGTCAGAAAGTGAAATGGCAGCCAGAATTGAAGCGGACAAGTATCGGTGGCGGCTTATTCGTGCCAAGAGCCGTCTCTTTGAGACACAAAAGATGCTCGAGGCAAAAGAAATGGAGATTGGTCGGCTCAGGCAACGAATAGGAGGGGACCGACTACAACGGGAGGGACGTGTAAAAAAAGGACGTTCATCGCATGCTGGTGTTGCTCGTTTCGGCCAGAATCATAATAGCAAACAAGGAACTGGGACCAATGACGACGAAGGTGCGCTAGCTGCTCTGGGAATACTAGCTTCGCAGGTCTTGAGTCAGCAACAGATCAAAAGCTCGGATGAAGAAACATCTTGTCAGGAGACAAACAGGCGCCCGACTGCACAGCCGGAGAGAGAGATTGGAGCTATATCTGCGGCATCATCAATTACCACAGCGCAACGAGCCATGGCACAGGTGTCAGTGACCACGCAGGCTGCAGATTCAGACACTGATGTTTCAGCTACGGATGTAGAGCATACAGATACAGAGCTAGATGACCAGTTTGAGGATGCGGAGGAGGCACTAGCTCCCACCGCAAGCCATTCGAGGATGAAAAGCGCAGAGTCGAAAGCAGATACCATTAACGATAATAAAGCTGCGACAGAACAAATAGTCGACAATGGCGAGGATCTTAATATTTCTACTTTGGAGAGAGCTACCAGCGTGTTCAGAAAGTCTGACAATACCGACAATTTCGACCCAGACGAGACTATTGAGGTTCGATCATCACCAGTCGCTCTAGCAACCTTCCGAAGTATTAACGAGAGGAGGTCGCCGCGAAAACTGAACCTGGAAAATCAGGACAGCGAATCGCTGTTCAGGCCGCGAAAGAAACTAAAACACAAAAGACGTCGTTCGTCTGCATCCACCGTGTCTGAAAGCGAGTCTGTTTCAAACAATCAAGAAGATATGCTCATACCACCTTCAGCTCGCTTGAAACAGAAACAGAGTTCGAATCCCAAGAAGTTACGTGTATGATGATTCATGATTATCAATAATGTACTTGCACTTGATGACACTGGTGCGATTTACTGTGATTTATGTTGGTTTCTATAAAAGTCATGTTTGTATTCACATAGTTTTGTCACCTTGTGTTGTCCCACTTGCATCCATGGAACATTCTGTATTTTTAGATCACTAGTCGTACTTATTGTACTTATTGGCGAAGACGGAGTTAAAGTCCTTATAGTTTTGCTGACGCACTGTGGTTGATGAGAAACGCATTCATATTAATGGTACAACCGTAAGCTCCAATTTATTAGCTTTTATATATAAAACCACCGTTTTTAATATCATGGGATGGTACAAAGAGGAACATGACGAGTAAGAGCAAAGGAAACGTTGATGTTCACAATCTGCGACCTCTGCGACCACCCTTCCGACCTGTAAATGCATTAGCATCCGCATCAACTCGTCGCATAAAAGAGGGCACATACGGGTAGAATCTGATGGGACCGGGGTCACGTCCTCGATACGTCCAATGCGCATGCCTGCTCGAGCAAGAGCTCTCAAGGCGCTCTGAGCACCGGGGCCAGGAGTTTTGGAGCCGGTGCCACCAGTGGCTCTGATCTTAACGTGAAGGGCAGTGATGCCAAGCTCCTTGCAGCGGGCAGCGACGTCTTGTGCGGCCAACATAGCAGCGTACGGAGAGGACTCATCACGGTCGGCCTTGACCTTCATTCCACCAGTAACTCGGGCAATAGTTTCACGTCCACTGTAATCACCATCCGTCAGCATACGCCTCAACCTTCCCACTCACAACAAGTTTCCTCCTATGTTTGTGAAAGCTAAGCGAAAATAAACCCACCTGAGATCTGTGACGTGCACAAACGTATCATTGAAAGACGCAACTTTCCACTATATTAGCCCACCGTATGCAATTATCCAATACCATAATTATTCAAGCTAACATACAGATACGAGCAACGCCGAAGACGAGCTCACCATCTCTGATCTGAGGACCGAGGGAAATGTTCTCTGCGCGATTCTCGTTAGTTTTCCTGACATTTACCTCTACCATGAACGATTCTACAGAACTGCGCCAACATACCCTGCGGACCCTTCGCTGATTTTGGTGGCATTGTATAGATGTGAATGTAAGTTGTTGTTGCGGTTAAAGAGACCTTAAGCAGACAAAGAAAGAGAGGAACAAATCACTAAGAACGGTACCCGATGTTAACAAACCCTATCCCTGCGAACTCCGAAGTCGAGCTTGTGTCTGGGTATATACAATTCCGTTTAGGTTAGTAATGTGGTGGTCCTAAAAGCAGTCACGGTTCCGTTCAAAGCCCTAACTTGTGCGCAGAGCACGGAATCAAATAATGACTCAGATATGACTAAAGAATCACGTGATTTGAGCCGCATCGTGACTTGAGGATAGAGGACGATCAAAATTTTAGCTCATCGCCAAAGTCAAAAACGTAGAGCTTGTATATTTCACAATTGCATGGCACGCATTTGCAGTGTCTCACGCAATTGTCTCGTTGGTCAAATTATTAACAATGTCCAAGTTTGACAGCTATGCTTCACCGTTGTCGTCGCGATATGCGTCGAAGGAGATGTCTAGTCTGTTTTCTCCAAGGACTCGATACTCAACTTGGCGGAAGCTTTGGCTGAATTTGGCTATTGCGGAGAAGAAACTCGGTCTGACCGCCATCACAGACGAGGCGATTGAGCAATTGCGTGCCCATGTTACTATTACCGATGAAGATATTGAAGCCGCTTCTGCTCAGGAGAAGATTGTCCGTCACGATGTTATGTCACACGTTCACGTGTATGGCATTGCTGCTCCGGCTGCTGCAGGTATCATCCACCTTGGAGCCACTTCTTGCTTCGTTACCGACAACGCCGACTTGATCTTCCTCCGTGATGCTTGCGATCTTCTGCTTACAAAGCTTGTCAATGTCATTGACCGATTGTCTCTGTTTGCTCTGGAATACAAGGATATGCCTGTTCTCGGCTGGACGCACTTTCAGCCTGCGCAGTTGACCACGGTTGGCAAGCGTGCCACGCTTTGGATTCAAGAACTTCTCTGGGACTTGCGTAATATTCAACGAGCGAGAGACGACCTTGGACTGAGAGGTGTAAAGGGAACTACTGGTACACAGGCTTCCTTCCTTGCTCTCTTTGACGGTGACCACGACAAGGTTTGTCTGACACTCGATTCGTTGAATCGATAGTCATGTTAACGTATAATTTAGGTCGAGGAGCTCGACCAGCTCGTTGTTGAGTTACTGGGATTCAAGTACGCCTATCCCGTTACTGGCCAGACTTATTCCCGAAAGATCGATATTGATGTTCTCGGCCCACTAGCATCGCTCGGCGCTACTGCTCACAAGATGGCCACTGATTTGCGTCTATTAGCCAATCTCAAGGAAATCGAGGAACCTTTCGAGAGCACTCAGATCGGATCCAGCGCTATGGCGTACAAGCGTAACCCAATGCGATGTGAGCGTGTGTGCTCGCTTGCTCGTCATCTCACTGGTCTGTACCAGGACACCGTTCAGACTGCCTCTGTTCAGTGGTTCGAGCGTACGCTGGATGATAGTGCTATTCGACGGGTTTCTATCCCATCGGCGTTTTTGACAGCTGATATTATCCTCTCCACTCTTCTCAACATCACGTCCGGTCTGGTGGTTTATCCTAAGGTCATCGAGAGACGTATCAACAGCGAGTTGCCATTCATGGCTACAGAGAACATTATCATGGCCATGGTCCAGAAGGGCGAGAGCAGACAAGAGTGCCATGAGAAGATCCGTGTGCTTTCCCACCAGGCCGCTCGTGTGGTCAAGGAAGAAGGCGGTGATAACGATCTTATTGAGCGTGTTAAGAGAGACGAGTACTTTACTCCAATCTGGGATGAGCTCGATAAGTTGCTTGATCCCTCAACCTTCGTTGGCCGTGCTCCTCAGCAGACTGAGAAGTTCGTCAAGGTTACAGTTGCTGACGCTCTTGCTACCTTTAAGGAGCGTCTGACGTCAGAGAAGGTCGAGCTGACCGTTTAGACGTGTCGCAGTAAATGGACAATTTCGGCCTCATATTACTGATAAGCATGAAAAGTTACTCGTTTCTATAGAATAATGGCTATTTTGGGTCGGATAACGGGAATAAAACTTTTGATTCATACTATTTGACACGTTACATACTATACATTAGCATAGCTAAAATGAGAACTCTGCCTGAGTCTAAGCAGCCAAAATAACAATTTTCACTATGCAGCGCAAATGCAACCGCAAAGGATAAAAACTAAAGACAAAACTTCCTGAACCCAAAATATTTGATTTAACTAAGCAAGGACCCGGAAACTGACATCTTTTACTTCACAGGACAAATCGTCTAATTAGTTTACGTTAACTTAGCAGCATTCCTAGCCGCAATGACAGCTCGTCTGCATCTCACAGCATCAGCAAGATCTTCAAGCATGGGGACAGTATCTTCCCATGCCACGCACGCATCGGTAATACTGACACCGTACTTTAGCATTTCCTTGCCTGCGCGAGGCGGAACGTCCTGTCGTCCAGGTCCAATATTGCTCTCAATCATAAGACCCATAATGACATTCTCGCCCTGGCGAATCTGGTCAGCAACGCACTTAGCCACCTTAGGCTGATTTCGATAGTCCTTATTTGAGTTGCCGTGAGAGCAGTCGACCATCATCAAAGTTCCAGCAGGAAGCTTCGACTTCGCCTCTTGAATGTGCTCAGGAGCGAAATTTGGACCACGTTTGCCGCCTCGGAGAATGACAAAGCAGTGTTCGTTACCCTTCGTCGTCGTGATAGCAGCGAGACCCTGCTTGGTAACACCCATAAAATGATGCGGCTGAGACGCAGCACGAACGGCAGAGATAGCAACGTCGAGCGAGCCGTCAGTGCCGTTTTTGAAACCGACAGGGAACGAGACACCAGAGGCAAGTTCTCGGTGGAGCTGAGACTCAGTAGTTCTGGCGCCAATCGCGCCAACCGACAAAAGATCAGCAAGGAATTGTGGGCTAATAGTGTCAAGCATCTCCGAGGCAATAGGAATACCCATGTCGGTGAGCTTGCAGAAGAGCTGTCGGCTGACACGGAGGCCCTTATTGATCTGGAACGACTCATCAATGTCCGGGTCATTAATGAGACCCTTCCAGCCGACAGTGGTCCGAGGCTTCTCGAGGTATGCCCGCATCACGATCAAAAGATCGTCTTTCAGTCGGTCGGCGAGTTGTCGTAGTCTATTGGCGTAGTCATAGGCGGCTTCTGGATCATGAATCGAGCAAGGCCCCACAACGACCAGTAGCTTGTCAGACTTTTGGGTGAGAATCTTAATGGCCCCCTTTCGACCGCGCATAACGGTCTCAATTGATTGCTGTGACTACTCCACACTGTTAGCAAACACTGAAATTTCTCGATAGCATCAAGAACACAACTTACAGCAGGGAATTCGAGCTGAAGCAGTGCAGGGGGCACTAGAGGATCGTATCCGACAACTAAATGCGCTGTAAGCATTGCACCCAGCAGCAATATCACTTTGGATAACATACTTCGAACATCCTCGGGTTCCTCATTGAAACCGCTTATACTAGACGCTGCAGACTTGGTCTGTCTGAAGCCTTCGGCATTGAACATCTGCAATTAACATCCACATCAGCGAAGTTCCGATTTCACGTGCTCAGAGCGCCATGCAATCTGAGTGCAATCTCTGTGCAGCGTTGTACATGTACACATACTGGCATTGCTGCTGGCGGGGACATTTCGAAGTTTCGTTCACGACTGATCATACAAAATATAAACTCAAGATCCTTGCACAATTCAAAGAATTAGGAATACTCGCGATAATGTGGGGAATAGGACAATGAGAGGGCTGCAAACAAAAAAAAAAAAGATGCTGCGAACGAACGCAATAGCGAAAATATTAAATTGACCGATGACTGTGAGAGTCACACAAACGTCGATCGATGGATTTTGGCCACTGCGAGCTTCGAATTCGAGCCGCGTGCCTCTCGCCGGGATAACCTAACCCAGCAGTTCACTAAATTCGCCCATCGACGATTGAAGAAGCCCTAACCTTGCAACAGTAGACACTGATAAACCCTATGACTCCACGACCGGCTGCGCTCAACATCGCTTGGTCCTGACAATGGATTTGGAGAAAAAAATTTGGGTCGGAATATCCCAAAACTGATTAGTTATACGTTGGCATGACATTCCATGTCTCTACAGATGTTAGAGGCTTACATTACTAAGGACGAATACGCTTATTGACTTACCCGTACTACCTAATTGGAGCCGGGTAATGCGGGTTGTTCCATATTTTCGTTTTGTCAGAATTTTCGGAAACACGTAGAGTAATTGAACAGGGCAAGACCACAACTACATAGCAGCAAACACTTTAATAGCACGACTGTGTTCACAGTTGTGTGTCGAGGTCGCTAGTACTCAAATGCCACCGTCGGTTGGCTCTTCTCGGACGACGACCGTGTCGACGGGCACGGAAACATACCTCCACCATAAGGCGCCCCATAACCGCCTCCATCGCCATCACATATCACTCTCCTCCAGTATACCCGTTTCTGCGAACACAACAGTTGCTAGGGTCAGTAGTGTACTTGCCTCCAGTAAAGGTCACCAGCAGGCAAATTCTTCCGCCAGATATTTTGTGCAGGTGAAATCGCCACATGAACGCACTGAACTAGAGCTCGGTATGGTCACATGTTTCTCGCTCGCAAGTGGGACCAGGTCATTAATATCTTCACAGTCGACGTGTGGGCCACTACTATTCCAGCACGAATGGCTACCTCCGTTGTTTCGTATGTTTGTCGCTATCTCGATTGGTTGGACAATATTAACTGGGTGGATTAGGCATCTCAAACAAGAACTTCCTAAAGACCCTCATTCATTACTACACTTACGGCGTCTGGTAAAAGAAAGTGACGTTGAACAACAGGACTCAGCTCTTAGAGCATCAGACCAAGTTGTTCTGAATTTACTGATATGTTCGATTGATGCCGTACCGTCTGAAGACGAGATAAAGCGTATGCTTCTGCCAATGACCGAACTAATTGTGGCGAAGATGAATGACAATAGACTATTTGTTCCTGTCATACGAAAAGCTCCTAAGTATCCGGCTCTTACCAAGCAGCAGTCAAAAGAATGGTCGGACGGCACATGGCCTATTATGTGGCGGGGAAATCCACATGCAATGTGAGTGGTACCAGAAACATGTCGATCCCGTGAGCGACCTAACGTGTTTAGCATTTCGGAGTTGCCCAGTGATTACGAGGAGCTCTACAAGAAATATATAGACACATTGCTTGAGCTTACAGAGAAAGCTCATAACGAGGGTGAAGTATGTTGTGTGGTGCATTTGCCGCTGCTCCGTTAATAGGCTAACTTCACAAGATGCCAATTGCGACTCTTATTGTCGATCCTGCGACGTACGAAGTTGTCGCCTCAGCTGTCGACACTCGGAACTCTTCAAATAATCCTTTAGCTCACAGTACAATGACATGTATAGCAAAGGTAGCCGAGAAGGAATTATGGCGACGACAGAACGAAACCACCGCAATGCAATCAACAAAAGAGCCCCCCCCTCAGGCGTATCTCTGCAACAACTTGCAACTTATCACTACGCATGAGCCGTGTGCTATGTGCAGCATGGCGTTGGTGCATTCACGTATATCAAGGCTCGTGTATATTAAGAATATGCCTCGATCAGGTGGTATCGACCGTTCTAGTGGGCCTGGCTATGGTATTCACTGGAACAGACAATTAAACTGGCGGTTTGAGACCTGGAAATGGGATGGGCAGAACATTTTATTGTACGATATCGACGAGGCTACAAATGCCTAAGGGATTGTATAGAGCTGCTTCCTGCTAGATCTGTATATATTTCTCATTGACGCATTTTTGTGTAAATCGGTGTTAATTGTGTTGGACTTACTTTTATCTAAATGCATTTTTGATAAGTGGCTCAGGGCTACGCCGCTGTATATAAACAAAACGTGTCAGTGCAGCTGCGAATTGACTTGTAGGGGACTTTCTTGGTGCGCGTTGCACGCGTTCAATATCACGCGCCAAACGCATTGGTTTCGGGCAGTCAGTCTCTCCCTCGCCAAACGATCGTGACCAATGTCCAGTCCATCAAATAACGTGCGATCTCAGCAGACACTAAATAGGTTTTTCTCTGTTCCGACAAAACTACGTGCGTCGTCGGAAAGTGCTCTTCAGAATGGCAATGTCGCAAGTGAGACCGCCAATGCGATGAACGGCAATGGCAACGACCGCGCACCTTCATCCAGGTACCAACAACCGAAGAGAAGTCACTTTGTGACCGTCAATGGAAATGTCGAAAACAAACTCGCGTCGGTCAAGTTAGATCGACTAAAGAATTTTGTGAATACATCTGGGAAGAGCGCAGAGCTGCAGGAGGCGGATGCAGTCGACGATGAGGATCGCACTACGAAAAGACGAAAGATCGCCGGTAATGGTCGAACCAGTGATGACGTTCTGGAAGCTCGTAGGCGTGTTGCGATGATAGCTGTTCGAGGAGGACGGTCTGGCGAGGAGCACACGCCGGCAGTGGAGAGCGAGGACAGAGTATCCACTGGGGAAGATGCCGACGAGAAAGAGAGTTCAACTTTTGCAGCACTACGAAATCGATTTGGAGCAGAAAGTGATTCCGAACCTCCTTCATCTCGCGGTAGCAGAGGCTCAAAAGGGAAAACTAGCACTGCGAAATCCAAAAGATTGACACCGATGGTGCAGCAGTACATCGACATCAAGCTTCAACACATGGATACTATTATTGCCTTTGAGGTTGGCTATAAGTTTTACTTTTACGGCGAGGATGCGAGGGTATGTTTCAGTATAGGCAACCATGAAGAGTATGAATTATTAACGAATATCGTCAGATCGCTTCAAGGGAGTTAAATATTGTATTCATCCCAGGATGGATGACAATTGAAGAAGGTAGGAAGAGGTTAGGCTGATAAAGCCATGCCAATGCCAATACTGACATCGTCCAGCAACGTCGACAAATCCAACATACGAAAAGTTTGCCTCTTCCATCGTGCCAATCGAACGTATTTATTTCCATACCAAGCGACTGACCGAGAAAGGCTACAAAGTCGGTATTGTCCGACAACTCGAGACCGCTGCGCTTAAGGCTGCTGGTAGTAACAGAAACACTGTCTTCAAAAGAGAGCTCGCCGAGGTCTATACTAAAGGTACAATTGTGGATGACTTTAGCAAAATGGGTGGCATGGTTGGCGAAAGCCAGTCGAGTGGATTCATATTCTCCATGTGCGAGGAGTCGTTCGGCAACAATCAAAACATTACAATTGGAATAATAGCATTGTCGCCTTCAACAGGACAAGTTATATTTGAAGAATTCGAGGACGGGTTCATGCGCGGTGAACTGGAGACCCGATTACTGCACATCCAGCCATGTGAAATGGTCCTCATAGGAGATATAACCAAGGAAACGGAGAAAGTTCTGAAGACGGTCGCATCCCATCATAAAGCTTCTTCGGATAACATTAGAAGCGAGCGAATTGATAAACCGTCCATTGAGAATGCTCGCGACCATCTAACTCGATTCTACGGAAATAAGCTGGAAAGCTCGCAATCGGACGACGCGGAAAAGAAGATTGGAGGTAGGGCCTCGTAATCAATATTTTCTGGTCGTGTATACTAACACACTTGTATAGATGTTCTTGAGTATACTCAATCGTTACCTGCTTCAGTCATTGTCTGCCTATCTGCGATGATTGAATTTCTCAAAGAGTACAAACTGGAAGGAATATTTGAGCTACCAAGCTGTTTCGAAGATTTCAAGTCGAGATCTCATATGATTCTTAACGGTAACACACTATCCAGTCTTGAGATCTACAGAAATCAGACAGACTTCACTGAAAAAGGAAGCCTCTTTTGGGCATTGGATCAGACACGCACTCGGTTTGGCCAACGATTACTACGAAAATGGGTCGGAAATCCGCTTATTGATCGTGAGGAACTTGAGTTAAGAATTGCGGCGGTGGAGGAAATCAACGAAAGTAGATCTGAAAGATGGTCAACGCTGGTTTCGTTGCTAGCAAAATTGCCTGATCTTGAGAATGGCTTGATTCGGATACATTACGGACGGGTGGGTAATCATATATCAACAGTGATTTCAATTGTTGCTGACGATTACAGTGTACCCGATCAGAATTATATGTAGTACTTCGAGCGTTCGACCAGGTGTGCAGCGCATTCCCAACGGCGGGTACCGAGCGACCATGGAGGTCTGAGATAATCAACGAATGTTTTGCATCACTTCCCAAATTGTCCTTTGAGATTTCTGAGTTTTTAAGCGAGTTTGATCACACCGCGGCACAAACCAACGACAAATACCATTTTTTTAAAGACGAGGACCAGTACCGAGACATTCAAGACGAGAAATTAGTAAGTCTGCCTTGTATATGTACGAAATCATCTATGAGAAGTAAATACTCATGATTTTAGGGGATACTATCTGTTGAGAATGAACTTGATACTTTTATTGTTGAAGCTCGGAAGCTACTAAAAAAGTCTTACGTTAAGTATTCGTCGTGGAATGGCAACGATGTTTGTGCTACGTTTTAGTGCTTTATTGCCGGACTTCTGACATTCATTAGTACTTAATTGAGCTCCGGAATCAGGAGCTTCGTACAGTGCCTAAGAATTGGGTCAAAGTAAGCGGGTACGTAAACTAATACATTAGATCTACCGAAATCGATGCTGACTGCTATTGAGTACAAAAAATGTATCACGGTTTCATGCACCTGAAGTTATCGGCCTTCTCAGAGAAAGAGACCAGCGGCGAGAGGCACTCACCATTGCATGCGACAAATCCTACAAGCAGTTTTTGATCAAGATATCCGAAAAGTATCAAGACTTTCGTAATATCGTGCAGGCATTAGCGAAACTCGACTGCCTGCTCTCACTTGTGGCCGTTTCGAAAATGCCTTCTTATGTCAAACCGACATTTGTGGACGAGCCGTGCATTAAGATTGAAGGCGGGCGACATCCTATGGTTGAGCAGCTATTACTGGTGTCGTTCGTTCCCAATGACATTGATATTTCATCGAGCGGCACTCACGCTATGGTTATTACTGGTCCAAATATGGGTACGATTCTGCTCCGACATTTTAAAGTGAGGGTTTTGCTAAGGTTCATGCGTCTTTTTTAGGTGGGAAAAGTTCGTTTGTCAGACAAACCGCGTTAATTGCGATTATGGGCCAGATTGGTTGCTACGTTCCGGCTCAATCAGCGACATTGGGCGTGTTGGATGCGGTCTACACTCGGTGTGCCAAACTCTATCGAATTTAATGACTTATTACTGACGTGCTTAGCATGGGAGCCTACGACAATATTATGGCGGGTGAATCAACATTTATGGTAGAACTTCACGAATGCAGCGACATTATCAGGTCAGCTACTCCAAGGTCTTTGGTCCTCTTAGACGAAGTTGGCCGAGGGTAGGCGATCCAAAAATAACACTCATAATTTTATGCATGACTTATACTAACTGTCTGGCAGCACTGGGCCAATTGATGGCGTAGCGATTGCCCACTCCGTGCTGTCCCACTTCATAACGGATATCAGAGCACTAACACTATTCATCACGCACTATCCTATGCTCTGCTCTTTCGCAAACCGGTATCCAAAGCATGTTGCTAATTATTACATGGGCTATATGGAGCGACAAACAGAGGATGGCGAAACAGATATTGCGTTTCTGTATCGGGCTGTGCCTGGAATTGCGCATCGGTCATACGGGTGAGTGGACCGGTTTGAGTGGTCGTCGTGTTGGGTGGACTATTGTGACGACTGACAACTTGTCCAGGTTAAATGTCGCTCGGTTGGCGGATCTTCCGAAATCGATTCTTAACTGCGCGGCAGAGAAATCCGCAGAATTAGAGAAGTCTTTAACAGCCACGCAGCGGTTGATTTGGTAAGCCACGGTTTGAGCATGAATCGCGATGGATTATTGTTGATTAACATGACGTGAATGATAGGGCATTGTCCGCGCGCCGTGAGGTTACGAGCGAGAATCCAAACCTACAGGAGTTGCTTAGTTTAGAGGAGTATTTGTAGTCCTGTGAGATGTGCATTGTATAATATACATGCTTTCATTTTTGGTCCCCGTGTGTATGGTTTTGTATACTAGATACGTTCCTTAATATTATGGCAATTTTCAGTCCAACCCAGACTCACCCATTCTGCATGCAATAATCCTAATATGATACAAAAGTGAAATATATAGATATACAACCCCACAGACGCATAATTACAAGAAACATCTCATGTTTTTAATAAACTCAATTTCTATAGTTATAACATCAATATCGGTGTCTATAGGTATGAACTTGATCGGACTCGCGTCCCAGCCGATCAAACGCATCACAGTGTCTCTATCGTTAACCAATAAGCTCGTGTTCAGATACTTGAAAAACGCCAGAACGATGGCTATGAACAAAGCTTCGAAAGACGACGGCGAGGTTGAAGCGTTTGGACCGATTGTTCGATGTGTCGACGTTGGCGGAGGGAAGTCAATGAGCATTTCTAGGAAAAGAATGTCCCAGAGACGGGGGATGAAGTCCATGGGAAGATGCCGTGTGAAAAGAGGTACAATTAGGGCGTCGAGATAATTCTCGCAGTGGATGCCGAGGACAGAGACGAAATGATGGTGGAAAGATGGAAGATGCGTAGCAAAGGCTTTGTCAAATGCATGGTAGAATTTCGAGAGCTAGGGCCATGTCAGGTACGGTAAAAATATTGCGACGATAAACGCGTACCTTTTCTCGGTCGTTCTTATATAAGGTTAGAAGGGATTGATGCGCAATTATATTGGCCAAAGCGGAAAATGTATCGGGTGCTGACAAGTTTAGTAGTAGCGCGCCAGCGATCGTCTGATAATGTAGGTCAATCAGCAACATATTCGAAGCAATAGTTTACCGAAATACACTCACACTCATGCCAGGATTGTATCCCACTTTTCCTTTACTGTAGACTGTATAGGCACGCAGAATATCCACTAGGGATTCATGCAGTGGTCCGCCTCGCTGGAAAAGCTTAACTTGCGGATAAGTGCTGTCGACGTCTTCAAGGATCTGATCGGAAGTAGAACTATCAATCGTTTGCGCGTCATCCTTGGCTCGAAGGCTATCGAGCAGCGTATCAAATTGCTTAGCCGTGACATCGAGTGCGTTCCCAATTAACAGTTTCCAAACCCGTTCTCGATCTCTCGAAGGAATCCCACTTCTCCAGATTATCTCTCGAGTTCGTGTCTCAGAAATCTTGACGGGCAGTTGTTGCATGACTTGAAGACTCCAGTGGGCAATATCATCGTTCTGTCTCTTGTAGAAGTCCTTGACTTGTTGCTGGAGCCGATCCTTTTTCTTCCTCTCTGGGGACCTGGTGTTAGAATATCTGAGCGCAATAGTAATAAACTCGTTCTATCTTACCTTGCTCTTGCGATTGCTGCATCATCTTACGAAATTCTGTACGATGCTTCTCTTCTTCATGTTTTGTCTTTTTCGGTAAATGTGACGGCCTTGTAAGAGACAGGTTCGTCATGTCCTCCTTAGTTACACTGGAGCCCCCTTGTGCCGATTTGGGCTTCTCGACTTTTGTCGTGTTGACCTCGACAGGCGTTTGCACACTTGTCCTTGCAGCCATTTGTTTCTGCATCGACTTTCTCATGGCATCACGATAATCCTCCAAAGCAACTGTGAGATCTTTAGCTTCTTCCGACAAATTGTCCATAGCTTCCATCCAGCCATTTGACTGTTTCATGGCATCGTGCGCAGGCCTGGGCCCGCTTTTAGACGGCGTTGCATGTTTTTGCCCACCGGGCGAGAGTCCTGGAGGATCCAATTGCCCGTCTCTCGCAATACCGCCAGAGTTCGTGTGACTGCCAACCTTTACTCTGGGCGTAAGAGGCACGTTCCAAAATATGACATTATTAGGAACGTCGACATCATCCGCAGAGTCAGCCGATTCGAGATCGCCGTCTTCTGAGGCTGGCCGCGATGAGCATCGTCGTTCTTGTGGTCGCCGGAGTGGAAGCTCTTGTTCGGCCTCGGCCTCGGCACGAGTACGATAAACTGGCGACAAATTTGGCGAGGATCTACCAATATCAGGGTCAAGATGGGTGGGCGCCATATTTTGGAATGATAGGGACGAAACCCGTCGTGGTTGCGCTGACAAGGGGGACGGTGACGGTTGCCGCGGAAGCTGCTCTAGCGGCTGCCCCGGTGCTTGCGAGATTGGGGTACGCAGATTCGAGTCGCTTCCACTAGGTGAAGAGTTTCCATATTTTGCATATCTGTCCATATTGTTATAAGATGACGACTGTGATATTGGCCGTAAATTCGGTGAAGGGGACCGCTTCGCGCTTTCCGAGATTAGATCGCGTCCGTCATGATTCGGGTGCGCTGCCGCCACCGCGTATGTCGCAGTCGGAGAGTATCCTAAGCCGTTTCCGACGTACCGTGGGCTCTTTAGCGGACTATATGAATCATCGAGTGAGATAACCTCGAAATCGCCGGGCGCAGATGGACGTGGCGTCCCCTGGGAATGCCTCGCCGATATTGGTGTCAGATTTGACATTCGAGCTCGCACTGGTCAGACACGATAAGTTAGTAGTTAGTGATATGTTCTTATTCGAACTATTCTTTGAGACTCTCGGACGGTTCAGGACCGGCACGCTGTCCACAAAGCGTGAGCGACGACGCGGCTCGATTTGAGAGGGACTGGGGCGCCCGGGACTCTAACGGCGCGGCTCGGCTTAGACACGAGGGACCGGTCAGGGGTCCCCGTCCAGTTTGAGCAGAATCTTTTTCTGGTCCGCTGTGGGGTACAGTCTTATTTTTTCGCGCCTTCTGCGCAGCCGCCTTCTCCAACTTCTACCTTTTGGCAGGCCTTTCCTCACGATTGTCGTCATCCACCAGCCATTCGAGGTCGTAGCGGACCTCAGCGCGGGAAGACCACCTAAGGCAAGTGCCCCAACCACGCGCAATTGCCAGTTGGCCCCAGTCTTTGGCTTGACACGACGACGACGAAGGCACCACATCTGCTCGCTTACTCGAGCAGAAACACTGTCCCAGAAGGGTACCGGGAGACGCTGCTGTTTTGTCTGTTGCAAATCCATGACTGAATAATGTTCGAACGGGGGCCAGAGAGAAGATTGAGAGATTACGCGGGACACCACGGCAGTGGAGACAGTGGGGACAATTTTACAGTCAGAACAGGGCTGTTCCGAATATTCACAGGGTATCCGCGCAACGAATAAAATTGCGAATGTTATTCGCCGAATATTCGTTATTCGCATTTTTATTCGAAACCCCCTGAAACTTCATAAGCAGTGTTGATAAAGAGGAATGGTTGGTTTAAGCCCCATGATTCCCCGTAATTTATTACAGTTCCTATTGTCGCGGACCCTTGACTATTTGGTCTAGATCAAAAAAATATATTTTGTATAGAAAGACAAAACCCTAAAGAAGAAAGGAGGAGGAAAGGTTGCCAACACATCGTGTACAGTTGGCAAGACGACACTATCTTCCCTGCCGCAGCATCAACATCCGCTTCTCCTCTCCTGCATTGAGTGTCGTCCCACACCCAGTACTGGGTAGGTCTCTCCCTGCATTAAATAGCCTCTCTACTGAGACTTCAGAGGCAGGAATTGCCAAGAAGTCTCGAGCAGCAACAGCTATTTGCGGGAAATCGCGCCTGTCGACCCGCCACCATTCGAACAACCAATTCGGATCATCGATGGAATCTGCGTTAACACCTATTCGGGGTGGATCAACATCTGCAGATAACTTAACCAGTGGGATAGTCCAACGATGATGAACCAGGGTCTGTGGCATCTAGAATTGGGCTAGAACCACGACTGTCTGTTGGAGTTTCAGTGTGCGCCATTTATTCATTGTTACACAAAACACGCGAACCGCGATGATCGCGTTCCGTCACTTTGTATGGTATCCAATACACCGCTGTCTCCGTTGTCTTCCAAGATCAGCATTGTAGTTAGAACTTAAGAACTGCTCAGCTTTCGAATGTGCCCTTTGCTGGGTTAATAATTTGTCGTATGTGAGCTAATAGTCTGCAGGAGCTCTGTATTTCGGGGCGGTCGAGCGCGGCGAGTTCGCGTACGGCAGTTGTTGGCAGCATGGGGTTAGGGCGCGCACGGACGCGGCATCTCTGGTCATTTGGCTAACATTCTAATGCAGGCAGACGGTGTTTTCTACAGGGCAAGAGGACAGCCCGGAGCCGGGTTGAGTCCGAGATGGCGAGAACCAAGCCACTTGGTCGACTACCAGTTCCGGCGACACGTTCTCGTCGACTGTGGGCACGGGGGGAGCCATCAGGCTCGCGAGGAACAGTGTTAGGTTTTTACCTCAGCGAATATTTGTTTTCCCACTTGGGTCTTTATTTTGCCCGGGGGAATTTTCCCTACACCTTTGTCCAAATGGATGTTCCTTTAGATAGATGCTGTATGTATGCGAGCACAGTCGACTTCGGGCGAGCTAGTCGCCTTTCTATCAGAAGGGGCTGTGTGTTGAGACTTGTCTCCTTCATGACTGGCATGCAAGGTAGCATCCGATCCCGGCGTTGTCAAAGCGTTGGGTCTGGTGCTGTCAAATACAAGGGGGGATGCGAAAAAACAATAATCATAGTATGCCTGTAGCTACATCTTGGGCGCCAACGCACTCCAGATCAATAAATCTCGTTCCTTTGCTTGATCTAGCCCGCTACTGTCTTGAACTTTCTCGAGAAGGGAATCAATTTTCTTCGCGCCATCGTATTCGACTTGATACAATTCTTTGATCTCTAAGCTATCCATTTCAGACTTTGCGGTCGCCGACGATAGCACGGATTCAATATGCTCACAAGCGCGCTTGGCTGTCTCTATTTGAGCTTGCTTCCTTTCCAGCTGTTCCTCCATCATGATGATCAGCGACTCGCGCGCTTGGTGGGGTCGGTACTCATTCAAGAGATGATGCATGTTTATCAGGATTATCCTGATATCTTCGACTCGATCGGGAAACTAGATCAGACCGCCAGTCAGTACATGAATTAGGAGAGATCACGCGGCGACATAGTAACTGACCTGCTCTGGGGATATTCCCATCACACCCACCAGCTCGAGGTATTTAATCAGGAGGCTCTTAGTCAGTTGTTTGAGCTCGGAAACCCGATACGAGGGGTCAGCACCGGCTTCATCTGAGCTCGCATTGGAGAACAGTTCCGGAATACCCAGCGCAGAGAGAGTTGGCAGACTGTCTTTGGTCTAACCGCAGATTAGAGCTAGCTCACCACCGAAACATCCCAGATCAACATACACTCCATATGTGGCCGAGACTGCGATACGTACACGGCGGATCGTCCGGACCAGTACCGGCGTCAGGAGGCGGCGGTGGTACGAGGCGAGCGAGATGAGGAGGAAGCGGCTCACTTTGGGCAAGCGCCGCGTTTCCGAGCGCTCTTGTGGCCTCGGCGGTGTAAGCGTGATAGAACCCAGGCGGAGGAGGGAATGCGGACGCCAGAGCCGCAGACTGGTCATCCATCGCGAGCCGCGGCGGTGCTGCAAGCAATCGTCCTCTTCGTCACGACGACAGCGATCGGAGGATAAATGAGAACCCCAGGCGAAATCGAAGAATGGAAGCGGCGCAAACACAACAAACGTGGTGATCACGCAACGACAAGATAGGTCGAAGCCACAGATATTGCTAGCGGCTAGCCGGTTATCTCGAATTTTTACACGACACGCAAACTGATGCAGTTGGGTTGTTGTGGTTACCAACTGTCGTGGGAAGGCTGCACGTGCCTCCGCCTGGCCAATCACACAGACTAGTCGCGCACCGTGCGAGCAGCGGAATGTTCGCCAGCACAGTTCTGCACAACCGCTAACGCGCTTGCGCCGCATCTTCCACGCCGACTGGCCCGCAATACAGGCACCGCACTGCTCCCCTAACCCAGACGACCGCGATTGTTGCGCACCGCTGTTGTCTTATATTTCACCATCCAACCACCGCCAAAAGATAGGAACCTCATCACTCCCAGAAAAACCAACCACTAGACGTACCCGCACTCTTACACATACTGGCGATGGCTTTTCTCAGAAAGACTGCTGACTGCCTGGAGCGATGGGCGCCCGCGATGCACCAGTTCTACATCGTCGACTGGTTCTTCATTTTCTTCCTCATCGGTGGTTTTTTGGTCCTTACTGAAATGACCCCATTCCAGACCATGTTCACACTCGATGATCCGTCAATTCAGCATCCCTACGCTACGACCGAGCGTGTGACCTCGATCAACGGTGTTGTAAGTGTATCTCTTCACATGTAGGTGTTGATTCGGTGTGCTAATACTATTATGCTTAGATCTTCTCCACCGTTATTAGCATTGGCATTGTTGTCCTCTTCGTGCCTGTTCTCCACCGCAACCGCAACTGGGCCCATGTCATGAACGTGTCCCTTCTTTCGCTGGCGCTTTCGCTTATCCTAACCGAGTTTGTTACCGAGATGTTTAAGAACTTTATCGGTCGTATCCGCCCCGATTTCATTGCCCGGTGCATGCCCGCTCCTGGCACTCCTCTACACGGCCTCGTCGGCATCGAGGTTTGCACCAACCCGAACTTCAAGGTTATCAGCGACGGCTTCCGTTCTACTCCTTCTGGACACACCTCGAACGCATTTGCTGGGCTCGGTTGGCTCTCCGCTTGGATCGCTGGCCAGCTCAGGGTCTTCAGACGGGGTACTGAGCTCTTCCGAACTATGCTCGCCATGTTGCCCCTCTTTGGTGCCCTTGTTATTGCTCTGTCTCGTATTGAGGACTATCGCCACCACGTCACTGATGTCCTATTCGGTGGTATCCTCGGCGCGCTTGTTGCTTGGTACTCGTACCGCAAGTTCTTTCCTCACCTCGGTAAGGCCAACTGCAACGTACCCTTCCCTCCTCCTGAGTTCAACGAAAAGATCGTGGTCGAGACTGACTATTATGATTCACTTGACGAGATGGAGTCTGGAACCCAAAAGCCGTACTCTGACTAGATGCAGCTTTTTGATTAAGCTCCATGCGTAGAGTAATGGAATCTTTTGCATGGTTGTAATGCTGCATTTTTTACATCATCTCCATCATGGTGTGTGTTTTGCTTATGCGAGATTCGGATAGTGTATTAATGACCATTGATATGACAGTTATGCTTGTGCGTTTAGTTTTGGAGAAGCATTTGTTTTGGTTTATTGCGATTGCAAAGTCATTGGTGGATGAGGTAGACGGATTTACAGGATTTGGGGTTCATTGTTATGATAATACCGTTACATATACATATTGCATATGCGCAGTGGATAATACATACTTTAGATATTTAGTGTTTATGTCTGCAAAATCACCCTGTTTGGCTGACTTGTATCACATGCTGATGACTACCCATCGAGAGAGGCACCAATCTATACACAGTCCAGGGCTGAACAAATATTTGCCAGGTGATGGTCGGAATATACTTGAAATGCATTCTTCGTTCCGTAGGCTGTACATAATACATACATGGATATATATTTACATGAGAATTCCTCCAAACTCGACATTTCGTTCGCCGTTAATTAAGCGTTTATCTTGACATTCGTTCCTTCAAACTTCTTTGGATCTATGTACAGTCTCGTGACATATGGGTTGTATGGGTCATCCTGGAAAAGACCATAGCTCTGTTGCTTCTGAGTGTCGATTGCGTAGTAGGCTAGAATTTGCTTCATGGTAAGAGCGCGAGTGAAAACCAAGTCCGGCACGGGTCGTCCGGTTAATTGGCTAATGCGCTTGACAACCTAGAGGCAAGTATTAGCACATCTGACGGACAAGATATACAAAGACAACTAACCTGAAATCGAACGTTTATATCCTGAAGTGAAAACTTGCTAATATCAAAATCTAGGGATGGCGGTTCGTAGGACTCGACCAGCTTGGCAAACGGATCTTCCTCTGATACCTTTTCATCGCTTTCGAGCTCAATGGCAGGGCTAGTTGGCCAGTCAATGTTGACAATTCCCAACTGACTCGCGACAACAAGCTTAGCAATTTTAAGCACTTGTTTCTTCTCATGCACAGGCGTCTTTGCCTTCCACATGTCAATCTTGAATCCATTCATTTTTGACTTCCATGATTTTGTCGCCCTTTTAATTCCAATTTCGTATATCCCACCATCGATCAGTCCGCTCTCGTCGAGATTTTGGACGTGCTTGGGAATAACTGGTTTTATCTTCGACACTCGATAGTTGAAGTCCTCCAGACTCAGCGGCCGATACTCATCAGGCAAGTCTTCCTCTTCTTTCTTTGATCCGGCAGCCTGTCCCTCTTTCGCCGCGCCTAATTCTTCTCTTTCTGCTTCACTTAGCTCGACGTCCTTCTTGATCTGGTTCTTCCCAAGCATGAAATCGTACCACGCGGACGGGTGCAGCGAGGAGTGAAAAGTACGTATGTTTCCTCCATATCTCCACAGCTGAGACGGTCCGAATTCGGTTCCCCTTACAAACGCTGCCATATTCTTGTTCGCTTCCCTTGCACTCTCTTGTCGCAACGTCCGACTGCTCTTATCCGCGTGATCATGCCGCCGGCACGACCCCGTACGAAGTTCCCGTGCCTCGCCAATTCCGGCAGCCGCATTTGTTCTTCCACCATTCACACGGCCAGCACCCATCGACGCCGACCTCCGTAAACAATGCGAGCTCGGCGGTGCAGTTGACGACGAGAGAATGGCGGGCAAGACCGTCAACCGCGGTATTTGCCCGACCATTATGCTGCTGGAGCGCGACGTCGCTGCACCCACTGGAGCCACCATAATTCGTTTCGCGGCAAACTGGAAAGGGAGAACAAAATTGTTCGAATGCCCAGGGACTATTCTACTCAATTGCGTACCGCCGTGCAACTGGCTGATCGGTCACTTGCTGGTTCCCGGTACCCAAAGATACACAAATTTTTCTGCAACTCTCGTTCGTCTCTCCGAAGCCGAATGCAAAGGCCGGGTAATAGTGGGCGTATCTGCAGCACGGCTGAATTCATAAACCTTTCAACCTGCAAATCATCTGACGTTTACGCAATAAACGCGTGAAGGCGCGGTCTTGCCATTAGCGATCTAGGTTGGCACTTGCGAAATCATACTACAAGCGATAAACAGCTTCGAGATATTTCGCCCAGATCCCTAGTTGGCAAGGTATACACCATGATAAACCGACCACGTCCAAATCTACGAAGGAATGTGTTTCAAAGGCCGTGGTACATGCAAGCTGTCGATGTGGCTCATCGATTAACTGTCTTGACCCTGGTGGCCGGAACCGGTAAGTCAAGGGCCGCTTTGCCGTGTTTCTAGTATAATAAATAAAATGCTAATTATTTAAGTATATTATACTGCATTTACGTTTCGTATGTTGTATCTCAATCGGAAATATAGACTGCAGTACTCGATAGAGGAGCGACAGGAAATGGTGAGTTGCAAATTATCCGGATCATGAAGACTTTAATTAATTCGTTGCCAGGCGCGGCAGCGGGCAGAGGCGGAAGCCTCGGTAGCAGCAGTAACAGCACCGAAGGAGAACACGAATTAACCGAAGCAAAATATTTGTATCATAGTAAACGGAAGTTTGGGGCCATGCTTTTACATTGAATGACATACATCATACCGGGAACGTTTCTGGCTGGACCTGACATTGTTATATAATAATTCCATATTCATGTGGCCATGATTGCATGGGACAATTGTACATATCTGCTCGAATACACAGAATACATGGCAACGGCGGTTGGTTTTGGAAACATTTGTTGCCTACGGAAATGTGAGTGCTCGTTAGTTGCACCCTTGGCGGCGGAATGGCTGGTGCTCCCAAATCAGAGCCCTCGAGATGCCTTTGGGGCCAGTGGAATTAAACAGCGACTGCAGCTTTCAATTTGTACAACAGCGTAATAATTCTTATCGATGTATTGTGTATTAGGCTTATCAATAACTTACACAAGTTTGCGTTATTAATAGAAATATTAATCATTTAGAATATCTTCGTGCCAGTGTATTGTCTAGATCCGTGTCAACTAACTTAGGCCCCAATATTGTGACGTAGGCATGCCGCTAAAGGATTAATTCGATCGGCACAAACGGAGATCAAGCAACACTAGCGGTATCTGTTGCTGTCCACCTACACCCGTTCATCGTCGTCCCATTGTTCGAACGTAGGGGTGTATCAAACCAGATGTGAATCTAAGGCGTTGGCGAGATATAGCTTAAGACTAGGATGCCACGTTGTTGTTGCTCGCTGGTCGCTCGCCGGCTACTAATCGCGTCCTCTCAGTCTCCATTTCGACATGGACATCTGCTCTCTCGAATACTCCGCGACTGCAGAGGATACTCTACTAGAGTAGAGTTGTTGGTGAAGGCTCGAGCGCAAACAGTCAGGTCTTCTTGTCAATATCAGAGTCATGGCGCAGGGACAGCAGTTGTGAAGCACCCTCAGCCCGCTCGGCCCAGAATGAACCGGAAGACGCTATTATCTCTCCTATTTCTACCATTTTTCGACGAAGTGCATTGCGAGGACTCATTTCCGTCACTAGATCAAGTGAGCAAGAACTCCAACGGCTACGAGACCAGAGAAGATTACCTTCTCAGTGCGTCCGACAACTTGCAAGTTCTATCAAAACGCATTCCAGAAAACTCGGTTCTAAAACGGATTTATTTGGTCGTTGACAGCATATTTGATACTCTGGGAACATGTCTTCGGTTTTTACACTTGGTTATCATATTCGTGCCTGTAATTGCGGGATCACCAGCGATATTGTGTGGTCACAAAGTCAGTACTTCGGATAACGAGACTACAGGAGCCTTATGGTGGTACAAGTTATTAATTAAACATATGGAGAGGGCCGGACCGACGTTTATAAAGGTGGGGGATTAGTACTTGATCGACCCGAAGTAATTGTCAAGCTAACATGCATTAGTTGGGTCAATGGGCTGCTTCTCGTACTGACATTTTTCCGAAGATGATGTGTGTGGAGATGTCCAAGTTGCACTCTCATGTCAAGCAGCACTCACTGGCCGTCACCAAAAGGGCAATCGTGGAGGCTTTTCATGGCGAAAGGTTCGAGAATATTTTCGAGGAATTTATTGAAAAGCCGCTGGGAATCGGAGCCATTGCTCAAGTGAGTTCACGTTCTAAGCCTGGCGGATTTCGTCTAACAATCGCTAATGTAGGTTTATCGAGCGAAACTATCTCCGGCTATTCTACAAAACGTTCCACCAAAGGATCGTGATAATGCATGGGTGGCTGTCAAAGTACTGCATCCGGGCGTGGAGAACCGAGTGTATCGTGATCTACAGATAATGAAATTCTTCGCTGCCGCCTTGAACTTGATTCCAACAATTGAGTGGCTGTCATTACCAGACGAGGTCGAAAAGTTTGGGGAGATGATGCGACAACAGTTGGACTTGAGAATTGAATCTACGAATTTGGCGATCTTCCAACAAAATTTCGCGCACCGAGACGGCATTCATTTTCCAGTGTCGTATTCTGCATTGCTCCCTAATATGAACTCAAGGAGAGTCTTGATTGAGGAATACGTCCCGGCAATTCCAATGGGTAAAATACTACAATTGCCTTCTGAAGGCCGTGTACAAATGGAGGAGGAGATTGCCGATATGGGGCTCAATGCTTTCCTCAACATGCTTCTCATCGACAACTTCGTTCATGCAGATTTGCACCCGGGCAACATCATGGTCCGACTCGTCAAAGTCCGAAAACTTCGCGAGAGCCTGCTGCAACAAGATCAGAGACTCAGCCGTCTCTGGAACCGAGACACGTCCTACGATGTAGAGGCAACCAACAAGATCACTGATCATCTCCGATCGATCGACGATCCGGTCGAGTTTAGAAAGGAGCTGGTGCGGTTAGATGAGAATGGATATAGACCACAGATTGTGTTTTTAGACGCGGGATTAGTTACAGAGTTAAACGAACGAAATCGGCGGAATTTCTTGGATCTATTCACAGCATTGGCGACGTTTGATGGATATCGAGCTGGCGAACTAATGTGTGAACGATCACGTACTCCTGCAACCGTGATAGATTCCGAGGTGTTCGCGTTAAAGATGCAACGCTTGCTGCTATCCGTCAAGTCGAAGACGTTTGCCTTAGGGAATATCAAGATATCCGATGTTTTGAACGAGGTATTGACGATGGTTAGAAAGCATCATGTGCGGATGGAAGGTGACTTTGTGAACGTTGTGATTTCGGTTCTGTTGCTTGAAGGTATTGGACGACAACTCGACCCGAATCTGGATATCTTCAGCAGGTATGTCTTGACCACTTTCGGATTGACGGTAGAAACTGACATGGACCTATTCGTAGTGCACTCCCAATATTACGTCGACTCGGCGCTCAGAGCAGTCCGCAGATGTTGAAGGACCACTCGTTACAGCCGATGCTCAAGGTTTGGGTTGCTCTGGAAGCCAGACAATTCGTTACTGGGTCTGCTCAAGATGTGAGTTTCGATTTGATCCTTTCTAGAAACATTGCATACTGATGGATAGATAGATCAAACGCTTAGTCAGATACGATCTCCTGTGCCCAAATATATAAAGACTATGTACAACGTGTATCTAACTCTATTCTATGAATATCCAACATATAAATACAGAAAATTTCGAAAATGCCGTAGAACAATAATACATGAGATCATCAAGTCTATGTACACAAAAAATCTGTCTGTAGCTCACGCGAACTGGCTCACTTCGTGGCCGTCTCCTCCTGAACTTCAATCATGTAGACAATGGCTCGCAAAACATCCGCCAGAATGGCTTTACGTTCATCATCAAGCTCTGCATTGCCAACCTCTCCTTGGCTCATTTCATTAAAGGTCCTCTGCAAAATCTAAAATCCGTGTTAGACTCGCCATTGCAGATATCATATGACAATTGCTGCAAAAGTAAAGACTTACGGTATTTAATCCTCTTCTTAATTCCAATACAAGGTCGGCATTAACAGTTGGTGTCATTGACAACGGCATCCAGTTGTCAATAATGGTTTCCGCTCCCTCCATCGCAGCAGACTTCGAGAACAACAAAAGTGGTAGATTCGAGATCCTGTTGACGTCCTTCAAGGAAACCTGCAGATTATTGGCGTCGCGTCTGACTTTATCACCAAATCCATATAGCGTGCCGTACTTGACAATATGCTCAGGCTTGATCTGGCCCTTGTATCTATCTCCTGTAACAGTCTCAGGGAAGTTGACAGAAGATGGATGTATGATTGCATTATTATCATGCTCAGTCTGGAGGGACCGTGGCGAAACTGACACCGCGACATTTGGATAATTGCCAATGAATATTAGCGACTTGATTAATGGGACATTTAAGGCAAGCGAATTAGTTTCTGGATGCCCATACTCAGACTCAAACCGATCCTTTGGCGAGATCTTTGGAATAATATTCCGTGCGACAAGAATATTCTCAATCTGCTCCGCCGCGTTGCACACACTTGACAGCGCACTAGAATGGAGGTAGTTTGCACGAGCGTATTCATGCGCAGCGCTCATGCCTTGCAAGTCTTTGATGCGACGCCATTCACGAAATGCATTCAGCGCACACAGCGGATCGCTGAACTTTCCCTCACCATACGCTTGTCTGCGTCGATCGGCAACGTCTTTCTCGTCAAGCGGACTCACGAAGATACTGCGACTAGTAGACATTGCGGCGACGACGAGAATCGGGTCGAAACAGCGGAATGCAATTGAGAGCAACAGCATCCGACCAAGAGAGGGTGCGGCGGGACTGCAACAAATGTTAGTCATCTGGATCAACCAGAAGTACGTGAAGACTTACATTGACGATAGAAGCTTGCCTGTGGGAGTTAGTTCGCCGTCATCAGTCAAGGCACCGATATGTTTGAGTGAATCCACCGCGCTCTCGATTGCCCATGCCGAAGGAGGTTGAATTGTAGCTCCCAAGAAGTTCTCTATCGAGTCTTTGATGCCTAGCGCTTTGGTCTCCAAACAGATTTGCTGTAAGTCGGACCTCAGGATTTCTGGCGTAGCAGTCATGTGCATCCGTGCAAGTCTATTCTTGGAGAACATTCCGTAGTAGATCCCATTCTGGACACGACCAGCACGACCACTTCGCTGCTTCACGTTCGCTCTACTGACCCAATCGACCATGAGTGTTGTGATCCGTTGCGCCTGTACAAATCTCTTTTCACGCTCTTTTCCGCAATCTATGACATACCGCAACTCAGGAATTGTGACCGAAGTCTCGGCAATATTTGTTGACAAGATAACTTTGCGGCATCCCTGGGGAACTTTCTCAAAAACTTTTCTCTGAGCGTCGAGAAGAATAGAGTGCAGGAGGTAAACCCTGCACTTCGAAGGCTCGGCCAAATCCGGGAATTCTTCTTTCTTGCCCTTTAGCAAGTTGTCGACCTTCACTATATCAGAGATACCAGGAAGGAAAACAAGAATCGAACCATCATCCTTGTTCTCCTTGAGCAGCTTCACGAGCATCTGGGCAATAAGAGCATGCGGAACAAAACTCTCATCTTCTCTGGTATCAATTGATATCCCGCTATCCGAAAAAACTCCAGTGGTGTTCCAGTCCACAAGCGATCCATTCCTCTCATGATCACTAAAATCGAGCTCTGATATAGGCTCCGTCTCTGAAGGTGAATAGAGGCCAAGCTCCGTATTTACGAACTTATCCAAACTATGGTCACCGGACTTCTGGCCTGGCTTGATGTGCAACTCTTCTAGAATGTCTTCCAGATAGTGCTCTTCGACAGGGAACGTCCTTCCAGGAATGCTGATCGATGGGCATCCCCACTGCTTAAAATAATTTGTGAACAATGACGTATCGACTGTAGCGCTCATAAGTACTATCTTTGGCAAAACTTTATCTGGATTAGTTTTCTTCTCCTCGAGCATGCGCTTGAGCAGTACCAACAAGAAGTCGATCATAGAACTTCTTTCGTGAACCTCGTCGAGAATAATATGACTGATTCCCTCAAAAACAGATTCAATGTTTTCTTGTAGAGCACGTAGTAACACTCCTGTAGTCACGAAGTTGATGCTACCGTCCATTCGCGGTGCGCGCGAGTCAAATCGGACTTGGTAGCCGATATGCCGCCCAACAGGCTCTAGTCTCTCAGAGGCGACTCGCTCAGCGACAGAAACAGCAGCAATTCGTCGAGGTTGGGTGACAATAATGTTGCACTCAGCTCCTCTGCCTTCGTCAGTCATCTTGTCGAGAATAATCTGTGGCACCTGCGTGGACTTCCCACTACCTGTAGCACCGATAACTATGGAGACGACATTATCTTCAATCAACTTCAGCACTTCCTTCTGATGAATATTGATAGGCAATTCTCTCCTGATATTTCTCATTTGCTCACTCTCTATAGATGTCCGATAGTGTTCTAAAGCTGACATCAGTTGCTCGTTATAAGTCTGCATTTCGACACGAGCCATGCCCTTACGCCGGAACGGTTCAGCATATTGTCTATTTTCCTTGTCTATCTGGTCGGAAATAGACTCCTCTGGGGGATATAATCTGATGAGCCGTCGCATATCTTTAACAGTCGTTCTCATCACGTTAAGCAACCCATAGTCGAATCTGCAATATATGGGATTAATTCTCTTCAAAATAATACCATGTCCCCTGCGTAACTCCGACATAAATTTATCCCAGATTTCGGGGCTTCGTTTCCTGATGATAAAGGCAGACACCAGACATGCACCAATTCTGGCAGAGGGCATGTCGTGCATACCACGAATTTGCCCGATCATCTCACCACCTATGGAAATCTTGCAACCGCAGAACTTGCCTTCCCTGACTGGTACAAAATCAATAGTTTCACCCTGTTCACTTGCAACGAATTTCACGAATTGCTCGGCATTAGCCGGACTCAATTCTGCAAGGTCATTGATTAGCACCTTTTGGATGGTGTCCTGCTCCTCTAGATATCTCTCAAATCTCGCTTTGAAGACAACGCATGCTACGACCTCTGCCAGCTTCGCGCTGACCCTAGTCGCGACGACACTGATTCCCATTTCCGGCCAGTCAATTGTAACTCTGAAATGATTATTTTTAAGGGCGGTATTGACGAACTTGGGTAGCGAGCCGTAGCGCAGGGCGACAGCAAGAACATGAAGCTTAGCATCACGGTCCTCCTGCGTAATTTTCTTAGGAATCAAGGAACCGTAATTCTCCCAATTAAAGTGCTTGTTGAAAGGTAAGAAATCCTCGATAGCCAAGTCCGGATGCTCGTGAATATGAATAAAAGCATTGGAATAAGCCGCACGAATCGACTCACGCTACAGAAGTTAATACTATGTGACAGATTGGATCAAAATCAACATACCATAGATCCTGAAGCCACTGAAATTTCGAGCGGAGTCTCCGTAATACTTTGTGGCAATGTAATAGTCAAATTGAACTCAGACTTGTTTTTCTGTAGCACTCGCTTGCGAGCTCTATGTGGTAGAGCGATCAACTTCCGAAAGGCATCCTCTGGGTCGGAGAAATTGATATCGACGTCGAATGGGAACTTAGAATCCTTCAGTATCGGTATTATCTCCTCCCTGTAACGTTCCTGCGCACGCTTTACGTTGTCGCGTGTCGGTAAAAAGTCTTCTAGAGATATATCACCTCTCTCTTGAATATAGAAAAGTGCGTTCAAGTATGCAAGCTGAGTCGAATGGTTCTGTCACATTATTGTTAGGTAGTCGCTTAATTAATATTCAAAGTATAGCATACCGGCTTAGATCCGACTCCGCTTATTTCAACAATCTCAAATCGACCCGAAACTGGTAGTTTGATTTCCAGTTTTGTCTCAAATAAATTGTCGTCAAGTTTGCCGTTTAATTGTCTATGTGGGATCTGAAGAATATTCTGAAAGATATTATTAAGTCTTGAATTTGCATCCACTCCTTTCAACATTGGCAAGATTTCTTTCTTGTATCGCTCCATGGCGGACCGCAACGATTGTTCCGGTTGAGGCGCAACGCCTGCAACATTCTTGCCTTTCCCAGTCCCGCTTTTGCTATTCTTGCGGCGATCCTTAGAGCTATTTGGTTGCAACAAAACTCCCGGACTCTCACTAACAGAGACACCCGCTTCAGGCTTTAGATTATTCCCCGAGCTATGCAATGATCGGCCTGTCCGGAGACTACGGATCGGCAGAACACTGTCATTCCACGCATTGTCGGATCCTTCCCAACCAAAAAATCGTGCAGAGTGTGCTGCCTTCGATATCAAACCGCCACCAGCAGGAGTGCGCAATGTCCGTAGAATCTATTAGTCTGTCAGAGAGCACTTCATGCACCGAGTAACTGTTTCCGAACAATGCTTTGCATCAATGTCCATTATTGTGAGATACGTACCAGGCGATTCATTTTATATTCCAGACCGTCTTAAGTCAATCTCAGACTTCACTACCAAACCCGCAAAAGTCTCTAGTAATCAAGAGACCGCACAACAAGAGTTGCAATTGGCATGCTGAATTGTAGCTTAATCGTTACCAGATTGACATGGTTGTCGACGCAGTTATTTAATTTTTATATTCTGATGGAAATAATGGCCAAAAATTTGCGAAGTAGTTGCCGTTGGGAGGTATGAAACTTGGTGGGGGGTCATTAGAGTTCGAGCGGGTAAACATTCACGTGATCCTTCGTACCAATAACGCGATGTCGCTTCACGTGCATAGTATCAAGCCGGTAGAGAAAATAAACTATTCGTGCAACTGTCCTTCAGGTAGCGCTAGATCAAAGTGAGGGACAATATCTGTAACTTATCTGGGTTGCCAAATCTTTCTCATTCTCACTCCTGAGCTCCTCGAGCCGCAGTGGGTTAGGTTTCCAGCACACTTACCCGGACAGGACACAAAATTTTCTTAAGTTAATTGGGGCTATCATGGGGTCTGACTCCCCGCAGCGTTCTGGGGCCTGAAATACGAACTAAGACTGCTGCCTTCCCATGAAAGTTATGTAAGAGGTATACCCAGGTTTTCTTGTTTCACACAGGAAATCCGCGTGCCGGAGACTAGCGAGACTAGCCACGGCGTATCATCGACACCCAGTCGGGCATCAAAAAAAATTAACAGGCATATCCCTTATCTGGCCGGTTCCTGGCTGCACATCACTGATCGCTCGACAAATCCAACGCCCCTAGACGCAGTCTGAGAGGCTCTTGATTGTATTATCTCAAGTTATCTGCACTGCGAGAGTAGATCGCTCCAGTGTGACCTAGATATTTGGACGCCTTTCTCTCAATCACAACCACCATCTCCGCTCGCCACACATACAAAATCACCATGTCGAATGACCAGCAAGTGCCACAGTCTTGGGAGCAGGCTGCCCAGGATGACTACGACCAGCTCTCGCAGGGGGTGAACAATGTGCGCGTTAGCAACGGCCCACAACAGAATCAACAGCCTCGCAATCAGCCTGGCTACCAGCAATCATACTACCAACAGCAGCAACAATACGGTCAGCAGTACTACAACCAGTATCAGCAGCAGGGATATTACCAGCAAGGATACCAACAGGGTGGATACAATCCGACCTACCAACAGACGCCCTACAACAATAATAATTACAGCAATGTCCCTCGGCAAGGTGGCTTTTCTGCCCAGGCCGCTTCATTCAGACCGAACTTCAACGCGCCATCTTTTGTGCCGAGAGCAGCTGATGCCACATCTGCTGATATTTCGCCAGCACCCGCCACTACCGTTCCCGCTGCAGCTTCAAAGCCAGTTAGCACTGGGCCGAAAGTATTGAAGCTCGTTTCCGACCCCAAGCCCGCTGCGTCATCATCTACACCCAAGGTGCTCAAGATCGTGTCTGCTGATTCTAAGCCACCCTCTGACCAGGCGAAGACCGTTGCTACTGAAACAAAGCCTGAAGCTGACAAGACCAAGGCTGCTGGAACGAACATCGAGGCTCCGGTGAAGGAGGAGTCTATTAATGGCGAAAACAAGACTGAGGCAAAGGCAGAGCCTAAGACAGAAACCAAACCCGAGGCAAAAGGCGAAAGTGCCAAAAGTTCTGGCGCTCCGTCCACAGGCGCTGACGGCAAGGACCTTCGAGCGATTGAGATTGTTGATGATTCCGATAAGATTGATGATGAAGTTGTTGAGGACTTATATGGCAAAGAACATCTCAGTATCATTTTCATGGGCCACGTCGATGCCGGAAAATCTACTATGGGTGGCAACTTATTGTTTTTGACTGGTACTGTCGACAAGCGTACGATGGAGAAGTACGAGAAAGAGGCCAAGGATGCAGGACGAGAGAACTGGTACCTTTCATGGGTTCTCGATCTTACCAAGGAGGAGCGGTCTAAGGGTAAGACTGTTGAGGTCGGTCGTGGCTATTTTGAAACCGAAAAGCGACGATATACTATTCTCGACGCGCCAGGACACAAGACCTATGTTCCGAGTATGATTGGTGGTGCATCTCAGGCCGATGTTGGTATCCTTGTTATTTCTGCTCGTAAGGGTGAGTATGAGACCGGTTTCGAGCGAGGCGGACAGACTCGGGAACACGCAGTTCTTGCGAAAAATCAAGGTGTCAACAAACTCATTATTGCCGTCAACAAAATGGACGATCCCACCGTCAACTGGTCTAAAGAGCGATATGACGAGTGTACCGGCAAGCTTGGTACCTATCTCAAATCGCTGGGCTATAAGCCAAAGGAAGATGTTACATTTATGCCTGTTTCTGCTTACTCTGGAGCGAACTTGAAGGATCGTGTTGCCAAAGACCTTTGCCCCTGGTACGACGGTCCTTCATTGCTTGAGTTTCTTGATAGCATGCCAATCTCAGAGCGTAAGATTAACGCCCCTTTTATGATGCCGGTTGGCAGCAAATACCGAGATCTTGGAACTATGGTCGAGGGCAAGATTGAGAGTGGACATGCGAAGAAAGGCTCCCAGTTGTTGCTTATGCCTAACAAGGTTCCTGTCGAAGTGCTTACCATTTACAATGAGACAGAAGCTGAGGCCAGCACTGCTGTTTGCGGCGAGCAGGTTAAGCTGAGGTTGAAAGGTGTTGAAGAAGAAGTATGTTTCTAAATTTACGCTCTCTCGAAGTAATTGCTTACGTGCGAATAGGACGTTCAAGTCGGCTTCGTGCTCTCGTCCGTCGATCATCCTGTCCACACGGTTACCGCATTCGAGGCCCAGATCGCTATCATCGAGCTTAAGAGCATCTTGTCGGCTGGTTTCACCTGCGTTATCCACGTCCACACTGCTATCGAGGAAGTTACTTTTGCGGCTCTACTGCACAAACTGGAAAAGGCCACCAACAGAAAGAGCAAGAAGCCTCCAGCGTTTGCCACCCGTGGCATGAAGATCATCGCGCGGTTGGAAGTCGTCTCGACAACCGGTTTCTGTATTGAGCGATTCGAGGATTATCCTCAGTTGGGCCGCTTCACACTACGTGACCAAGGTAACACAATTGCCATTGGCAAGGTTACCAAGTTGCTCAACTAAGCCACTTAATCACACGTACATATATTAAGGTGGCAGGAGAGCCCGACTATGTGATTTTGCGTAGGCTGTCGTTGCGTTCGAAGCCACCGGCCGATATATGCGTCCATTAAAAATGGTTAGAGACCTGTTTTGATTTGTGAATATGGAAAATTTTGTGTCGCTTTCATGGTTTTATTTACGCACCGTCTATATTTTCTGATGTTGTATATGTATGCGTTGAACAACAGTTCCCAAAATTTACGATCAACCTGTGTGCCTCACCCGACAGCCGATGCTCTAGTGTTGTTACGAATGATTTCTATTCTACCAAGCCCTCCCGAACTCGAGCCAGGATCGTCTACTACGAAACGACCTCCCTCTAATACTTCCATCAGCGTACTCCCCTGATACCAATGGCACAAGTGAGAAAGGACACCATAGTTAACATTATCGCCATTGATGGCAACCGTGGGCACGAAAACTAGCTCCAATTGCCGGCCCTCATAACTCTTGAGTTTGGATTCGACATCACGAATTTGACGCCCGACGACGTCAGCTGCCGCGTTGAATCGTGACTCTGGGCCGAACTTCAGTAGATCACGCCAGTGTATATCTCTTCTGGTACCGATCCGCGGGCCCGATGGTGAAGCGTTGCCATTCGTTCTGATATATCCATTCTCACGCCCACCAGCGCTCTCGTGCCCATTCACACTCGCGTCTGTAGCGTCACCGTTCACAGATTCAACGACAAGATCCATCTTATTAACCGCGACAATGATGCGCCCCACTGGATTTCTCCGCAGAAAATAGTCAATCCTGAACACAGTGTCGCTGTCCAACGCAGGCTTCGTTGCATCCACTACCAGTATAATCACATTCTCTTTGTAGCTTCCCTCACCTGCGTTCATGCTGTCCACTGTAATCGATGTAGGGAGCACAACGTAAGCCTGCTTGTCCACGCCAAAGTACGCGGCCCTCACATCTTTCCTGACCGGAACATGTCCCTTCTTAGCATACGGTAAGATCGAGCGAAGACGCAGGTCGTACCACCTTTCCAGCACACTGAATATCCTGTCCCCATGTCCGTACTCCGCATCGACTGTCGCAGAGCATGGTTTGTCATCAGCAGTCTCATCCCCAGCAATTCTTCTTGCCTCCAAGTACGTCGGATTCCGTCTAGCGATATTCAGCATCTCTTCCGCAATTGTCATCTTCCCGACACGTTTATTGCCAAGAATGCGCACACTGATAGGAACTTTCTTCTCCCTAAGGTCGTCAGTATTCGATGACGATAACTGTGGAAATGAAAATGTAGAGCCGGCAAGTGACAAATCGCAGTAGAAGTCTCGATGGACACCGGGACGGCGTTTGCCGGAGAGCCATCCTGGAGGTTGCGGAATATGCACAAGCGCCATTTTGTATTAAGACTGATCCAGTCGCATTTATTACGGAAGACCAGAGCCGTCTACCAATTCGTCATGACTTTTGTCGGACAACCGCGGGGCGTTGGTTGAGATGCGCTGTTATGTGTTCAGTTCATTGTTGTGTGACATTCGTGCAAAATTGCCCAACCTATCCTGACTTAGCCAGACCGACGAACCAACGCTCAAGTTGAACTGCAAATCGGGGACGAGCCCTGACCGCAATTCATTGCTTAGGGAGCAATATAGATGATTACGCAAAAACCATTACACTCGCACTTAAGCGTAAATGCATTAAAATTCATGACACATACCGACACTCTACTACCGACACTACAGATTCACAGAAATTATTCAATATAGACCTAACGCCTGAAGCAAAAATATAACCATCATTCGAGGAGAGAAGTATAACATGTATTATCAAATACCAATGCCAAATCGATACAGCAGCCTTGCTCCCGACAAAACCTCACGTTGTGTCTAACTAGTCTTGTATATCTATTTGGCGCGCTCCTGCAAAAGCTTTAACCGACGGGCGGCGTCATCGAAGAAATGTGCTCTGGAACGAGAGCCGTTGGAGGATAGTTGGACGGCAGAGGCACTTCTGGCGATACTTGCTGCCGGCTGCGGGGAGGATGCGCGTGAAGATGGACCGGAAGATCTAGAAGACGTGATACCAGACGAGCTTCTAAGTTCGTCATCGTCGTATGACGGTAGGCCGACTGGCGAATCTTCTGGCACAGGCGTTCGAATGGCAGTGGTGTACGACGGCACCTTGGACAGCGCAGAAAGATCTAACTCTAGTCTGCCGTCATCTGATTCCGCTGGCGTCACAGTACCAATTACCGGAGAATCCATCGGCGAGGCACCACGCGACAAGTGAAAGTTTGTCGCTTGGTCGAGACCAACGAATGCGACAGTGCCATCCTCATGAATATTCGTCAGGGGAGTAATTGATTCTAATGGAGTAATGCTTCCCGATTGCCTAGATGGGAAGTAAGAATCAGTAGATTGGCTGTTGGCCTGACTCATGGCTAGCGCACTCAAGCCTGCCTGCAGCTGAGCTCGTTGCTGATCAAGCGCGGTGAATCCCAACGCTTCAGCATTTTCTCCAGAGCTTCTCCGGCTGCGAATATGAGGCGTGTTGGCTCCGCTGGCTGTTGGAGTATTCATTCCAGACAGCGAGATATCTTCCCAGAGCCTGTCGTAAATATGATCATCATATCGTGGCGGCGCAGATGTTTCACTATCATCGCTTAATGGCTGTAGACGGATTTCCTCACCACCATCATTGACTGGAACGTTTGGAGATATGAATAATGCAATGGGTAACGATGCTCGCAATTCTGACACATGGCCATCGGGATTCTTCAAGCTGACAGCAAATTTCAGCCTATTACAAGCATATTAGACAAAAAGATTGACTCGATGGGACCGAAGGTGAACTTACTTATGCCGAACTTCGATGAAGCCTGGAATGTCACAATCCTGCGTGCACTTTGTAAGGTTTGGAGGGATCTGGAAGAAATCCCGAATATCCCAAACCTCGCCAGGGATTTCGTCTTCGCCGACTTCTGGAGCAGGTATAGTGACCTGCGAAACTGTCCGAACGCTAGCATGACCTGGGCCATGCGGGATGTGAAGAGTATAGTATTCCTTCAGCACGATGACAATTTGGCCGAGCTTGAGACCTTTCAGTAATGGTTGCAGAAGAAGATGAACAGGGGTGGCTGAGCCAATCGGGACGGCTTTCGAAGGTATGCTGATGGAATAGTCGACCTTATTGGGCCATACATTTTCAATTGACTATAGCAGTGTCAGTAGACGCCAGCACAACGAATGGAAATAACTACACACCATAGTCTGAGATAGTTCTAAAGCTTCAGGTCCCAACGTCCGTACGATTCGGATGTGCTAGAAATCGTTAGATGTGACTTCTAGAATCGTGCAGACCTAGCTAGTATACCTTTTTCTTAGTTAAATTATTGGCAAAACGACCTCGCTCAACGATAGCCTTCATCTTGTAGACAACTGATCCACCGTCTAGACCTTCGACAGACTCGGAGAGTGCTACAATCTGATCAGTCCCCAGTCCATCAGTCGCAGTCACAAATTCTTATAACTTACATCCAGGCAAAATCACTTCAAACGGATATTCATAATTGCCTGCTCTCGAGTTAGACGAAAATCAATCTTGCAAACGGTAACAGTCACCGAACTCAATGTGAGATATACCTTGTCCTATAGTGTGGCTTGTATTTCTATTTCCGTCCCAGTCTAGAAAGCTCCATGTGTGCTCGTAGACGACTTTCTCATATCGATTCGTTCGTTGGGTAAGTCCACGAGCGCTCTGAACAGTTTCTTGCCAGCTGCTTGAGGGTTATCATGAGTGTACTAACACGTGCAACTACCACATCCAGTCGACCTGTGTGTTTATGAACAAACACTATAGAGACTTACTTCATTCGAATAGTGCCGTATAGCCGAAGAGAAATCCGCTTGACTGAGACACTCTCAAGGAAACTGAGAACAACTGCACCCTTGAGTAACACACCAGCTGATTCATCGGGAGTACCTCTAAATATGACGACATCGTGATCGGCGGAATATAATCTAGATTGTCAGTATATTATTGCCACGGCCGAGTAGTGGGGATCCGGGAGCAACAGTTTTAAAAACGTACCGGATGTCGAAGAACGACAGTGAGCTACTTGATCTCTGCAAGATATTCATCGTGATACGACAGTTGCTTATGTACCACTATCTAGTGATGCGAAAATAAAGCACGATATTCGTGGAAAAGACTGGAGCAATAAGAATGACGCGAATCGAGGCTGTTGACCAGTCAGTATGCCCTGCAATAACGCGCGGTCAGACTCTTCACAAAATCAGAACGCAGAGCAATAACGTGGGTCCACAGAAAGGAGAAGTAAGAGTTATCGTCTGATTATGCGAAAGGAGCTTCAGTATGCTCCTTGCACGGTAATCGGTCGACGACGGAATACGAGGCAGTCGTAGATTTTAACTGTCGGCTATTTAGATAGGTGCAAGTCCTGTACAGAAAACGGATGCGCACCTGTGCCACACGGTCATGACGTTTTTTTTTTGTGCAAGCTGAAACCTTAAGCAAGAGTCAAACCGATTGCCAAACTGGTATTCTTGGGATTTTAATGAAACTCTAAAGCGGTTCTCTCGTGTCTCGTGCGGAACAGGGATTTGTAGTTAACAAGCATCTGACGTGACTCAATGTTGAGTAAGTGCGAGATTGAGTGACATCGAGAAATTCGTTGTAGAGGCGATACGGAATTCAGCATATAGTAGAAGACAGCAGCGGCCAGTTTTTCGGCATCAACACAGCGTCGGATAGTGCGGTGTGTAAGTGATTGTGGCGTTGGTGGCTCGAGTGCAGGAGTATCTAACGTCGGAATGCGCCCACCCGTTCAACAAAATTAGATATTATGATCGCCAACCGTCAGTCAAAGCTTCTATTATTATTGCAGTCAATCCCTTGCGCATCGTTTTCCACTTTTGTCTACCGCCAAGTGCCCATCCGTGGCCACCCAACACTTGTCGGCTGCGCAAAAGCTGTTACTATTTGTGAATCGCTAGAATTTCAATTAAATACCTGACCACCGTGCTTCCTACTTCTAGCATTCATTCTCTGGAGTGCCGTTTCTGCCAGGGCTATGAATTCTGCCTCAGATGTTGAGGTGCACATCTCTACACATTACATGCTGCGTGTATGCTACAGATTTGTTCGACTGGCAGGATCGGGATGAGTCGGATAATTCCGGAATAAGGTTATTCCGACATACTCTCGACGGCCCAGAAAGCAAGATGGTTTAAGTCGCGACAGCGCACACGCCACCGCGTAAATCTCCCAGGCGTTTGGTCACGTTTGCTCACCAAAGCGGTAATGCCTCCCGGAATTCGATTCTGCCGGTGCTATCTGCCGTCAGCCATACACGGGATCAGGTCGTTCCGTCCACAAAAAGTTCCGGATGCGCCATGGGAAGTGAAACTGCCGATTATTCTTCGCCACAATATATCTTACTCGGACATCGTCTACATCGATCTTAAATATGGATGCTCTAAATTTGTGCGCTAGTTACCCCAAAAAACACAAATCAATATGCCACTCCCAAAGCAAGTAGACATACAAATAACCAGCGTCATGAAATTGTTCAAGCTATCCTCGTTCCAAACACCCATTCCTCTACAGTAAATACCGATCATAAGCCATTCCTACATCTTATTGTGGTAAATTGTCCACGACACCATCTTTGGAATGGACATGCGGTCTGTTCCACGTGCGAATATGACCTGTACGGCATGTGATTATGATACTGTCCTCTCGGAAATGCAGCGATGACAATGGTTCTGGATCGACTTGCTTGGACTGCCACACAGTCAGCTATGAAGCAAATTCAGTCGCGCATATAATACTTACCATGACTGGAGGCAGAATCGGTATGCTCGCCTTCGATGCGATCAGATGGTACGCCTCTTCATCCTCCAGGGCAACGGCATTGGAATCTGATCTATTGCGACTTGATCTAAGACTCTGCCTGTCTGTCCAACTCTTGGCGTTGTTACTGTAATACGAAGACACACTTCCTCGATGAGTATTCTGTTCACTGTTAGTTAGCTTGCCCTTTATTTCAGTCGACGTGGACGTACTCCTCTGGGCCTGTGCAACGACTTGACCGAGAAATCCCACAAACACAGCCGGCAATCTTCGCCAACACTGCCAAATCGATACACACGCTCATCACATCTCCAAGGATCAAAAGCAACTGACGTGACAAACGACTGATGACCTTGGCATCGCGCAACCAATGTTTTCGATGGGAACGACCAGATGGACACAAGATCGTCCTGCCCACCCGTCTGTGACCAATTAATAAAGTCTCAGCGAATTGTAAACCTTACTAAACATACCAATATGTATCGACCATCCGGGGACCAACAGACACACAAAAGGCCGCCATAATAACTGCTGTACACATCTATCAACCTAGACGATATCCATTAATCGAAAGCCCAGACCGAAGATTTCAAAAGGCTAAAAAATTGCCTACTTTTCTTTCAGTACATCTATGATTTTCAGGTAGCCGTCTTCAGCCACCACCGCAACATGCTGACAGTCTGGTGAGAATGCCACCGCCGTGATCGGTTTCCTAGATACCTTCCAATAAGCAACTGGATTCTGCTTCTGCAATTTCTGGTTGCCGTAAATGCTCTTCACGACTTGGAATCCGTCCCTAGTCTCAAGCTTGCTCGTGTCTGGGAAGTTCCCGTTCTGTAAGTCCTCTTCAAAGTTTGAATCTTCTTTCTCTTTGTCGTAGATTACTATAGCGCCGTTCATATGACCAGCCATGAAAAGATTCTCAGATCCCGGAATCCACCGGATATCGGCAACTGCGCTTGGATTCATACATCCCTATCCCATTAGCACTTAACAAGCGACCAAAATCGAAACACTCTTACATTCTTGTTCAACCTGTTGTATCTTGTGCTCATGGGATCATACCAGATAATGTCCGTTGACGAAAACCCAATCACCACATCAATGTGTTGTGAGCTACGAGTAAGCTGATTCACATCATGTGAGATCGGATGGGCTTTGGTGAACAAGATCTTTGAAAGTGGCTCATGCTGTGACAACGATCGTTAATATCGACTTCATTCTAAATCGTACCAACAATCCTGACCTTCCAAGTTGGGGACGCATAATCCATCCAATTGAACGATCGGTTAATATTTGCAAAGAAGTATAGATCCTCAGAATGGCGTTCGCTTAAACGTTTTGTGAGATGTTCATGCGGATTGATACGAGATACGAACGAACTATTGCTTTTGGCCAGACTATTCTTTGGCTTACGCCGCTTGGCATCCTTGTTGACGGCAACAGACGAACCAGCGTTCGACAGCACCGAAGTCAGGGCATTACCGTTACTCTCCGCCAACCCATCTTGCATCATGCCCCCTGTAGATGAGACCGATTGTGACAACATTGTTCCGCTCAGACTCTTGACATCCGAGCCGCCAGTGCGTGACGTTCCGCTAGCAGATTCATGGTCGCTATAGTTATCCCCGTCCTCATACTCTCCCACAGTGTCCGTCGTCGACCTTGTCTCTGACAAGGAGGAGATATTATTAGTTGCCGTCCGTTGGAGACCTAGTGCAGAGTCGCTTTTGTACTTGATACTGCACAGCGACAACCTCACACCCGAGGTAACAGGGATCGGCGAGGTCGACAATGGATTCGGATTCAAGACAGGAACTTCAGAGGGGTGCGGTGGTGGTGTTGCGAGATGAATGTCTTCCCTAAGAGTGTAGGTTCCTATGCATTAAGTGTCAGCCCAACACCCAGAATCCTTACATAAATAAGTTTCCCCACAGCTGAGCGCAACTCAGCTCAAACTCGACGTATGACAGACATACCTTCGCCTGTTGTAAATGCATATTCCTCGCCTGTTGGAAACTTGAGCGTATTGTGCGTTTCCATATTATTGTCCCGCATCTGCATGAGCGCGGCCGCGTATGCGGGGCTGCCGACGGGGAACTTCGGCGGCGGTGGTAAGACGAACATTATTCTAGGTGGGAAATCAGTCTAGTCGTAGGAGGAAACGTAATGTTTCTTCGTGGTATCGCCCTGAAAAATGGAGAGCTCGAGGAGAACCCGCCAAAAGGAGGGGTCTGTTGGGAAGCAGGGCAAAAGTGGAGCGAGCCGGTTATCTCAGGCTGCCGTTTAAGGTCCGCCCCCATTTTAATAAGGCGGAGAGGGCGCGGAGAGCGCGGAGACAAGGTACGAGACCAATCTGGGGCTGTTCTCGGGTGCTATGCCTATTTCGGGCACGTGTAGGGCAACCAGCTCAGTCAGCAGCACTCACAGACCTTACTAATCGCGACGTCGCGGCTTTCGCTATACGGCCTGGCCTCTGTTCCATGAGCAAGTCTTCACGGCGTTCCCACCTAGCTAGACACGCTATACGTTTGTTAAGTAGAAGAGTAGTGGCCAGCGACTCTGGCATTGCTCACGATGTCTTCTGACGTGCGACTCGTGCTTTGCGGAGATGAGGGTCAGTACAATTGCTAGTGCTGGAATGCAAAAGCCGGCTGATAGGAACTCATTTTGTTATAGGTGTTGGAAAGTCAAGGTACAGATTTTAGCTGCCCTCAGCCTGCTGTGCTAATATAATAAAGTCTCATTACGGCATTTGTCAAGGAGACATTTGTTCCCAACATCCAGTCTGTTCTTCCACCGATCTCTATTCCTCCAGAATTCATATCTGTAGCAAATAACCTGACGATGAGTATCGTTGACACGTCATCACGACCCCAAGACAGACAGTCGCTTAATCGAGAGATTCGCCGCGCCAATGTGATCCTGCTTGTGTATGCGGATCATTACACATCCGAACGGATACCTCTTTTTTGGTTGCCGTATTTCAGATCTCTGGGTGTTAATGTTTGTCCCGGTTTGATATCTTAGTCGTTTTGAGGATACTGATTATGTGAAGGTTCCAGTCGTGCTGTGTGCGAATAAATGCGACCTAGTAGTTGATACAGATTCTGCTGAAGTCATTCTAGATGAGATGATCCCAATCATGGAAGAATTCAAGGAAATCGAATCATGCATACGAAGTAGTGCGAAGGAGCAGTATAATGTCAATCAGGCGTTTTATCTTTGCCAAAAAGCTGTCGTATATCCAATTGCACCATTGTTTGACTCGAAAGAGCAGAATCTCAAGCCACCTGCCGTTGCTGCACTACAACGGATATTCTGTACGAGCTGGTTCATGTTATACTTTGCAATGATAGTGGCACTGACAGGAATATAGTCTTGTGCGACAGGGATCAAGACGGGTTTTTAAATGACAAAGAAATGAATGATCTACAACTCAAATGTTTCAACAAAACACTGGATCAATTTGATCTTCAAGAGATCAAATCTATGATCTACAAGGCCGATGTTGGGTCAGTCGCAGAAGAAGGCATCTCACAGGAAGGATTTATTGCCCTGAACGAAATTTTTGCGCTGAAAGGAAGACATGAGACGACTTGGGGTATTCTACGGACATTTCATTACACGGACAGTTTATCATTGAGCGATAAACTCTTGTATCCAAGGTTTGACGTACCTCAGTACTCCAGTGTCGAACTCAGTCCAACAGGGTACAGATTTTTTGTTGATTTGTTCTTGCTTTTTGACAAGGACAACGATGGTGGTTTGAATTCGATTGAACTTAATTCACTGTTTGCTCCTACTCCAGGTATCCCTGCTTCATGGACAAAGTCGCAATTCCCGACAACCACGCTGTGTAATGAAGAAGGTCATGTAACACTTCAGGGATGGCTCGCGCAATGGAGTATGACAACGTTCCAAGACCATAAGACCACACTTGCATATCTCGCATGGCTTGGATTTGAAGGTTCGGAACGAGGCGGCACAACAGACGCGCTCAAAGTCACGAAACCGCGACGGCGAAGAAAGACGAGGCCAAAACCCGGAAAGGTGGATCGAAACGTTTTTAGTTGTTATGTTCTAGGCGCTCCAGATTCAGGAAAGGTTAGTATGTGATGATGTTTTGGCCAGGCATGAATGGGGACTGACGATAACTGTAGAGCGCAATCTTGGACAGATTCCTCAATCGACCATTTTATCCATTATATATGCCTACAATAAAGCCGCGAATATCTGTCAACAGTGTGGAGATGCAAGGAGGCAAGCAATGTTACATGATCGTAAGTTCCTAAGTTCCTTCAGAAGTATCCCATCGACCTAGTGCATTTTAATAATCGACATCATAGCTTGAGGAACTCGGGGAACTGGAGCCTGCGGTTCTAGACAACGCCACAAAGCTCGACGAATGCGACGTTATTTGCTACACCTACGACTCGTCCAATCCAGAAAGTTTCCAACATATCGTAGACCTGCGCTGTAAGTATCCTCAACTAGATCGTCTGCCGGCAGTCTTTGCGGCTCTAAAAGCCGATCTCGACAAGCAGCAACAACGATCAGATCAGCAACCGGACGCGTATACACGTGAACTAGGACTGTCGTCCCCGTTGCACGTCAGTGCAACGTGGACGTCGTCGGTGTCCGAGCTGTTTGTGCAACTGGCTGAAGCGGCACAGAATCCTAGCACGGCCACCCCGATGTATGTCTTCTTGCAAAGGGCGTTACATTCTCTTTGTTGTAGACAAGAATTAACGTATTTGTTAGTCTCGAGCCGGAGGAAAAAGAGAGCACCGTGATGCCCATGATCTTAGCATCGTCAGCGGTCGCAGTGGTCGTGGCCGCCGTCGCCTGGATGTTTCGAACATCTCGCGAGCCATAGGACGTGTTTCCGATTCCCTTGTATATACATCTGTACAAAATTTCTAGTCCTGGAGTTGGAGAAGGCAGCTCGGATAATTTACATCGCAAAAATCTCAATGCAGAGACGATGAATGAAATCAAAGTCTGATTAAAATACACATGCAAAATAGGTTTTAAAACCCGGATAACTTATGAACAAAATATAAAAGATTAACCCGTCCGTTTCGTGCATCGCTTAATCACTTGCATCCCACTAATAACGCTTAGTGCCAAGCAATCTCATTTCCATCCGCTATAATATATACATATACATTTCCTTTAACAACCGACAAAAAGCATAAACTCGAATTATATACAATTCGCGAAATAAGGATGCTAAAAATATTTAAGTCTAAAATATATGAAACATGAGAAGAGCAAAACACAACTTTATGCAAACGAAAAATATCAAGCAGAGCACACAAAACAATTAAAATGAACACCCCGCCGAATACAAGGAAAACGAACTACAAGCCTAGTGAGCGACTGCAAGAGGTATATAGAATGCATTTAATATCATCTAATCTCTATTATACCCTCCGACCACTTGAGCTTGGCCCCAAGTCTCGTAGTAATGGCTTGACGGAGGATATCCATTGTAACCCTGGGATTGATGGTTACCGACACTATGGTAGCGTGCAGGACCTCGACTGTGGCTGAGATTCTGAGCGGATACGTAGTTGTAGGAATCGTCGCTAGAACTTTTGTAAGCTGCATGTTGCTCGTATTGCTGGCGCTGAGCTTGTTCTTGCTGTTGTCGTGAGATTGTTTCGTAGTATGTCTCACCTGTGACGTAGATTTGTGAACCAGGCAGCGAACTTGAGTTCGTTTTAAAGGATCTCACATTGTTGTCCTCGTCCTCATCTATATCCTCGTCATCATAGACAGGAGCAACTGGATACTACAGTGCATTAGTGGACATCAAGTACACATCAATGGGATCCACATACATCATCATCCGTTGGATCGAAGTACGTTCCATAAACATCGTCGTCGCTGTCCGAATCTTGCCAATACGAATCCGCATTGTCTGATTTCGACCCACCATGCACTGAATAGGCTGTCCCATTCACCGACCGATTGATCTGACGATCAGATGCAACCGACGATTCCAAACCAGCAAACATATTCTCTTCATCTGAATATGACCCCTGTGAATGCTGTCGCTGCGAATACATTGCCCGCTGATGCAGCATTTGCTGTGACTGCCGGTGATGGTGTAATTGCAGTTGCAAATTCTGCATATACATCTGCTGTTGCAGTTGTTGCTGATAAATGAACTGTTGCTGCGGGTAACTGTACTGATAAGATTGGGGACATTGCTGCTGTTGATACCCGTACATGCTATCTTGATTAATAAGTTCAAGATAACTATACATAAAATTACTCAGCAGTACTTGCTGGCAAAGCGGTCGTCGAGGATTTGCAAGCTTCAGATGGGAGAGCCGGTATATTGCTCGCTCAACATGTAGCGGGAAGCGGGAATAGTAGTAAGGTCGGCCGCCATTACCGTTAACCATCTGAGCTCGCGAAGGAGATGGAGGAGTTGAAGGAGACTGAGATTTGCCGACATAAGGATCAGTGTAGGTAGATGACAACGACGAGGACGATCTGCTTGTCCGTACATGCTTTGTCTTCTCTCCGTTCTTATTCTTCGACCGTCTCCCAGCGTTACTCTTCGTAAGAGCTTTCTTTTTCGCTCCGAAAAAGTTCGATAATTTGGACTCCTTCTCCTTCTTCGACGACCCTTTATCCACGTTGGCAATAGGTGTAGCTGGACGCTCCAAATCGATTGTTTCCCGACGTCGTGCCTCTTTGTCCAGGTCCGGTAAACTACCACTTCGCGAAGGCGCACTTTGGTTGACCTTGAAAGCATTGCTCCTGTGACCAAGGCTCCTGTCTTGATTCCGTTCCTCTTTCTTATCTTTCTCCTTGTCTTTATCTGACGTAAATAAGCGCCCAAATCCAGCAGTTAACGCCTTGCCTCGTTGCATAAGTGATGGTCCGGGTTGCGCAGATTGGGAGTGATACTCGGCGGTCTTCGGATCAGGTGCAGGTGCAGGGACAGCAGACAGTTCATTTGTTCGACCGTTGGGATCGCCCGAGACAGCGGCAGCCATTGATGGCATACTCAAGACAGCATTAATATGCATGTCAGATGGAGTGAGACGTTTGAATGGCGTTGCTGGAGACTCGGCAGAATCTGAAACCGCGTTGCTGGAGGTGGAAGATGACCGCGAAAGCATATCGGTGATCAATCGTTTAGATGTTAGTCGAGATACTGCCGATGGACGATGGATAGAGGAAGTAGGCGCAGGAGTAGCAGGACGCGGCGACGAGCTTCGATACCGGTCCCGGCGACCAGCGTCTCTGGACGAGGGCTTTGCCGAGTAAGTGCGCTCGGGGAAACTTGACGCTCGCGCAATCGAACCAGATGATACTGTAGAACTACTGGTTGATGACGATGACGTCGAGCCAGACCCTTCGTGGTACAGTTCATCCGGCGTAACTGCCAAATCCGGAGAGTCCACGAACTTAGCAGCCTCTATCACGACATCAGTGTCGAAGTCAAGCGAACCTAGGTCAGTCTCATTAATATTGAGCTGCAGCTTCCCGTCCGTCACGGTAACTTGTGGTCCACGATCTGGAACAGAATACGAAGGCGGAGTCGCGATAAGCGGCGAGGGTTGCTCTACATTGAGATTGGTGTCCTCGTGCCGTTCATCCTTTTCGTCTTCCGACAATGTTTCCTCCGATGTCATAGAAAGACGTTTTTCCGAGTCCAAAAGACGCTTATTCTTTCTTGATGTATGTTGTGACCTGCGCAGTCCTCTGCCTCTATTTAGTGGCGCATGAATGGCATTTCCCTCAGAGATGACGATACCGCCAGGTATGTTCGGACTTCCACTAGCAGAACGCGTCTGTCGCGCGTATGTGTCAAGCCATTCCAAGTCCGATACCCTGACTTCGGACGATTTTGCCCTCGATCGTTCTTGAAATACATCCGCGCCGTCCTCAAATCCGGCCACGGATTCATCCGATATATCAATCTCGCGAGATAGTTTCGATTTTCGTCTGATTACGCCGGATCCCGTGGAGCCAGAAGATCCGGGAACGGACAGTAAGGCCGATATCGGACTTGCGGGAGAAGCAGTATTCGTCTCTGACTGCGTTAAAATACCATTTGCACCAGTTCGTTGCTGAATTTCTGCCACACGCTCCTGCACGAAAGTTCGCCATTCCTTTGGCGCTAGTTCTGGATGCAGATGTGCCGGTACCCACAGAAGAGCGGAGTCAGCCTGGTGTCCAGGCGTGTCGACGAAAGGAAATCCTTGATGCGTTCCAACTGACGCTGCCGAAGACTGTGACGCGGCTGGTGGGGACGTCGGTCCATGTTGCAAAAGCGCAATATTGGCAGCAGGCAAGTCCGGATCCGAGGTTGACGACGCGTCGAGTGAGATCCGCTTCAGGGCCTGGATGTTATTCCTTTCCTGTGCAACAATCGTGGCCGGCGCTTCAAAACCAATATTCTCAAGCGGCATTGTGGACAGTGGCGGCGGTGATGCCGACAACGATGAGGACGAGATCGAGCGCTGAACATTGAGCGGCGTTGCCAATCCTTCGGTTAAGGTCACGTCGCTTCCGCTCTCGTTGGCGCTCACAAAGCTCTCGCCGGTGTAGTTCCGTGAATAAAGGTCTACTATCCTATCCACGACGTGCCATTCATTTTCTACTTCATCAAGTGACTGATTTTCCTGAAACAATAATAATTTAGTTATCCGTTCGGACACAACCGAAGCGCGACCCAGGGGAACTAACCTCCATACTGTCAACGACTGCAGAACGCGCGACAATTATATGCGCACAATTCCCTTATGCGGGACTACCCAGATTACTTCGTGAAACCACAATATAATGCGTGAGAACGTCGGCGATTTAGAGCAAGATCTGAGAAGAAAAATAAACCGACGACCACCTTGACCCCTATCGAGGACGTCGACAACACGGCAAGGGTTATCGAACGCAAACGGTCGGGAATGACGACTTTTCACGTTTTAGTAGGGACTGCCTATAATAATAGTAAGTGTTTAACAACTCATTCCCTTCCGCGATCGGTCAACAAAAACGAAGTAGCGCAGAGTCGTGAAGCGTACCGTGAGTTCAATAGTCTGTTAGTCTGGTTGGAAAGCCGTGCACAGTGATTTTGCGCGAACAGAACTTTACTTCGCGCTCGCGCGTCAGGTTACCCCGACGTCTGCGATCTACGGCTCACGGATCACCGTGGCTCACAAGCCGCATACTTAAGCTTACAGCAAGTCCAGGAATTTGACTACTGGAATGCGACCGCTACATGGCGGATAAGGGGCCTTCCGAACTCGAACAAAACGGTTCGTCTCGACTGGCAGTCCTTTCATGTGTGTTCTTGTATGCAATTGAATGCGGTGGAAACGATATACGCCAGGCTGATCGACTCTTACAGTTAGGTAATTGGGCGATCGGCTATGATACAGCATGCACATCGCAGTCATTTGTCAGAAAGACCGTGCAATGGATACGCAGAAACGGTGGCAGCCGGACGTTAGTCGTAATTTACTTCGGTTAGTCGAGAAATCCGGCCAGTGATGCCAGACTCCGGTCTATCAATGCTACCATCGTAACCTGTGAGCACACGTAACGCCGCCAAGATTTTGACTTACTTAAAGGTTAAGCTAACGTTTCATTCACCGACATATAAAGTGACATCTTTGCTTATTATAAACTGTATGGGATTCAAAAGACTGGTTACGATCTGCCCGGAATCAAATCAGCGGTATTTTCGATATCACCGCTTCAAATATGTAAGAAAGGCCCGGATACTCACGCGAAAAAATTTTTGTGCATAATGTGAATTGCGACCGGACCAGCCCGGAACCGGGAGAACGCTACCCCGAGGAACGCACGCCAGCACAGAAATGAAATCCAAATGAAAGTTTGACTAGTGATTCAAACGTAAGTACGAGACCCTTCCTCATTGTGCGCAATAGTTGCAATTGTGCAAATATGCCCCAAGTGGAGTGGTGTCAGATTACACCGGCTGTGCCCCTAACCCACAACATTTCCCGTCAGGGTTACTGTGACCCCTGTAATACGAAGCCCACCTGGCACAATTTACTTTTACTTGTATGCATCCGCAACATATCGGTCAACATTGCGTTCCACAATATAAGTCAGTTGGGATAGTGGAGGCAAGATGGATGATCTCCTAGCGAGGGTCAGTTAGATTTATGGTCGACGAGTTCTGGAGGACTGACGATTCTGTTGGCTTGTGTAGGCAGGGAATCAGGCCGTTACATTTGCCATTCGGTCCGGAATATCACTCGTCTCTGGGTATGCTATACGATCTCTTACGAGATTTCTGGAAGTATGTGCGGATTTCCATTCTGCGAGCTATTAGCGCGGCAGATATTATGAATTCGATCGTTCTGACCATGCGCAGAAACTCCCAGAAGACGAGAAAGAGTCGCTTGAGAAGATTAAGCGGCGGCTGAATACAAAAATAAAGATAGTGACTCCGGCTATTGATTTGATTCAGTTGATGTACGTGACCGATTCACATTACATGTTGGGACCACTCACTCACCCTAGCAGAGCGGCGCGAGGAAACACGAGTTTGGACAGCACTGTATCGCTTACGCGTGCATTACGACGAGATATCAATGAGTTTGACGCTAGAGTCGAGCAGGCTAGCCAGCGTATGCAAATGGCTAAATCTACAGATGAGAGACGCAAGGCAGCCAAATCCGTCGAACAGTACATGCTGGGACTTCTTTCGAGAATAGAAGACGTATGATTATTGTGGCTAACCGAAAATGCGCTGGCGCTGACATCTCGACAGTCTATTCCGTTAATATCCTTAGCATTGACGACATCGGGCGCGAATCTATCAGCGTCTTTACCAGATACCGTTTCGCCTTCTCGGCTATTACAAGCATCAGCATTTCTCCTCGCCGCCGACTCTGCGTATGCAAGCCGTCCATTTGAACGCCATCAAGTTGGCCCTAGATTCACTTTGAAATTATATACAGTATTTTATGGCACCGCACGAAATCCGCACACTACCACCTCAGGTGATATAACTTGGAAGGAAGAATATCCAAAATGCTACATTGAGATCTTCAGGATTCCCATTGGATTGGAAGATAAAAATGGCGAAAAGAGCAAATATACGCGCAGAGGCGCGACTGTACAGACGTATTCGTACGAGCTCGTCGTGACCGAAGATTTGGATGATGGACGGTATCATGAGGAATTTGACTCCGAGAATCCCCCGAAGCCTGATGCGAATGGTGTTATTCAAGGTCGGAGTCGAGTCATTCCATTGTCTATAGTGAGTATATCGTGTCTACTTTTCTTGCATTGCTGGATGCTGAAATTGTGTATTAGATAACAAGGTTGTTTTTCAGCGCGTCCGGTCGATTGCTAGAAATTGACGACGCCATCTCTCCAGTGCTAGTCGTGAAACTCAATAAAGCATTCCTTCAACAATCATCATACCTCATGTTCGATGACAGCTCGTCATCTGATGAAGACGAGTTTGCTGCTGACTTGCGGAGCAATGTGGATGAAACTGACGGCTCGATTCTGGCCACGAGGATAGATTCACCCGCCAATATTGAGTGGCTAGCATTCGAATTGTGGGCAGACGATGTTGAGCGTGCAATGTATGAAGACGAAGAAGATGAAAATGATAATATTGACGACGAAGTGGACAAAGCAGAAAACTTAGGTTCAGCATCGACGAATAAGGGGAAACCGAGACCCAGCATTATTTCTGAAGCAACTCTGGCATCAGCATTTTCTCGACTCGCACTTAGTAGCGCAGATATTGAGGCAATGATCGCTCCTCGACGCACCGCTACATCGACTCAGAGCGGTCAACAACTCTCGCAGCAATCTGCACAGTCATTGAATTCCTTGTCACTACTGGAATATATAATCCGTTTGGCAGCGCTCCAGACGAATGACCAGGCATCGGCACTAAATATCTCGGACGAACGTATTGCGCTGTATCTGCGAGATGAAAATCGGACAACGACGCGTGAAGCTGCGCGGGACGTAACAGATCCGATCGGATCATCGCCATCGCCTGCATTAGCGAGCAGATATGTCGACTCGGGGTCGAGACAGCGAAGAAGTCGCAGTTCGACGCCTAACACAACGCCTGTCGGCGCGGCGGCACGCGGTATTGGCAGTTCCGTGACTGGAGGGGATAGTGGATTGAGGCGCAGCACCCGGGTACGGAGCTCTCCTGTCGACAGTGCTACTGCGGCAGCTGCGGAAGCAAATCGGAGAAATCCAGTCGTGCAGAACTTGGTCTCGGGAGCAGGAGTCTCAGCTTCGGCGCCGACCACGACAGCGCACCCGACAATTCGCAAAGGTGCAACACCAAAAACCCCGCGGACGGTTGTACCGCGACATATACAGGCCACGAACGCGGCCGCGAATGCGAACGGTAATGAGAGCTCGTCACTGACACCGTGGGAATTGGATAGGTTACAGGCACTGGAACCTGATGCTCCAAGTCCGTTAGACGGCAAGACAACGCGAAGACGGCGAGTGGCCGGATCGGATAATTAGTTTCCGCATTGGGATAACTAGTGGTAGCTTTTTGCATTTATTGAATAATATGTATGGGACTGGGGTAAATATTTGTCTCTTGCTGCATTTGCTATGGCGCCTTGTGCTTTTGATTTATTTTCCGAAATTTTCGTATAACTAAATCTATCATCTATAGAGCTCGCAAAATAACTCACGATAAGAGTGAAACGCAACTGAAACGTTTCGAAACGAAGCGCCTGCATGCGTCCACCGAGCAGATCGTCCCAATGTGGGCAGAGTGAACGGACTTAAACTGCGAGGGTAGGGTGGTGGCCACATTATTCTGCGAGAACTGTGTGCCTTCGGAATATTCCGTGTCATTGCTGAAAATCGAACCTGGCCAGTCCAGATTGCTGCTCGTGTCGATGTCTATTGCTTCCGGCGACTGCCCTGGCGGGAACTGCAGTCCGGGTGCGTACGAGATGACGAGATGCCTTCGTCAATACCAGAGTCATATAAATTCCCAATCTCCTCTCCACCTGCCGACCCGGCAGTCGGCGATTCATCTGTAAGACTGTAACATCACTATCTATGTCGTCAAGCCTCAATCGTTTTACACTGACTTCCTCCGTTCTATAATATGTTGAAGACTCTCTATGGACATGGCCACCAACATCCCCGTATTGTTCGTTCTCAGGGCCGTCGAAATTGATGCTTGCAAGCCCCGTCCGGCAATGTTCTACCCGAGTCACGGAACAAAGTGTCGATCCGGGGGCGCGCCTAGTCAACAGGTCAGAAAGCTTGGCACTAACTTGACAGGGAAAGGCCACACTTGTTCTGTCTGTACCAACTAGAGTCCACTTTTTTTTGGAGCAGCTAAACTGCGGGAAATAGGCTTTAACTGTAAAAAGTTTGAAGTGAACCCAGGGCACTTTTGCCATCTTTATCTACCCAGATCCCAGTCGGCATTTTTGAGTGCGCTTAAAATCTAGCTCATTCAGTAGTGTAACAGTCGTGACCGAATACAAAATAAGTATAAGAAGTCATATGTATATATAAGCAAAGGCAACATGTCTAAACAATGACCATCCCGAGCGCAATCCACTTTTTCCGCTCACACATTTACACTGCTCCAAAGTGAACAACCATATCATACACACAGATACAACCAACCAGACTATTTTTATACAGTAAACAAAAAAACTACCCATTTACTAGACAGATTCTCAAGAAAATAACTCCATTAAGACAAAAACGAGCACGCCAACAACTCCATTCATTTAACATCGCTACATATTTACTACGTTGCCGCATAAACCATTGATTGCTATCGTGGGGAGAGCTGGCCAAGATCGTAGTCTGCCGACGAAGTAACGGTCCTATAAGCCTCCGGCGTAGCCATTGAGCGCGACGTGAAGCGCGACGTAATGGCGTTAGGAACAGGTGACACATAAGCGAAGGTCACTGGCGCTATAAATCCAGACGAAATGACTGTGGCAGGAGCAGAGCCGTACAATCCTGGCGACTCGAAAAGTGCATCGGTATCATCTAAGCCGAGTGACGCCGCACCCGAGAAATCATAGCCGTTAAACCCACCCAGCCCATCTTCTAGGAAATTGGTCATGCCGTCTTGCGGTAAAGCTTGGCCATAGGATATGTCACCCTGGATGAAAAGACCTTGAAGAACTTCCTTAGGAGTCCCTCCGACAGCCGTAAGATCATCAAACGAACTGTAAGAACTGTATGTAGATTCTGAATCGTATCCATTGCTGCCACCGCTCAAGCTGCTGGCAGACGATGTAGATACCCTCCCGCCAGTCACTTGATCAGTGTTGGCCGACTGGCTATGCAAGTCGCAAATATATGGCGCAGATGATGGCTCAGCTTCGATGACAGAAGTTGGCACCTCCGGGACCTGTGGGGCAATAGACCCAATCTGAACGCTAAGCGGATTATACGACGAGAGATTCGAGTCGGACATTGACGACACCAGACTCTGAGGGCTGCCGTAGCGCTCAGTGTGATGATGTGCTGCGGGATGAGCAGGTTGCACCGAGTAAGTTATCGGGACCTGTGCGCCAGGACTGGGGGAAGTTCTAGCAGACACAGTCCGATATGGCGAGGAACCATGCAAATGTGGCTTCGCCATTGTAGTACTGTTGCGAACGCCGACGGTGTGACCCGCCTTAAGCGCGACGTCATGGGCGCATGCAACAGCGGCCGTAGCCCGTCCCGCGTTCTTCAACTTCGAGCAATCACACTTACCACCATGGGAACAGGTGCAGGACGATGACTTGTCTGGCGACAAGCCAGACTTGTTCTCGCCGCAGTCGCACTTGGTGTGTAACGCATGGTTCTTTCTAGCTTCACGACAATGAGGACATTGAGAAACGGGGCGACCTTTCGGCTTGATCATAGTTAATGGCCGATCCTTGTGCGTGCATGTCGTGACACGGTGACCGCGAATGCATGTCTATACGAAGAAACCATCACGATTAGCACAGCCCCCACAAAAAACGGTGTCATTGCGCAATCTCGAGAACGCAGAAATTGACAAGGGCTAGGGCTAGCTCAAGGTACCAAGCCCAACACGTGAAAGGACCCGCAAGGCTTGAACGTACCCAGCGCCGCACGCGCGACTTTTGCCCGGTCGGCACTAAGCCACGAACGGCCTAGCGCCAGACTGCCGGTAGTTCGCCGAACTGCACCCTGACAAGATTCTGCCTTTTTCAAAGGGACAGGAATCGATAACATTCACATAACGACACAAAAAGGATACATACATCGCACGCATATTTGATGCCGTCGATGAACACCATGTTGACGAGGATTGACGTTGTGGAAGACTATAACTAGTCCTGAGATGCGAGAAATTGTCGACAGATGAGTGGTAACGGCGGAGACGAAAACTGTAGCCGAAGAGACCTTTTTCCACTAGCGCCAAATAGCTGAAGTGCGAAGCGATTACGTCAAAGCTAATAGCGGAATGGTGAATAATTGTGTAAAGCTGGCACAGGCGCAGAAGGGGATTGGTGGAGACTGTATGGAAGTACTCGCACCTACCTGAGGCCGGGAGGAGTCAACGCGACGGGCCGCGGAGGCACGTAAGCTGCACGAGAGCTGTAGAGTCGTAAGCCGTCAGTTCAGAATGGTATGTGCATGCGGACGTGGTTAGGACGAACACAGGGAAGGGAAAGAAGGCGGAAGAGGGGCGCCGCGAGTGATATAGGAATCAGCCTGTCCTCAGTTTGCGCGCACGAGCGACCGCGGGGCGAGCAACCTCTTGCGTCCAACTGAGGCGAGCAGCCGCCGGGCCTTCCTGGTCGACGATCACACATGGGTCACAATTGCACTAGCCACACTAGTCGCTGCGCCACCCGAGCCACGTACAATCGCTACCGCACAATGACATCATACCGATCCCAGTTCGCCGCACACGCACGCCGACGCGCGGTCTAGCCGTAATCGTGTCGGAGTCAGAAATAAGCCTCGCAATAAATATTTGGGCGGTAACCTAGCTCAGAGTTTTCTCAATTTGGAGTTTCGCCGTGCCTCGTACTCGTTCTTTGGCTTCTCCTATGCGACCTATTGCCGGCCTCGTGCAATTTCTACATCATTTTGTAAAAATTATCTCATTCAAAGACGGCATAATTAACTCGACATATACATCCAATTTCGGGCACGTCTGAATAAGACCGCGGTGTAATACCACACGATCTCAGACGAGACTTGTGTTAGTATATTGTCGCCCTTTCACAGAGGTTTGTCTATTTTTAAAGAAAACGGAGTTGGGCTACTCCAGTTCATGCCAATCCAGTCTAGAAAGTTGGAGACATTGGCTGCCACCGGTTGTGTCTACCTAAAGTATGAGAAAGAGAGGCGCCCACAACGTGACAGTCGTGTTCACCTTTCTCGGCAGCCGCCCGATGCGAATGTCTACACGGAACACAGTCGCGTGGACCATGCACAACTGGTCTCTAAACAAAATATAATTGTATGCAGTTGCCCCATGTTGCGGGCAATATGTTGGAATGCTTGCACGAAACCTGAAGGTTCGGAATGACGTTTCTCCCCTATCCAGCCTATTACAAGTTTGCACTTCAATATTGTCTGTAGATCTCAGTTAAGATACAAGTTGGCACAGCGTTTATGACAGTAACAAACCGCATTACTAGAAACTGATCCAGAGTGTCGTTGATAATTTGATCGCATCGGCCCTTCAAGGTGCCTAATTCTAGCACAGCCAGTGTACTTAAGCAACGAGAGAAATATTCGCCCATGTTGACATATCGAAATTCAAAGAAGTGCAAATAGAAAGTCTAGAAGGAAGAAGAAAGAGCATGGACAGACTAGAAGTTGCTTGAGGACAATGCAACTTGGTGGCTACTCAAAACCGCGTAACCATTTCGGACCAGTGCCGCAGAAGGGGCGGCGAAAGCTTGGCATTTTAGAGTTTTCTGACTCCACTTCGCTTCAATGTGGAGAATATGATGACCACCAGCAAATATGTCGGGTGAAAAAACGAAAGATTTTGACTGTATTTACCGTAAATTTATAGACGATGTATTACTAACGGAATCAATCGAGCGAGTGAAATCGCTTTTTACGGGCGACAAGCATTGGCTTTAGCCAAATCGCATACAAAATCTCTAACTTTAGATCAACCACAAACGAAGCTGGATGCCGCTATAGAAGTAGAGTCTCCCGGGAGTGCTATAAAACAAGGGGATATTTATTCACACAAAACGTGAGTCAGTATATGAGCGGTGATGGATTGGTGACTGTCTGCTTGTCGTACTACAAAGTTCTAATCACGTTAGTAACCGCTTCTGACTAATAGGCATTGCCATTCGGCGCCCATTCAGAATACAAAAAAGGAGACAAGCTAAAATGGGTCTAAGACGTTGAGCTATTTCGACGTAATTTTGTGTGGTGAGATTTCGTAGCTGCGAACGGAGAGAAGCGGCAACTCGATAACCTAACCCAACCAAGCGGTGATTGCAGAGAACCCCGTTACTCTCAGGCAAGCGAGCTACCGTGTGAGACGTGATCGTGAGTCTGTGGCTTCTCTGTCAAGTTTCAGAAAACGAAATCGAAAGATTGTCCCCCCTTTTTTTGTTCGGAAGTTATACGGATTATGGCGGGCCCCGCTTAAATCTCATGGGCCTTCTTGACCAGAATATTTATTCAAATTCAACGAATACCAATTACTGTACGTAACGGAATACCTGGCCGCAGTTACAGCCAGAGCCACCAGCAGGAGCCTAATCTGGTGCCCGATTAAATGTGCCGTTTTGCGTCTGCTTATTTGGCGCGCCTGGAGGAGACAAGCTTTTGACGGCCCGGCGGCGTGGGCTCACGGCCAAGGCTCGGATTGGATCTCGGCGCCGGTCCGATAAAACGAAAGTTGGTACGTAAAATTGTAGTCCTCAGTCCACTACCGGGGCACTTAACGACTTGTAGAGTACAATATAATATAAAACGCGATAGTTTCAAGTGGACGGAATACCAAGGGCGAATGGCGTAGCTCCGTCGAGGAGTAGAGCGGAATAAGTGGAATCGATCCTCGCTTGTGACATAAAGTTGAATCACCGGATGGCACGGACTTGCCAAGTTGCCATTCGATTTGCATCTATTTTTGTCAAACAAGCATTAGCTGAGGCGCACGACTCGGCAAGAAAAAAGCTTAGCATTGACGCGTACCCTGAGACCATCCTGTTTTGGATAGAAGTTGCATCACAATGCGGTCGTTCGTCGCGTCTAGAACTCGGTTGCAGCCATGAATTGGTTTGGCCGAAACGCTAGCCAGAAACTCACCGGCGAGATTGGTGAAACAGAAAGCGCGTGAGCCATGCTCCCAGTATGGAAGTGTCTCTCGCCGTTGCGGCCTTCGCCAAACTTGTGAGTTTCTCCGGTATCTCCGGCATCCCGAGCATCATCTCGAGTCACACAAGTCACAAAACCTAAGACACTTAGACGCATGGCCAGTCCACCAGCCACAGCTGTAGTTTTTGCTCACACGAGGAAAATTTTCGGATTCTCTTTGTCGTCACGTTATACTGCATGGGAATAAACTATAGGTAGCTATAATTCACCGATACCTGTCTTCGTGCTCGCGAACGTGACGTCCTAGAGAACAGGCGGTCGCTGTCAAGCTAATGTTCCTGCTTGAAAACTTCGTGGTTTCATGCTCATTAGCATTCCTGTGAAGCGAGCATGATCATGAATGATTGGGCAAGCCGGTGACATTGCATTCCGCCCGTCGGCTAGTCCTTGCTCTGACACTGACACACTGTGATTCGTCGGTCACGAATTGCCAACTCAGTCGCGGAAACGTATCCACCTTAGTCCGGCACTTAATTCGTAGCGCAGACGATGATTTTTCCTTTGGTTCCAATTAGTTTGAGAAGGCGTTTTCGAAGTCGGAGTCGTGGCTGGCAGCAAAAATTCCAAGTGATCCTCCCTGAAAAGCTTGGCATGGCTGTTGCCAATCAGTGACAAAAGCTTGGCAGTGTTTTCGGCAGGCCCGCAGTATGGTTATTTTGACATTGGTTTCGCCGACGCCTTGTCGCCGCCACATGCTCGACAATACTTGATGCGCCACGACAGGTTGTGGTAACATCAGCGATCTGCCGATGTGGTTTAACAACAAATCTACTTGCCAGCAATCAAACTTTCTCACATCCTGTGTAGCCAGCCGTCCCTTTACTCGTTGGATACAAAAATAAACCAGTGAACACAATCACCAAATCTTAATCTCCCTTGCAGAATCGAAAACGGTATCCTTCTCATTAGCATTATGACTAAGCCCCTCTTCAGCTGTGAAATTGGCGCTACTGTCCTGCCTCTGCAGATCCACCGGACCCCTCCAGCACAACGTACAATTAGTACTTATTTGACAAGCCCATGTTTCTTATATTCACCACATATGAACCCCAATTGAGCATCAAAATAGTGTGAATGACTTGGAAACCCGGTATCCTATGCGGAAGTTGGGCCGTTTTTTTGGGCTTTGGGAGCCGGAAAATTAAGTAGTGCAACCCAGGCGCAAAGCGAATACCATATCGTATTACCTAAGGCGGGCAAAAGACCGCGCAATTCTGTATCGTCTTGGAATAACTCTGAGATCCCAGCCATGAATAGCGAGAAGAACGACTTTCCGCCGCTTGGAATAATGAACGTGAAGAATTTGAGACCGCGAGGAGTAGGTTGTCGAAATTCGGATCGAGACCGCTAAAAACTAGAATTGCCATTGCCAGCCGGTCAGTTCGAATGGCACTGCTAATACGTAGGATGAATTGCGAGCCGATTGTGGGGAGGATGTTGAGCTATCTGGACGGAAAAGTCGAGCAACTTTAGCCACAGATTCATATAGTCGGCGCCGGTGATAATGTATTCATTCACAGAATCAATAGTCAATGCCCAGGGTAACAGTAAGGACAAGGACGAACCAGAGACGCCAGCCTTTATATATCCCGCGATTCTCGCTGCCACTTCATCCGCGACGGTCCCTTTCGCACGATCTCCTGCATTCGCTGCGATCACATCGCTCTGAACTTCAGAGTCATCCATCTCGCCTGCGTGTTGGTCGGGAATCAGGAATCGCAAAGTATCCCAGTAGTCCGATAGGTACATCGACAATGCCGTCAATGATGACAAGCCACTGCCATCCCACAGGACCGAGATGTCCTAAATACCACGATATTTAGCGTTTGTCGAGTAGTCTGCATTGCCACGCCAACCATTGACACACAGAGAACCGAACCGTCTGGGAGACGGTGAGTGCCTAATAATTTATTCTCCGTTGTCATACAAAGACTTCTCAGTGGCCTTGTATTTGCTAGCTACTGTAACGAAGACTTCCATTCTATCAATAAATCCCATTTCTGGAGATTCGCCCATATGTCCCTGCTGCGTAATCTAGAGGACTGCAAGTGTGTGCCGTTGCCGTATGGGGTACATCACAAGCCGGACGAACTGTGCGACCGATAAGTCCGTGATCATGCTTGTACAACGGTAGTGAGTATCATGTACTTTACTAGTAGGCAAGCACGATTCTTAGCGCGTCAAAATCGATAGGGAAAGCAATTGGACGGCTGCGATATCCCCAGCCGGCCCGGATTCGGCTCGAGGGTTAGGGTATAAGATATAAACGAATTGGGTTAGCAATTTACTGGCCTTTCTAAACGCTGACTATGGCGCAGCGATGATTCGTGCTCTCGTCTAACAAGGCATCTTGCTTAGATCGAGAGGCTTTACTTTATGTCCTAAGGAACATCAGCTATGTGGCTATAGTGACTATCTTTGTGCACCAGCGCGCTAGCCGTAGCTAGTACGCAACTGATAACGTGATCAGTTGCGTATCTCGCAATTGGCTTGGACCGTCGTGCGGCTTAAGTTGTCAACTGTCTCGGAACTCTGTCAAACTCTAACGGTCTGACTCTCGACCCGTCATTGTTTGTTCGCACCTATCGAAGTGTGTCCCGTCGACTCAATCGTCGAGGTATGACGTGAACAGAATCACTGCAATGCCGCTACCAGTGAACTTCACAGATGATATGTGCACAATTGCAATAGAGTTGTTACTTAAACATGCAACACCGCTCAGCGAAAGAGCCAATAAAATCGCGACAGCTCGGGAGGGACTGGCGACGAGGAGGGCCCCGCAGCGATGTAGTCACAGGCTAGGCAAGAAGATGACGCCTGCATCGGGCAGCAAAGGTGACCTTGCACGCAGGTCGGAGAGATGGACAGGCACAAGCAAAACACACAACGACCGAAAGAAAACAACACCCTGAAAGACCGGACCCCTCCTAAAGAAGCTCTTACTCCCCCACGCACGCAAGTTTACTACGATTCAGTAAATCTTCTCGTTTCAGTCGCCCCGATTCGCACCAAACTGTCAAATCACGACTGAGCAACAGATTTGACGCGTAGGTACGGGGTAGTTTTAGTCGTTTCGTGCTTTGCGTTCTTTGTGGGGCATTCGGGCGTATTGCATTCATGATTTAAGAGCAGGTCTAGAGTGTATTAGTATCCCGCGGTGTAACGTTAGAGGATTATAATCAAAGACTCCGCGAAGTAAGCATGTGCAAGGCGCTGCGCCGCGTGCCATACTCCGCGCTCTGGACTTCCTTCTCAGATGGTATCTGAGACTTTTAGCGTTCATTTGAACGTCTACAATCACTTGCGAATGTCAGGCTGAAAATTGAGCATTGCTATGCCGGAATATGCTAGCCAACGTCGGGATATGCCTACTGCTAATCAGCCAAATTGAGGGAAAATTCGGCACTATGAAGCATTGGCCCCAACCCGAACCAAGGATGGTGGATGAAAACATAACGATCGCGTTTCCTCGAAAGATACTTGATACATCTCAAGTGCTATAAACGTCCATTACCGATGAATAGTTAATACATAATCGTGCTTGTGCGATTAACAACGGACGCGCTTGTGATGGCAGATTGGACCATGCACTGGCTGGCCTTTTCCGGTATTGGTCTGTGTTTGACGGTCGCCGGGCAAGGTTCGGGACCAATGCCATCAGATCGACAGGGGGATGCATTGAAATCCTTGGCGACTTCTTCCAAGTTTCCGTTTGCAAGCAGCTAGTGACCTGTCAGCAAGTCTAAGACCTCGAGAGAAGTGGAGGGCTGTGCGCGGGGCGGCTAGGACGCTATCGCGCGTAACGCTTACCGTGAAGAGCAAGCGATCGGGACGAACATACCTGCCGGCGTGGGGGGGTCCTCTCTGGTCGACAAAAGTTGGGAATTCCGCTGCCTACAGAATTCAAAACGACGGACATAGCATGAATAGGGTGATAATGAGCGGTATGCTACGCGTAGTTTGACGGTCGCTGCAAGCAATTCTCATGAGGTTTTGAGAAAACGAAATGTTGTTTGCAGATCGGCGGGGCTAAATTCGTTTTACAGCCAACAGTCATACTTCCTGGACATTCCACGGCGTGCCAGACGAGTTACTATAATTATTCATATACTAAAGCTATGGTAAACTGTTTACGAATAAGCCACAAGAATACAGTTATAATCAAATACGAAAGTCGGAAAGTACACGAGAAAGTATTATTGGCCAGACGTGTTCCCGCTGCGTCAAGGTTCCGTTGGCATATAACCGAATTTAAACTCGGAAGCCGGGCCAGCCGCCCGTGTTCCAAACGGACTTAAGCAAGCAATTAATCGGGATATCTAAATAATACATAAAAAGTACAGAGCTTCTATTTGATATGGCTACCGATGTAAAAGTGGGGCATGGGGTTGACCTGGGTCCGGAAGAATGGCTCATCCCCCCCACACTTTTTGCCATGGACGGCCTTATTGGCCGGCCTTACTTCGGCAGAAAGTTAATTGGATGCAACGAACCGACAACAATAATGGCCATCGCGGTTCTGCATACACCAAGTAAAATACCGAACCAGCTCGACGGAAAGATAAGTCAGATCCGCCAGTTGAGTATTAGAACCCTAGTGGAGAATGAGAATATATCCGCCTCTGCGGGTGTGAACTAATGCATGGCCGCGCTCGGAAGACAGTTCACCGAAGCTGCACGGCACCTACTCACCGAAGCGTATACAGGGAGCAAACTGTTCATCAAATGCTAAATTGTGGACGGGACGGGGAATGTCGGACGAAGAGCGCCGAACGGGCCGAACGTTAGTTTGAGTTGTCGCAATTATCGTCCCCAGGAGCACCTTAATCGAGGATAAACTACAGGACCGGGACTACTGTTCCACCGTGACTGATTGATTCCGAGACTGCGAGACATGTCTGGTTGCCGAACTACGTATATGGACATCTGGGCGACACGGCCGGAAAATTCGTTCGATACTCGGATAATTAGTATCGGATAAAATACCACAAAAATAAACCGGAAACGAGATAAGTTATGGTTTTGCTTCAGCCCACCGAGGTAGAATTTCATGTTCGGGAGTGCGAGGCAGTAGCAATCGAGCTTCATGATGTCGACGTCTACTCGGAAAAGCGTTTCTGCAGCGGGCATGTAACAATCAACGTACTGGTCGTCTTTAGCCGCGATACTCACGATGGCAAATCCGTTGTGGCCGGTGGTCGACTCAGCTATTTATAAATATATCGATGGATGCCTACTTACAATCCCATGTGTAGACATACGGGATGTAGTGCAATTGAGTTGATCCGCCGCTGCCGACATTGACAGCCACTACTAATGACATTCATCTTCATCCGGATGTTGTGTGCGGTCAACCGCGAGCGGGTCGGGATGCGAACAGCGACAGCCGAAATCGCGGGATCAGTGCTCCTTTGGGACAAGCCGTCGCACCCACTGCGCAGTTGCAGAGGGCCTCGTACCCCAGGACAAGAGCACGTGGGTTCTAATCGTCACGGTTTGCTGACGATTACGCCGCAGTTGGCTTGTGCATTATGCATTGGCGCAAAGCGAGGCGGGGTAAGTCCGGAGGAGTGACAGCGGCATCGCTCCGCGCATCACGGAGCGCGTGACTTCCCCGGACGGGGCTGCGCCCGCAAACACCCGCCGGACGACCGCAAGTCATGTGCAGTTCCAGCAGCAGCAGCAGATTATTACGGAGGTGCAGGCCATCCATTATCATCACTAAATTTCCTCCATAAGGCAAGAGCTGGTTAAATAGGCGCTAGGCAAGTAATTTGCCGACAACCCGCGGCTGGCGGACCTGGTTGGTGCACGATGCGGAGTGCGGAGATCCGACCCGGCCCGAACATGCTGACCCGGGCGGCTTGGTCTTTGTACGACAAACACACGCTAATCGTCCCCGCGCTGAGTTGCGGTTAAGTTTCTTTTTATTTTTGTTTTTGTGGGTCTGAACCCAACCAGCGGCTGGAAGTTTGTCGGTCGGGTGCCGTCCTCTTTCTAATTTTTCCCCGCGTCTGCCCGCCCTACCTTAATTTGCTCTAATTCTTCCGCACCAAATGATCAGCCCCCCCCCCGTCGGTACCTAACCTCCGTACCACCTGGCCACATGCCGACCTCTTCTTCCATCTCGTCATTTTTTTTACTCTTCCCTGCTCTCTCTTTCTTTTCTCGCTCTCGCTCCAAGTTTACTACTACTCCGTCTGCGACCGACTCCGTCATTTCCGCCTTGCTAACTCGGTCCTCTACTGCTCTACTATAGGGCTCGTCCCGCATGGCCTCCGTGCCCTCCTTGTCGTTTTCGCGTCACCAGTTCTCCCCGTTCTCGACCATTCTCCCGCACCAGATCCTTACAAAAGCCTACCACCGCAATTCGTCGTCCCCTGCCATGACCGTCCCGCCTGGTCCAGCCCAAGTCGCTACACCGCAGCCCCAGACGTCGGTAGTATCCGAACCGATCGTCCCTCGGAAACGGTCCAAAGTGTCGCGGGCCTGTGATGAGGTACGAAGTTAGAGGTTGTCACGATAATTATTGCAGTTTGTTAACTCATATGTTCTAGTGTCGGCGCAAGAAGGTGAATAGGTGTTCTGGGGATATAATTACTTTTGAGCATCAATCGCTTACACAAACCAGATTCGATGCGACGCGACCGCCGACGGTGGCCCCGAACAATGCTCGTCCTGCAAGCGAGTCGGCGAGAAATGCTCGTTTAGCCGTATCCCAATGAAGCGCGGCCCCAGTAAAGGGTATCGTTGCTCTTTTTGTTACTCTTCATGTATCGCCGCCCCCTAATCTCAAGATAGTTATATCAAGGAACTCGAAGATCGGCTAAACTCCCTTGAAAACTCGTTTTCTACAGGCGACGTTTCTACTCCTCGTCGCAACAGTTCCACCTCCGAGGTCCGGACATCGAACGATTTGACCGCGGCAATTACGAGCGGACACAAGACAAGCATAAGTAGCACCGGCAGCAATAACTATCCCGGAGATTCACCAAATTCGCAATACAGTTCGTCATACACTTTTGGTTATCAGGCCGCCGGCTCTCCGCGGACTGTTGTTCCAGAACAGCCGCGGCCACGAACAGACTCGATACATTCGTTACCTCCTCCTCAGCAGTCACAGAATTCTCAGCAGGCTCTGCTAAATTCTCCGACATTAAATCCAAGTGGTCCCGGCCGCCGGAAGCGAGCGTTCTCGAGCACCACCGAATACAGCAATGAACTCAGTAGACCAATGCCGCCGCTAAAGACTCCGTTCGCGAATACCACTACAGAGCGGCTGCCATCAATAGATTCGTTCCGGTTTGAGTCAGGCTCGCAGTTGCCGCCTCTGCAGGGGCCAACTGGCGCTGGCGCTGGCGCAGGCGCAAGCGTTGTTGACGAGCCGGCGCCGCCGTACATGGCCCCCCCCAACGGACCGAATCATTACTGGAAGCCTCCTTATGAGACCGGCGTCAGTCGGCCCCTCGGCGGATCGACAAATGAAAACGCCAGTCCCCGAGCATCGATTCAAATTGGAGTCGGAGTGCCATCGCTCTCGTCGTCTCTGCATGTGCCAGCACCATCGGTAAGGTCTCTGCAACGGCATTCGATTGGATCCGGAATGATGGGTTCGTATGGACCAAGTACTGGTGACTATCGTGCCACGACGGATTCATTGTTTCCGTTTACATGGGACGAGGAAGCTGTTGATGCATATTACCGGTATATTCATCCGATCTTTCCCATCCTCGCCCAGTCTCGGTCTCGTTTACGATCTCGTCTTGTTGCTACAACTTCGCCGATCCGAAATGCGTGTCTTCATGCGTTATATGCGCTCATCCGTGGCATGATTTCTCCACAACGCGGCGAAAAGGATCTGCAACGTGCAATCCAACATCTGAACGACGCACAAATGGATAAGGCCAAGTTGCCGCTTGCATCGTCATTGTTCATAATCCAGACCATGGTCCTCCTTGCTCTTGAAACAGTAAATCACGGTGCGGCGGCACTAGACGATAGTCTTCGCTCTCTGTCTCACTGGTTAGGTGCTGCAATCGGTATGGCCAACTCTCTCCGTCTTCACGCGGAACCTTCATCGCTATCAGCACCATCTTCATCGCCGCCTCCTGATGACTCGGACCTCGACTCTGATGTACGCCTGGGGCGGCGAACATACTTAGTGATCGGTATGATCGATCGATGGCACGCGATGTCGCTATCGGTTCCGTTACAGGTTCCAGATCACACTATGCATCTCGTCTCAGATGACCACATATCTCTAACCACCGCCCCGTACCACCTTGTCCGTCTGTCGCTTGTTCTTGGACATGTTCTTGAAGCAAGTGCGTTCACTGATGACTCCACACCTGGATCACGGCATCATATGGCTACGGTACTTCGCGGAGAATTGGAACGAGTACGAGAATCGATTGAGGAAGTGTGGGATGCGAAACCAGATTTGGTGATCGTGTATTGGCATATCAAGCTGGCCATTTTGCGTCTCCTACACGTCCCTGATCCGCAGGTTCTGCTTGGACCGGCTACCAGGATGGCTGGATTGTTGGTTCAACGGATGCAGAATGCACACGCCGCACCAAGCTCGTTGTCGCCTTCTAATCCCGCAGCGATCGTGTCGCCGGCATCGCCGACCTGGATGTCACCTCTCGATCACCATTTCCTTGCGCTTGTCGTCGCAACCCTTCTTGACTTGACTGACGTTCATGATGTCCGTGATGATGCGTGGCGATCGTTGAATATGGTGCTTGATGCGTTGCCTTACTCGCCGGAGCCGGCAAAGTGGGAAGCCTGTGTCCGTCGCGCGATCGAAACCCGAAAGCGCGCATCCGCCGGCGGTACGAGCAGCAACACTGGCTCGTCATCTGGATTAGAACGTTTGGCGGCTATCGCGGTCGGTGAGGCAACTGGTGCTGCCAGTGGGCCTATGGTTGCCGAGACTGTCAGATTGAGACGACTAGGATATCTTGGATATCTTGCGTTGTAAAAAAGCGCTGTGTAAATACTATATTATTTTGTTTGTGTCAAGGTTTGATTCAAAAAAGACGAGTACGATATTGGAATATTGGATAACTTCGTTGGGTATGGGTAGCTTTCCAGCAGGTGTTTGATGGTGGGTGAATCGTTTGTGATATCGAATATTGTGTAATTACTAAATTTACAGATCTATACGTTTTTGGAGTTTTCTTTTGCTTAAAATTACTTTTTTTTGTGAATCTGTACTTTTGCAGCTAAAATATGTTGGCGTGTTATTGTTAGCCATAGTCAGCTGGTATTCTGTGTCTTATGTAACTATCAATAACGGACTCGTATTGTGCGTAATAGCATGGAGAGTTGAGTAATATGGTCAATCCATGTTGTGCCTTTTTTGGTATTATTTCACACCTTCGAAAGTAAGTGGCTTGCCCACGGTAGACCCACACAATCGCTTTTTAAGGTGATCAAGCCTGGTGGATAGAAAGACAATTCAACCGTTGTTTTCTCACCTATTATTCTCCATATACTTTACAAGTTCGCTGGCGGCATTATCCTCTCGTCAAGACGCGGTCCCCAGTCCACTCTGGCCATGCGTCATCCTTCGCGTGGCGTCATATACTCCAGCCACTTCGAAGTTCAGTGCGATTTGGGCATAAAGTGCACCACGGCGTCTTTAAAACCTGCCGATACAGACAGTCCCTCCAGTGTTCAAATTAGAGTGGTAGCGATATCCTAATATAGGCATAACGTCTCCTGAGCTCTGGATTCCTGATCGCTCCTCGTTCGACACATTCTCTGTTAAATAATAGATTACATCGATGTATTTTCGATCCACAAATGTGGGACTATGCACCACGCTTACCTCCTGTCATCCGCAGAGATTGTAGTTGCGCGCATTTGTGTTTGGTCCGAGCCTTTTGGCGGACAAGTAGCCATAACGACACAGGCAAGCTCAGTGCCCATATCCTGCCATATTATCGACTCAAATATTTTCACACCCGCGAATTGTAAGGTCTAGTTCATCAAGACGCAACTATCAAGCGCCTGGCGTTTCTAGATACAGTTCTTTGCCGGCAAAGCCGCCAATGTCTCCAACGCATGTGTCTTTCGTATCAGCTGCATTCTCTAAACCTTGAGCCACAAGGAATTTCTCAACTATTGTCTCTGCGTCGAATGGAGTAATTTCAGACCGAATTAAAGGACCAGTTTATGACGACAGTTAATATATGCAATTGAAAAATATTTAAACTAAGTTACCGACATAATTAGCCGCTGTATACTCGTGGGCCTGTCCACCACCTTCAAACTCTCAGACTCGAGCCGCATGTCCGCAACGCACGGCTTGCCCGGGGCTCGTCGAGGGATTTGAGCCAAACTAAACAACCTACCGCGGGTCGAGCTGTAAATATTTCACTGCCTCACATCGTACCATGCAAGATCAATCCTGCTAGATATAACTTATTTTGATACGTCGAGCGATCGGAGAAACGCGGACTCAAGATGATTCGACAGTACATTAGACGCAGTCGGACACCCCCAACTGGCCGCATTTGGGCACACCAGCTGTCGACAAGGTTCACACCTATCAAAGAATGCACTGGAATCCGGAGTATGAGTACAACCGATATATTGCCGACATACATACAACAAAGCAATTCTAAAACCCGAGGTCGACGAGGGTTTGCCGTACAGACCGGATTCGGGCAGCCCACTTTCGAAACCAGACCGCACATGCTAAAACAAGGCGAACGTAAGTGGAAACCGTGTTTGGTTGACCATCTCTATATTGTCATAACAGGAACTGGAGTACTGACGAGTCTTTCTTTGCGGGAAACTAGTGACGCCGGGGATTTCGGCGCTGGAATACCATTTTCGAAGACAGAAGCTCATCGAGCAACTACCCATTGGCGCGGCCGCAATTCTGGTTGGGAATGAGGTCAAGTATAGATCTGGCGCGGTGTTTTATGAATTCCATCAGAACCCAGATTTCTTCTATTTGTCTGGTATGGGAAATGAATGACTATAAAAAAATTGCTTGTTCGCTAAAGACTGGGCCAGGTTTTAATGAGCCTAGGGCAGTCATGGTAGTCGGTAAGTCAGGGATTGATGCAGTCCATGTATTGGGTCTAATGTGATCGGGAATAAGAAAAGCCTGTTGAGAATGATTACGTTTTCCATCTCTATGTGCAGCCTAAGGACGAGCGGAAGGAGTTATGGGAAGGCCCTCGCACGGGCGTCGACGGCGCGCTCGAAGTGTTCAACGCCGATGAGGTCAGTTTGCAAAATTCCCGTCAAAATTTGTATTGTTGCTAACCATTCCGGACATAGGCTGGTGATATCAAGTTTATTAGAAAATACCTGGATGACATTATTGCTCGTTCTACGTCAATATACATGGACATACCTGCCGCCAACAGCGAAATCGCGAGTTTCTTCCATCCACACGTACGACGCGCGACAATGGAAGTCAGTATCCTTGAACTCATCAAACACCACAGGAAAGACGCAACACTGCGTCCGCTTACCCGCATCGTGCAGAGTCTCAGAGCTATCAAGTCGGACGCGGAGTTACAAGTCATGAACAAGGCGGGGAAAATTTCCGGGCAGGCAATTACGAGAGCCTATGGACGACGGTTTACGAAGGAGGCTGATTTGAACGCGTATTTGGACTATGCGTTTCGAATTGGTGGATGCGAAAAGTCTGCTTATGTGCCTGTCGTGGCTGGCGGCAAGGTATAACTGCCGTTACTGTGACGGAAGTCCGACATACTGACGCGTCCCAGAATGCTCTCGGAATCCATTACACGAGAAATGACGATGTCCTGAAGTAAGTCAATCAATTGTGATGCTTGGGTTTAATTAATGGCTCACATGTTGACCATTAGCGACGGCGATATGGTTCTTATTGATGCTGGAGGAGTAAGTTCCAATCTATAATCACAGCGTCATGGCATCGGGCGGTTCTAAGGCTATTTTAGCAATACGGTGGTTATTGTGCAGACATCTCACGTGCGTGGCCAGTGAACGGCATATTCACCGAGCCGCAGAAAGATCTGTACCAGTGTGTCTTGAATGTCCAGAAAGAATGCATTAAGCTCGCCACCACGTCAAATTCATTAGAAAGTATCCACCGTTCGTCTGTCGACTTATTTGCCTTGGAACTGCGCAATGTCGGATTCAACGCCAGCCACAATGTATGTGTCATGCAATAAGACTTCTAGATGGGCTAAATGTAACGGAGGTTTAGGACATCAACGCAATTTTGTATCCTCACTATGTTGGACATCATCTTGGTTTAGATGTACATGACTGTCCTGATCAATCACGACGACAGAACTTGCAAAACGGCAACGTCATAACTATAGAGCCTGGAATCTACGTCCCAGTAGATAACCCTAAATTCCCGAAATCTTTTCGTGGTATAGGTATCCGCATTGAGGATAATGTATTTATCCATGACGATTCGCCGATCGTAACGAGCGGCGAGGCCGCAAAGGAGATAAGAGACGTCGAGCGGGCTTGCGAATTGTCCTGGAGTGACATGAATGCTTAGCAAATCCGAATGTATATACATGTAAACTATTATTTGCCTGTCCCGTTGATCGATTTTAAAGTGATGGGATGTTTGCATTATGGATGTAAATATGCATTAGTTGTCTATGTACATAATTGTGGTGGTATGATATATTGACATTCTATGTCCTGTCCTTTCGTTTCAACGCCACCTTGCCATCGATAATCTGGGTTTCGTAGCCAGCTTCCTGCAACGCATCGCTAGTGACTGCTTCTCTGACTTCGAGACTCGCGACAAACGCCTGATTTTCTTCGTTGTTGTCTAAGAGACCCTTGATGCATAAAACCGCATACTCACGAATAACTTGGCCCGCCGTCAGATCTTGTCACGTCGATATATAAATAGATCACAAACACTTACATGGGTTACAGTCATCAATGTTGCATTGTGAAAGAATCACGGGCAAACCGCCACAGTCCCGGATCTGGTCCTGTACCTTTTTATTATCTTGCACTATTATGCCCAATATTCCAACCAGTTTTTGCTTCAGTGACGGAAACTCATAGGACGGTATCTGGCTATCAGGATTTCCAGATTTTAGTGTCCGTCGCGGAACCAGATCGGCCGTTCGTTTCAGCAAATCCAGAAACTCCCTCACAGAATTAATATTAACCATGAAAGACTTCGTGTCTTCTGAAAGCGATATCACGCTCGTAACACATTCCAGCACATCGAGAATGAATAATGCTAGTCGTTCCGTTGCTATGTTGCCTATTTTCTTCGTCATAACTTGGACTACCAGAGGTTTGCATTCGCAAAACACGCTATTGTAGAGAAACTCCGCGAGGTCAAGCTGATTGCGGTCCGTATTCTTAGCTGTCAGATACGCGTCCAGAAGCCTCATGAGTGTAACTTGGCGTTCGGATGGAATGTCAACCGAATCTGACGCAGTTTCATACATGAGTGGGAAATAGCTGTGCCGTATCAAGCCCTCGAAAACTGAATATGCGAGTTCGAAATTATTCAGTCCCTCATTCTTCATCCAGGTGTCGATCTTGTCTAGAATACTGTTTAGGAGGATGGGACCGCCGGACGAATTCAGTAGCCCGACGCTGGATAAGCTCGTAAGCACATATTGCGATAATTTACATAAGAACCAATAATATACCTTCGATCGACGGATGACCTTATTGATCCGGCGATGAATATGAGAAGCGGTCCGTACGAATCGTCATCAAGACCGCGTAGAATTCTGATGAGTGTTTGTTCGTCGAATTGGTTTACGAACGCAGCCCACACATCGTCCAATAGATTATCATTCGATGCACACAAGTTGACCAAAGTTTTTAAACACGGTGCACTCAGAGACTCTATAGTAACTTAGCCATATAAACAACACCACAAATTGTCTCCCTACCTACGTTTTATACACTCATCATCGGCCAAGACGCAAAAGAGTTCATCTTTCAGATATGGTGACCTAGGACTAGTTACTAAATATCCCTTCTAGCAGTGGTGCTGCTGCATTCACACATACGCAGACTCTTGAACAGACGGTCCAGCTGCCAGTAAGTTCATCGACAAGGTAAGGATCGCTCGTATCAGGCTATATCGCCTGCTCGACTCTTCATCGGCGGAAAGTTTCACTGTCCGTAGCCCGCTCAAAACCGATGATATTGATCTCCATATGTCCTCTGATTGTCCAAAGGTAATTCTATCTGTCAATTAGTCCAGAGAAAATCCAAAGTCTTCGCAGAAGATCTATTGTTACTTCTGCTGCGTACCTGGAGTCAGTGTCGTTCAGTATGGCAGATATACGTGCGATAGATTCATCGAACAATGGTTGGCGTTTAAGAACCGCTACTCCGCTGTATTGCCCTGCTGGAGCAAGACTATTTAAAAATACACTGACTTCTTCTAGAGTTGCCATTGTAATGTTTGGACATTACCCAGCGCACTACTGGTCTGGAGATAATTGAAGCGGATTAGAGGACTTTTGAGCAAGACAAACAAAGCAAGACGTCAACTTGACACTTCTCCCTCTACTACTCTTCATGCCAACAGTTCTCTTGCGCACATTGATATAAAAGGTGAAAGTACCTTTCGACCTGCTTAAGCTCGATATGATGGCTGTACATTATGAGAGAAGATTCTCAGCCATCGAATGTACACGGAGTTTTGTAGTTATACAAGAAGTTTAACTCCGACCCTTGTATTAGACGGCACCAGACCCAACGTTTTGACAACGCCGAGAATGATGCCACCTTGCATGCCAGTCATGTGACCATGGCTGGCAAGGAGACAAGTCTCAGCGCACAGTCCCTTCTGATAGAGGGGCGACTAGCTCGCCCGAAGGTCGACTGTACTCGCATACATACAAAATCTCTAAAGGAACATCCATTCGGACAACGGTGTAGGGAAAATTCCTCCGGGCAAAACAAAAACCCAAGTGGAATACAAATATTACCGGAGGTAAAAACCTAACACTGTTCCTTGCGAGCCTGACGGCTTCCCCCGTGCCCACAGTCGAGAACGTGTCGCCGGAACTGGTAGTCGACCAAGTGGCTTGGTTCTCGCCATCTTAGCCTTACCTAGTTCCAAGGCGGATCTGCGTACTCGTATCAAAGAGGATCTCAGCCTGTCATGGCTCCCCTCTTGCCCCCTTTAGAGGATGCATTGCCGGAACCGGAACCGGTGGTGGACCAAGTGGCTTGGTTCTCGCCATCTCGGACTCAACCCGGTTCCAGGCCGTCCTCTTGCCCTGTAGAGAACACCGTCTGCCTGCATTAGAATGTTAGCCAAATGACCAGATGGTAGGAATTGTAAGATGCTCGCATGTGTTCGAAAAAGATCTCAGCCTGTGACAGGCTCCCCTCTTATCTTCGCGTGTACTAAGCATCTGACTTTGGTTAGCGTGACTGCATCGATAACTCCTCTCTTGCCAGTGGCACTTCCTTACCTTGTTGAGAAAGGCCTCGAAAGAACGGGATCAAGTGGCTTGGTTCTCGCAGTCTTGGACCGAATCTCGCGACGCCGCCTGTACGTAGACGAAAATCTGGTTTGGAGCGGATGGAGGCGGCGGTTAGTAGTATTATAATTGGAAGTCATAACTACGCGTCATTTAATTAATTTGCTGTGTTTGTGCAACGTTGAATAAATCGCGCATGCAGCAACTGCATGTGAGTTTTCTTGGCAGGATGCGTTATTGGTCACGGAAGCGAGAAATAGACGAGGACATGGCTGAATTGAGAGATGCGCGTGATTTGTTTACCAGATGCCGCGTCTGTGCGCGCCCTAACCCCATGCTGCTAATAACTGCCGTACGCAAACTCGCCGCGCTTGTGCAGACAGTTAGTTCGCATTCGACAACTTATTAAAATGGCAAAGGCCACATTCGAAAGCTGAGCAGTTCTAAGTTCTAATACAATGCTAAGCTTGGAAGACAACGGAGACAACGGGATATTGGAAGCCATACAAAGTGACCGAACGTTCGCGTGTTTTGTGTAACCATGAATAAATGGCGCATGAAGCGGTTTCTTGGCAGGCTTTAGATTAAATTAAGTCAGCACACTGTCAGCGAGTTGAATATCGTCACATGTCGGTGCTGTCGTGTGAGAGATACATTTGAGTGTTCGCGCGCGTCTAACAAGCGAAGCCGAGACAGCTTCATTAACTAACACTTCTGCTCCCAAAGACGATCTACAGTCGCAGACTACTCGACTTCACTTTAATCAATGTATATCAGCGGCATAGAATTATGTCGTATAATAAAAATCACTCCTGCGGTTGGGCTAAGTGATGCGGATTCGACGCCTGTGAATCAGGGTTAGGGCAGGCACGGACGGGCAATAACTAAACAAATCACTCGTTCACGCGTCTTGCGCGCGTCGCCTGTCGCCCCTGTTCTTGACTATTCTGTTTCCTGTGCCTCTCGTCTGACCGTAAATGTCCCCACTGTCTCCACTGCCCTCGTGTCCCGCTTAATCTCTCAATCTTCCCTCTCGCCTTCGTTCGAACATTATTGCCCCATGGATTTGCAACAGACAGAACAGAAACAGCAACAGCAACGTCTCCCGGTATCTTCTGGACAGTGTTTCTGCTCGAGCAAGCGAGCAAATGTGGTTGCCTTAACGTGCAGCAATGAAAGACATATCACGTGAGGTGTAAGCCGAAGGTCCGAACCGGACCGATCATGCGGTTTAACTCCGACGGTCCCAACAAATAGAAGCAAGGCGGGCACCGCGACACTCGCGGAATGTGGGCTTGATCAATGCATTATTTAACGAATATTTACACAGTAGAATGCCGTAATGAATAAAACACATACTGAGAATCCAAAATAGCAAACACACAGGATCAAGAGTAGCAACAGAGCCGACAAATAAAAGTACAGTCTCTATTATACAGTGAATGAAGCAAAGTAGCAAAAATTTATCGATTCTCTACGACTGATTTGAGGCCATTAAAACTCGGTTGACTTGGTGCAGCTACATATAAACTAGTCAGTATACAAAGAACACTCCGCGACATCTTAAAATACAAACCAAATTCATGAATGTTGGATCCTTCAAAGTGTCAGCAATCATTTTCCCTATTTCGTTATCATCAAACCCTGAGACGTGGATGTCTTCAAGATTTCTCTTCCGCTCAAAGGTCCGAGTGTTACTGGCAGCTTCAACAGAAGAAAGTATAGGCTGTTCCATACGCGATGGCATCTTTAATATCGGCTGGTAGTCATCCCGGACTACGTCCTCGGTTCGTGATACAGGGCTGTCTAGGGTGTTGGTTGTGATAGATGTATTAGCAGCGGATATGTACGATGAATCCACTGACTTCAATGGAGAATAGACTAATGGTGACAAGATTTTCGGAGGTGTCGGTGAAAGTAGCGTCTTGTCAGTCGCTGGTCTATACATAGAGCCATTATTCAGCAATCGACTACCGAGAGTGGGGTCACATTCTCTCGCAGTCGGTGGATACGCTGTAGGGGCAGTGGAGTGGAAAGAGGACATCGCGCCAGCACCTGGTGTGAGTACCCATTGAGAGTCATAATCGGGCTGAGATAGGACTCGGATATCGTCAAGACGCCCATTGATTCCCATTTTCCCTTCACGTTGTGTAGTGTCTTCTGACATGCTTGAAGCGACGTTGTGTCGGCTATTTGCATGCATTGCGGCAAGAGCACCAGGCCCAGATGACTGCGGCAACTGGCCATCGAGTTCTGACTGCGACAGCATCTTGGCATCACTAAAACTGACGCCTATTCCAATATTTCCTTCACATGGCTTCATATGTTGAGAGCTGTAGGAAGATATGGAGCTCAATGAGCTCGGCAAATAGCTTCGACTGGAGGTTGATTGCGAGCCTCCTTCCGTCACACTTGCTACTGATTGTTGGGTGCTGCTTATCTTGCTTTGAGTGCCTGACATAGAAGTGATACCAGAAGCGCCTTTAATCAGGCAGCCGTATTTTTCAAATTGGCGAAGACATGCCGCAAACAGTTCGTCGTTAGCAAATCTCAGCTGGAAGCGGCGAACCTAATAACAGGGGGCCATGAGCACACGTTAGACAATAGTATGCTAATATACTCTATACCATAATCTGCCCATATAGGTCTCTGAATGCGTACTTAATTCCGATGCATGGTGACCGTACTATTACAGTGAGAGGGGATTGAGATATATTTAGCTTTTTAATGGCTGCAACGTCCACGTCTTCCTGAGACAGCATATTAGATTTGCTCGCAATAGCTTAGTAATTCAAGAACTGACAAGAATTTCACTTCTCCACATGACTTTGATCCGTACTATCTCGCTGATAGTTGGGTCGAAGGCGATGACCAGCGAGTCACGATAAGGCGAATGTGTCCAAGAAATCGAGCTCGATGTCGGCGCGTTATTGAAAGGCACTTTGCAATATGAATGTTTTTGAATTGGAAATGATTCAATATCCCTTACAGACATAATGCTATTATTATTAGTGGACAAGTGATAAATAGCAATTGGTCTGGGATCTAATCTATATGAGTTCGATGATTCGTCTGCTCTACGCGCTGGCTGAAGCATGGTCACGTGGCTAGAGTTAAATGGTCTCCACGCTGTCGCAATATTAGGGTTTCTTAGGTTCATTACCAAGGATGCCAAAAATTTCGCCCTGACGACCTTCACGCTCCACCTGCCTATCGGCCTTCTCTCTAAACATTCACAGCCACACTTCACTGTCCGACAAGGCCAATTTACAATGGTTGCTGCATTGCCTACGAAGTCCGTATCAGTGCCGGACTCCTACGTCAACTCGACTTCAATTGCGTTTCCGTTTCCGGTGCCGGAAGATATATCTGTTCTCAATGGACCTACCTATGTCTCTCCCCAGACTTTGGTGGAATTAAGCAATTACGCAGTGGCGGATGCCATTTTCTCTTACTCACCAGAGACATTCGACCTCGACAGTGGAGTCGCTCTCTGGAATGCTGCCGAACAAGCCAATGGTTTCGGAGTCGTTCCTCTGCTAAGCCGTCTTGAAACCCGCGCCGGGGCCGGTTCTCTGCCATTGGGTTATATCCTCTCGTCCAATCTTCCACGAAAGAGTGACCAGGCATCTAGAGCAATTCTTATGTCCTCCGGATCTCTTCCGGCGTTGGCTCCTATCCTAAACGAGCTATCGTACTTGCCATCGCTCCCCTCGCCGATTACGCTCAGTGTCGCCGCCATCGACTACTCGCCTGTTTCAGGTGCCTATGTCCCGGACTACGTCACAGCATTTACCACAGCTCGTGAGTCAGGTCTTGCTTTGGTTACGTCGTCCAGGGTCAGCGAACTTCAGCACATGTCATTGTACGCTTCGTTGCTAGCTACCGTTTTGCCGTCTCTCCACTTGTACGATGGTCTTCGCCTCTCCCGCGAAAGCCAGAGAGTTGTTGACGTGTTGGGCGTGAAGAGGATGCAGGACTACTTTGAGAGAGTCTTAAGCTCTCAAGACAGCACGTTCCATCGAACCGACTCTATTTCCCGGGCCTCTAGACTTCTTACGTCTTTGAACGCCGAGCTTGGAACCTCGTACCGACTATTCGAGTATGAGGGTCATGATCAGCCTGATGTTGTCTTGGTCATTCTTGGTTCTTCTGATGCTGCTATTGCTACCGACGTCGCTTTGAAACTTTCGGATGCTGGTGAACGGGTTGGTGTTTTGACCGTTCGTGTGGCCGCTCCTTTCGCCGACTCTCATTTTTTAAATGCCCTCCCCCGCTCGACCAAGCAAGTTCTTGTCTTCGGCCAGGTCTACAGCCAGCAGGATGTTGACGATCCAGCTGTTCAGTCGGCTCTCTACAGTGACATATTTGCCTCTGTTATCATGTCCGCCGTGTTTCCCATTGGTGCTCGTCCCAAGCTGGTTGACTTCAAGTACACTCGTGAGCAGGCGTTCACTCCGAATAGCTTTGTCTGGATTTATGAGCAGCTTTTGAGAGGTGTCCCTCCGGTGGCCACGATTCCAGACGTTGTGCTTGCCAACAGCTTTTCTACTGTTTCATCCTTCGACTTGCTTTATGGCCAGGATGTGACCCAATTCATCTTCTGGTCTCCGGATGACAGTGCGTTGGCATACGCTCCCGCTAAGCTTGCCCAGCTCTTCTCACTTGACTCGAACCGAAACACGGGATTTATCTCCACGTTTGATAACCAGTCGCTCGCCGGGATTGTCCAGTCGGAGCTTCGTTCATCTAAACGCGCCATCGACACTAGTTTTCCGGTTACAAATTCGAAGGTTGTTGTCGTCAATGATGACAAGATCTTCTCAAGCTATAATGTTGTCGATTCTCTTGGATATGGCGGGGCTCTCTTGATCAACACTGCTTCGAAGTTTGAAGACATCGCTCAGAAGCTTCCGGCTGAGATAAAGAAATTGTTGCTTGACAAATCTATCGTCGTCTACACTATTAACCTTACCGAGGCCGCGGATGCCGAGGACAAGACTCTTGCTAGCGTGGCTGCGCAGCTAGCGTTCCTTGCTGTCGCTGAACCGACAGAGCTGGTTGAGACCTACCTGGGAAAACTTGCGTCTCTTAACTTCCCTGGAGAAGAAAAGCCTGTCGCATTGATTTCGGAGATATCTGAGAAGATCCAAGGCTTGCTTACGAAGGTAGAAGTTCCCACGACATGGGACCTCAAGGTTGACGAGGAGCCGCTACCTCTGCCGGCTTTTCCGGTCTCTGATAGCTTTGCACCGAATGAGGAAAAGTTCACCGAAGAGTCATCGCCTGAGCTCGAGTCCTGGCAGTCTGCTGCTAAACACCTTGCCTTCAAGGAGGCATATGACTACAAGTCCGAGTTGCGTCCTGATCTTCCTGTCAAGAACTTCATCGCAAAAGTTCAGGAGCTCAAGCGTCTTACTCCTTTGTCGTACGACCGTAATATCTTCCATATTGAGTTTGACATTACTGGTACTGGCTTGAAGTATGAAATCGGTGAGGCTCTAGGTATTCACGGCCAGAATGATAAAGAGCTTGTCGAGAAGTTTATCGATTCCTATGGTCTTGATGCCGAGGCGCTTGTGTTGATGCCCACGAGAGATGATCCCGAGCGATTCGAATACAGAACCGTGTTCCAGGTTCTTCTTGAGGATCTCGACATTTTCGGCAAGACGCCGAAGAAGTTCTACGAGTCTCTTGCTGAGTATGCCAAGGATGAGAAGCAGAAAGCAGATCTTCTCAGGTTTTCTAGCGCTGACGGGGCCGAAGAGTTTAAGAAAAGGGCTGAGGAAGATACACTAACCTATGCCGATGTCCTAGAGGAATTTGACGCTGCTCGTCCCTCGTTCGAGGACCTCATCAAGATTGTCAATCCTCTCAAGCGTCGCGAATATTCCATTGCTTCTTCGCAGAAAGTGCATCCGAACGCGGTTCATTTGCTCATTGTAGTCGTTGATTGGGTTGACAGTAAGGGTCGCAAACGTTACGGCCAATGCTCCCGATATATCTCGCAACTCAAGATTGGCTCCGAGGTTGTCGTCTCAGTCAAGCCTTCTGTCATGAAACTTCCACCTTCACCCAAGCAACCGATTATCATGAGTGGTCTCGGTACTGGTCTCGCTCCATTTAAAGCCTTTGTTGAGGAGAAAGCGTACCAGAAGTCTCAGGGTCAGGATATCGGAGACATTTTCTTGTACCTTGGTTCGCGTCACCAGAAGGAAGAGTACCTGTATGCATTTGCAGTTACCATCAATTTGTTTTGAGATTCGTCTAACGATAACTATAGGTATGGTGAGTTCTGGGAGGCTCACATGGCGGCAGGCATCATCACCCACATTGGTGCAGCGTTCAGTCGTGACCAGCCCCAGAAGATTTATATCCAAGATCGTATGCGTGAGTCTATTGACCAGTTGGTTCCCGCGTACGTACACCAGGATGGTGTCTTCTATCTTTGCGGGTGAGTACACCTTCTCTTCCGGACTTTTGATAGAAATGCTGACAAGCGATAGTCCTACGTGGCCTGTTCCTGATGTTACGGCTGTCCTAGAGGACGTTATCACCAAGGATGCCGAACATAGGGGTACAAAGATCGATGCGGCGAAGGAAATAGAAGAGCTTAAAGAGAAGAGCCGGTATATTTTGGAGGTATGTTGCCAGAATTTTTTTTTTTTTTGCAAATGAATTGGTCTGGCTAACATTTGATAGGTGTATTAAATTTTTAGAATATTTTGTTGCATTCATATTTTTGTCAAATTATAGAATGCATGCGGTAACGATTTTGGTCGTTATGTGGATAATGAAGGTGTGACGAGTGTTATGAGCATGCATACGATATGGTATATGTCCTAGATTGGCAGTTCAATGCTAGAATTACATAATAGTCCGGAGGATTCTCGCAGCCGCACGTGAGTGGATATTGACGTTATAAAGCGCTCAGCTCAGCTTGCGATGTTCCCGTGCGTAACTTCCAATTGGTTCATCAATAAATGAACCTAGGTCCATTTATGCCATGGTAGAATGCGACTTGCAGCAAAGCATAGCAAAATTTTTGACACTGCACCAAACCGTCATCACACAAAAAACAAGCTGATTGACTAATAGTAGAGCACTTCTTCCGGTGATTGAATTACATTGTGGGAATTCCGTGAATATCGTCGTCTGTCCGTCAGATGGTTAGTCCTCCATGAACCAACATTAAGGCCAGTTTCCAGTTACCTTCGTAGTTTGGGAGAAGTCCCTTGCGATCGGGAGTACAACCACCAGCAGACGTAACTGAACAGTCCAAATATGCCTATCGCTATGACAACTCCCGGGATGAATACATGCGGTAGGGTCCGAATAAAGTGCCGAGGAAGCAGAACCAGATTCTGAACATTAACCAAATCCAATTGGAATGGACGAATCCCGAATAGGAAGATTAAAAACACTATGCCTAATTGCCTAATTAGCATCAAGAGCCATAACAGCATTAGTATTATTAACAATAGTACCATATTTGACGAAAATATTGTTAAAGACAAATATCAAAACGCAAATAAAAGATAGTAATAATCTCGTTCCAATGCTTGTTCGGAAACGTAAAAAGGAGCTCTCGGCTGCCTCGACACTTGACATGAATCTCTGCAACGTTAACTCAACGTCTCCAAAAGTGTCCCTCATGCGCTGAGTGGCCGCTTCAGATTGTGTAGTGACGCTGGCGATGCCTTGCACTGCTGAGATTTTGAGGTTGAGCACAAGATCGGCCATTTCTGATGCAACTCGATGGCCCTCATGCAGACGATCGAGCATTAGACCTTGATCTTGCAACATATAATCTAGCTGCATCCGCCCATCAAGTATAAATTGCTCCACATATAGCTAGAAGGCGTTAGGAGGCAATGGGGCCCATCTTCCATTGACATACCTGTTGATCGGCAATGAGCGAAGAGTCCTTTGATGCGTTACTCAAACTCAGCGAAACATCAGCTAAAACGTCCTTGATGTAAAAGAGAAGTTTAGCAGTGTCATATGAAAATCATGGTAGTATACGGCTACTTATCATTGTGTAATTCGCAAGCGTGCTCTCAACGAAAGATGCCATATGCGCTTTCATAGCCAAAGTATATGCCTCAGCTGCTCCATAAGACGTTTCCATAGAGCTTTTCAATGATGCTGATAAATCGAACAAGCCACTTGAATCCTAGATATTCATTCAGTGACGTTATATCCACGGATGAATTGTACATACCCTCTTCAGACGCTCGATCATCGAGCCTGATATGTCGTCGAGCGCCATGGCTCTCGCAATACTAGATTCCAAAACTGCCATTATAGCCTTAGTCTGGTTCTCCAGCTGCTCTGTTGACTTGGCGGATAATCTCTCAAGATTCTTTCCCAGGGCCAAGATGTTAGACTCAAGGTCAGATAGTACACGAGTCCATGACATGGCAATCTCATTGAGTGTCCTTCCCTCTAAATCAATTTCGGCGAGCTGATTACGCAGCAAATGCAAGGCATGCGCTTGCATAGCAGTGATGTTCTGATGTAGACGGATGACTTCCTCTAAGTCAATTTGTTAGTTGTGTTTTTGAGTCATACCGTCTCTGCTACCTTTCTCGTGATTCTTGCGCTCGGCAAGACAGATGGTCGCAATAGATCTGAAGTTTCCACTAAATGACGTCCAAAACTGAGGAGAGGCTTCCAAAGCCTTCAGACACGACTGTCGATTAATATGGTCGTCAAATTCAAAGGAACAGGATCTGGGCGGCTTGATATGGGCTGCCGAGAGTTCACACAAGGTTAGCCGAATCGAGAATGTCACTCTTTCATCTGTAGTCAAGATCTCGCAAGACGGTAATATTTCTGCAAGCATATTTCTGAAGCAAGACGGAGGTGGGGCGAGCTCGCATAGTTTGCTGAAAATCCCCTGCAGCCCGTCACCACCGTCGGACTCATCCCCGCCGTGGCCCAAGATACATGGCGAGAAGGAATCAAGCATGGAGACCACGGAGTCTTCAAGGCTATAAGTTTCGCCATGTGAGAGCCTGACTTCGGCGGCATGTTGCGTGTCTTCGGGTTTTGGAGATCTGAACACGCGAAACGCAACAGAGAATGGTAGACTGTATATAAGCATACTTAGGAACCAAATCATCTTGCACAATTGGATCAGCTTTTAGTCGTAGATCTGCGGGTCTCCAATTCGATTTAAATATAATCCTCCGATTAGGAAACTAGCGTCGATCGTGCGACATAGTGTCTGGGTTGGTAGTACAACTCAATGACATGGGTTTAATCGCGCAAGTTAATTGCTGAAATCTATGACAGTCTTATACATTCCCAATATGGAAAGATAAGCCTAAATTTTCCCGGGATTCCATGGATATGACAAAGTTTGCGAAAGCTCTAAGAAGTCGTTGTCGTGGACATTGTCATAATACGCAACCGTACGGTGCCAGCGCCCATACAAGCAGCGCAATTCTGTTCAAGCAGCTCAGGGGCTATAACCAGCGAATTTCGGATCGTCGGCAACGCAACATAAGCACCAGTCGATGCTGCCTGTTTTGGGAATTAAACTAAGAAGGTGGGGCAAGCTAGTCCTAGAGGATGTAATAGTCAAGACTAGACCCTCATCTTGAAGGTCAGGCTGATATGATGTTCCCATTAAGTTAGCGTTACAAAGTTAGTTATCCTGAACTGGCCAATGGACACTCCACCGGGCTTGGACAGCACAGTACTGGATTAATTCTTTACAACGCCACCAAACCAAGATTTGCTCTGCATAGTAGTCGCAGCTACGTCGAGACCCCGCAGAAGTGATGTTACGTCGGCTCCTACCGTGCTTATCGCTTACTTTTTTCTATAATGCATTTTCGCCGCTGTTGACTCGAGTCGCACATTTCAGCGGCAACCATGCTATTCAACGTATTCCGGCTCTTCCAGCAGGGCCTGCGGAAGCAATTTATCGAGGTCACTAAGTATCAATGGCACATGGGTCTTACTTCATTCGGTGGCCCTGTCGTCCAGTATGTATTATTATTTTACAAAGTTCTTGATCGGTACCTAACATTTCATACATATTTCAAAATGTACGTCTATTATAGAATAGGTATTTTCCGGAATGCTGATTGAGACGCATCTAGTTTAACAAACTATTTGTGGAGAACTATCAGTGGCTCAGTGACTCCACGTACCAGGAACTGTTTGCCGTTGCTCAGGCTCTCCCAGGTTCAGCTTCGACAAAGTTATTATTTATTATCACACTTCTTCACACGTCATTATTGCCTGCGTTCCTATCATTCCTGTACTGGGCATTGCCCGGAGCAATTGGCATGTTCGCTCTCGCCCTGGGCGTAGGTCAAATAGGTACCACATTGCCAGTGCCAGTGTACGCTCTTCTGAGCGGTCTCAATGCAGCAACAGTCGGCGTCATTTTCATTGCCGCTATACAATTGTCAAACAAGGCGATTACAGATAAGCTCAGTTTAGCACTTATTTTCCTTGGTGGCGCGGCAGGTGTAGTCTATACCGCTTTATGGTATTTCCCGGTTCTCATGGTACTAGGTGGTGTCACAGCAGTTATTTATGACCTTCGATTCATTCAGCGGTGGTGGGCTCGTGGAAAGCAGAATTTTAGATTCCCCCGCAGAAACAGAAGAGTATCAGACAACGAACCGCAGTCGATAGCAATGCACAATCTTGAAGACGACAGTATTTGGCTGCCGGAAGTATATCGCGAAGATAGTGCAGCCGATGTCAGTGGTGCGCTCGCGCCGCCGAAATCTGGTGCACCTGCCTCTAGACGACCTGTCCGGACGTCAACCAGCACTCGACCTATTCTGGATGTGTCCGATGCTGAGTCGTTGCCCGTCACAGAGGATCAAAGTGACGACGATGGTGGTGTCGATGCCAGTAATATTCGCGCAGCTCCTGTCGCGCTAGCTGTTGAGGATAATCCAAAGCAGGATTATCCTGTCTGGCTCGGTATAGGTGTTGTCATTGGATTTTTGATCAGTTTCATTATCGTTATCGTCATCCGCGCAGTTGTGAAAGGATTGCCTGTTACGTTTCTACTTTTCAGTAATTTATACCTTGCAGGTACGATCTGGGAGTCGTATTGGATCTATATATCTAACTCAAGTTCACAGGTACTATCATCTTCGGTGGCGGTCCAGTCGTCATTCCTCTGCTACGCGAGTATATTGTTGCAGAAGGATGGGTTAGCGCTCGAGATTTCACGATCGGTCTGGCCCTCATTCAAGCGTTTCCTGGTCCTAACTTCAATTTCGCAATCTATCTCGGCGCATTGACATATCACAATCATGGCGCACCTTCGATTCTAGGCGCCATAGTCTCCTTCATCGCCATTTATACCCCAGGAATGCTTGTCGCAGGCGGCATGTTCACCTTCTGGAACAAGCTTCGTCGATACGCAATCGTTACCAGTATCCTTCGCGGCATTAACTCCGCAGCAATCGGTCTCGTGTGGACGGCTATCTACCGTATCTGGGAATCCGGCTATCTGTCAGATAAATGGGCAGATGGCATTAGTCTGGGCCAGGATCCGTGGTGGATTGTTGTCGCTTCGACGGCATTTGTGACGGGGCGTGGATGGGGATTCCCTGCTCCTGTTTCTATTTTCATTGGCGGGTTGATGGGAATCATTTGGTGGGCTGTCACTGGAGCACGGATGGCATAGATAGCTTATGGGTCTAATCTATGTTGGCCAACGATGGTTTAATTTTCTTTCTATTTTCTGAGTATATTATCGATGGGATATTGGGATGGATGTAGCCACTGACGTTTGACTGAGTTTAGCCGGTTAGAATTGTAAATATCGTTGACATGAAAATAAATATTAATGAATTAATTAGAAGTAATCCAATTTTCATGCTGTTCCCATTGAACACTCTATCTCAGGATAAATAATATGAAATACGCAACGAGCTACGAGAGGGAAGAAAGTTTAGCACATTGTAGAAAGTGCCAGCTGCTGAAATCTAAGCACGAGACGACGCGCGCTGAGCGCGAATGAATTACACATCAATCTCTTCTCCCGATCCGGACGACGCGCACTGAGCCAACCGCCATCGACGCTATCGAATCGTGGATATTTCTCCACAGAAGTATTCGATCCCTACGTCATCGCAAGGGCATGCTCGCGTAAAATGGTCAAAAGGGACTCAACGTCCTCTGCACCTCGGAAGAATCGTCGGAGCGACATCGGAATTACTCAACTACGGACAGCATCGTCGCCCTTGGCACCCGGATCAGCAGGCAGGTCATCGTCTTCGACGTCATCCGCGATATTTAAACAAATATTAGTTCAGACGGGCGAGAATTCGCGACAGGAGCCTGAGACTGAAGAGGTTTACGACGTGCTTTCAGTCCCAAGTGATACTCCATCCACGATATCGATTTCTTCGGCTGAGAGTTCCGAGGTTGTGGTTACGTCTGACAAGCGCGCAATGGGTTCGAAGAGGAAAGCTTCTTCAATTAGTAATCGAGATGGCTTCCGAAATACGGGCGGTCGCACAGCTAGGGGCAAGGAAAAGGTGCCCTTAGAATATCTTGAAATGGTAAACGAAGTTGTTGGGACTCAATCTATGCCACCTGTGGACGATGACGACGACGACGACGACGACGAAACGACGTTCGCCTCGCCGAAACTAAAGCGAAGAACAACGCGGCAGCAATCGGGCAATCATGTCCATTCCTCGGAAACTGCAGGACCGTCGTCAAAACGACGTAAGCCTGATGTTCCATGGAATGGAAAGGGCAAAGGAAAGGCAAAAGTCATTGATTTGGATTCGGATAGCTCAATACAGGAAGTGAAGACCAGGTCACCAACACCTTCAGCAGGTACTTCGTTTATAACGAATTTCGTTTCTGATTTCGACAAATCAGAAGCCGATGACGGCGATAGAAAGGCTGACTCTGGAAAACCAGCTGACGAGGATGAAGGTGGACTATCAGAGGATGAAGCTAGTGATGAGAGTGAGTGGGAAGAGGTGGACATGGGTGCCGGTATCGTGTCGGGGCCCGATCTCAGCTCGGAAGTCAAGGACTATACCGACGAGCCTAAGTCGATTGAGTTTACATTGGGTGAAGCACAGCCTGCGAAACCAGCCAGAAAGAAATCAAATATTACACGAGAAGATAAAGAGCTCCGAATTACTGTTCATTCGTTGCATCTGCTCAGTCTACTATGCCATGGGTCAATTCGAAGTCGGTGGTGTAACGATGGATCTGTCAAGGTACCGGATGCAACATAATCTCGGTCAGCGAGATACTAATGTATTGTTAGTCAACTCTTGCCAAGTATGTGCCACAAGCGATTGAAGATGAACTTCACCCAGATCCTTCGCTACCAATACCTCAGAGAACGAGAAAATTCCTTGACGGTTTGCGCCATCTTATGGATTTCTGGAATAAGCGATATCGAGTCATATACCGCGGTATGTGTCGACGGCAGTGGGACGAGATTGGCGATATGGCTAAAGTAATAAATTTTGTTTTATTTGAACTTGACTTGCATAGATTTCTAACCACTGAAGGAAAACAATCTCGAGCCGCCGATGGATCTTCCCGGCTTTCGTCGGGCATTGGGACAGTTGGAAGGTTCTCGCGATTTAGGAGCTCAAGGATTCTGTGTTCTACTGCGAGCTTTTCAGGTCCGAACTCGACTAGTATTCTCCATGCAACCATTACCATTCTCATTCTCGTCAAAAGGGTTATCCAAGCCATCTCGATCATCAAATGCTGTTGTAGCGGGCGAAGACAACAACGAAAGCGTCGATCAACAGACGTCGTCGTCGCCACGAGAGCGTCCTCCAGTGCGACTTCGGAAACCGAGGTTCAGTTTGTCAAAAATGTCGTATACGATGACTGACTACGAAACAGTCAAAATCGAGGAGGCGCCATATCCCGTGATGTGGGTCGAAGCGTGGGATGAAGCAGGACTGCAGTGGATATCTGTGGATCCGATGGTTCTGAAACTTGTCGAAATCGCTAAATCCAAGAGCAAGCTTGAACCACCAGCATCGGAGACTGCGAATGTGCTTGCTTACGTTATCGCGTTTGACCGTGCGGGACATGCAAAAGACGTTACGCGCCGATATGCGCAGTTTTACAACGCAAAGACCCGGAAGTTGAGGCTCACGAATGAGCCAATATGGCAGATATGGTTCGACAGGGTGATGCGCATGTTCCTGACAGAGTATCTGACGGATATTGACCAATTGGAAGATGCCGCGCTTTTGAAGAGGGAGGCGGCCGAGGAGCTGCCCAACAACATTCAAGATTTCAAAGGTCATCCGATATTTGTACTTGAACGACATCTACGTCAGAACGAAATTATATATCCTAAGGTCCCGTGCGGTACAATTTCAACTGGTCGTTCCAAATCAAATGAGACTGAACCCATCTACCGTCGTCGGGACGTAAAAGCACTGCGATCAGCTACCCAATGGTATAAAATTGGCAGACAAGTCAGAGTCGGTGAACAGCCGCTCAAGCATATCAAGAAACGGTCACTTCCAAAGTCAAGGTCGGGTATGCTGAGTGACGATGATGATGCTGAAGAGGAAGGCGACGAGGTTGCCTTATACGCTGACTTCCAAACCGAGTTGTACATTCCGCCGCCTGTAATTAATGGCAAGATCCCAAAGAATGATTACGGGAACCTGGACGTTTTTGTCCCGAGCATGGTGCCCAAAGGTGGGGTGCATCTACAGTTCCGAGGGATCGCTAATGCGGCGAAGTTATGCGGCATAGATTACGCGGATGCGGTGGGTGGATTTGATTTTCAGCATAGAAAAGCTATGCCGCGATTGGACGGCATTGTTGTCGCGGAGGAGTATGTGGAAGCTGTGATGGCTGTTTACAGTGCTCAACAAGAGCAATTACAATTCGAGGAGGACGCGAAAAGACAGGACGAAGCGTTGAAAAGGTGGAGAAAGTATTTGATTGCTCTTCGCGTTCGAGAGCGTGTTGCGCAGAATCCAGCCTTTAGACAAATGGACGATCATGATGCCGATGCTGCACACACACTGGCTCAAGAAGGAGGTGGATTTTTGGATGAAAATCAGGATGGCGGGTTTCTCTCCGAGAATATTGTTGAAGATACGGGAAAGTTTTTACTAGCGGATGGTGGAGATGAAGCAGCTGGGTTTGTTCCAGGTGGCGATGCCTCCGATGCAGGTGGGTTTGTGGTTGATGGAGAAGACGGAGGTGGCTTTACAATTGAAGATGCTGGGGGAGGGTTTGTCTCCGATGACAACGAGGACCAAGCAGATAGACTTCGGTCAATTTTGTGATGCCGGAGTAAATTAGTTGGATATTACTGTGTATAAGTTATTCATAATTGAGACTGTATATTAGCTGCATTTACGACGTTTGGTGTGGTTGCAGGCGACAGTGAAATTCCACACTAGATCCCTACGGTAACACCAAGAATGTCCCTGACTCCGAGAAAAGCCTAGGGCCGATAGTGGACAGTTCAGAAATGATGCCGACTTGGCCAGAGTGGTATCAGCACAAATTGGAGCGCGCTGTTTGACCCTCGCCCAAATCCAGCGTTTAATCTCGCGGACGAGCAGTTGATGGGAGCCGTTCTCCGATCTCGTCGCCGTCGACATTCAAACCTAAGAAGAACTTGTCAATTCCGTAATCGGCTAAAACGCGGGTCGATAAAGTCCATCGCCAATCTCTCCTTGAGTCGCGAACGGCCTTAAGTGCCTCCGGTTTAGGGTAGACCTGCTTGGGGAGCTAGCCGCGGTGAGGCGCAGACGGTGACGGCTTCGGATTTGCGTGCATTGTCAGCAGATGTTAGTTAGGGAGGTCGTCGCCGGCGAAGTGCGGGCAACATCTTCCGTGGCTACCCACGGTGTCTCCGGAGAAGAACTCCACATTTATGCTGCCCCGATAGCAAACGTCACGAACAAGCCACATCACTTTGATTTGGTTTCGGTTGTCTCTAGGCAACGCATATAGGCTTGTATTTATTGTTATTATATTATTACTGAGCGGTAAATATGGTTGGAATCAACAGCCCGATTCCGAGCAGTCTGAAGAGCGAGTGCAAGTACGTCATCATCAAGCATCTGATTCCCGTCTTACTCTTTTACGAGCGTTGTTGCATTTTAGCGTATTTATGGGCAATGAATGATGCATGTGATCTAACTTGGTGGTTTTTCTTTGCTTTAGGAAAGCGGCACGAATCTTGTCGTCGTTCATTAAGCCTAACCAGGTGTTGGGGATGGACACTGTAAGTCTGACTTTGGATTTATCAGGTGTTTGGTTGCGACTTGATATATGGAATAGATGTCGGTACTGGAGAGATTGAATTGAAAAGTAACGATGTGGTCAGGTCATTCCTCCGTCTGTGCTAGCCAATGCCAAAGGTCTCGCTATTATAACAGTTTTAAAGGCCGGCTTCCTGTTTTCTGGTCGCGCAGGATCCGGCATCGTTATTGCCAGATTGCCTGATGGAAGTAAGTCCAAAATTTCAACCGTTTCGTGGCTGTGACTTAGCTAACGCGTTCGTGCGCAGCCTGGTCTGCACCCTCAGCAATTGTTACGGCCGGCGCCGGTGTCGGAGGCCAAATCGGTGCCGAGCTGACCGACTTCGTCATGATCCTGAACACACGCTCGGCAGTCGAGAGTTTTTCGCAGTTGGGCAGCATCACGCTTGGAGGTAACATCTCAATTGCGGCCGGTCCGATTGGTCGGAATGCTGAAGCCGGCGGCAGTGCGTCGCTTAAGTCTGTCGCGGCGATTTTCTCTTATTCGAAGACACGAGGTTTGTTTGCTGGTGTCTCGCTTGAGGGATCAGCCTTGATAGAGCGCCGGGATGCAAACAAGAAGTTTTACGGAGGCAATGTAACTGCGAAACAGTTGTTGTCGGGCACCGTTGACCCTCCTCCTGGTGCTGATCCCCTGTTGAGAGTGCTCGATTCTCGAGTGTTTAGGGGTAATGTGTCGTCGGTGTATGATGACGATATATACAATGATATCCCAACGTATGGCGACGACGACGATGACACGGATTCGGCTGATAGTCGGGACCGACGCTACTACGGGTCGTCCTCGTCCTCGAGATCGCGTAGCGGTAGCTACGCCGGCGGTGGCGGTGGTGGTGGGCGAAGTCGAAATTATGAGGAGGAGGATGCGTATTATGACGACCGGCGGCAAATCTCGGGACGATCGGGCGGGAGGTCGACATGGGAAGACGATGTGTATGACCGTGAGTCGTCAGGACGCCGACGCGGTGGTTCGATCCGCAACCAGTTTGAGTCGACGTATAGTGACAAGCCGTCGCGTCCGACTGCGCCCAAGCCGGACTTTGGTGGGACCAGCAGTCGGGGAGGTGGTGGTCGACGGGATGATTATGACGAAGCTCCACCACCAAGACGCCCGCGTGGTACACAGGGTGTTGCGCTGTACACATTTGAGGGCGAGCAGGATGGCGATTTGGGATTCCGCAAGGGGGACATCATTACGATTGTCAAGAAGAGTGATTCAAAGGACGACTGGTGGACTGGTCGGAAAGACGGTCGCGAGGGAATTGTAAGGTCGAGTTGATTTGCGTTGATTCAAGCATTTGCTAACAAACCGGTTTAGTTTCCGGCAAATTACATCGAGCTTGTGTGAGAGTAAGATCAACCTTATAGCAAACATTGGTTTAGTCACAGATACAATCAATTCTGTGGCTTTTGTTTTTGGATTTTCTTGTCAGTTCTCCAATTTCGCGCATGCAATGCAAATTTAGATGTCTGGATCTAGCTTGAGGAGATAGTGGAGATGGAGGAATATACTGGTTTCTAATTTTTGTTGAACTTTCCTTCCAGTTATTGTGGATGTATTGCTCAGAAGTTGGTTGTGACGGACGCGGCATGGTTGGCAATGGTTGTGTTGGCTGCAATAAACGTCTTTGGTTTCTGCTGAGTCGATTGACATAGTACTATTCCCTGGCTGACCGGCCTGCGAGGGCCGTGAACGACCGTAAATCTCGTCCAGATCGTATAACAGGGCCGATATCAGCTCGCGAGCGTTCGCGTACGTCGGTTGGGGCACGTAATGAGATTAGTGTACACCGCGAAGGTATAGGTACGGCCAGCAGTATGTAGCGCCGCTTAGTTAAGATACTTGTCTCGGCACTGTTTTTGACATGACGCGGAGCCGTGCGTGCCGGGATCGACGACGACAAGCGACGCCGTCTCGTCATTGTTAATCTCCGGAAATTTCGAGCCGAGCGATGCGTGGGATTTTGCCACACCTTGATAGAAGACCACACGATAGGTGCACAAGCGGGGCCGGAATCGCTGTTTGTACCTGGCTAACGAGGGAGCCCCGGAAACCGAGTGCGTAGTTCGTATTTGCAGGTCCATACAATTTGCAGGGGTGGTGCCCTAGAAAACGCATTTCAGTAACTTTCAGTGCGGGATCACCCAAAAGCGGGCTCTCGTGTCCGGAGCATCCGGGGAAGAAGGTAAATCATTTACGACGCTGGGGCGCACATGACGGGTTGATTTAAACATGGCGGGAAAGAAATTGCGCGCTTGTCCTTCGGCTTGGCTTGTAGAACAACCGCGTAGATCTGTCATATTTCACGCACCGGCCGTGCCCAACTACTATTCATAGATTCAGGGCGATTGGAATACGGAGATTGCTTGGTGGCAGAGGGCATGTGATGCCCTTGAGTGGAGCCAGCCAGAGACCGCGCCGCCACTGAACCCACCAGTAGCCTGGAGCCAGTCAAAATCTGGCATCTAGCAGCCAGGTCAAAATAAAATAACTAATTCTTCGTCTTGACTAACGAGTAAATCGCGGCGATCGTAATCAACTTAGTCTGTTTTTTGTCTAACAATTTGTGCTTACAGAAAACGCCACCGTGTGCGCCGCACATTGCAGCAGTATTTGTGGAGAGTGCATCATTAGTCATTACAGTAACTGTAGGTATATGTAGTATGTAGCTGCCCACAGTTTGTAATACCAATAGTAAATATGCCGCGCTGTGATGTTATGCATACGGGATCATGTCTTGTCTGTGCGACTCGGGCTCAGTAACTCCGCAGTCATTTAGAATCACGGCCGCAATCTGTGCACTGCTGAAGCGGCGCTACACCCATGGATGTGCCAAGGGCCCCGGGCAGAGAGTGGACAGGTCTAGCCGACACATGTGCCAGCCTATTTGACAGGCCCATGCGAGTCAGAAGGACCGACTGGGCGGACTTGGTTGGGTACGGCGAAGATACGCCGAACGTGGGCACGATTTAAGCTCCCGGAGAAAAAAAAGCACAGAAAGCCCTGGGTGAAACCATGCAAAAAATAGAAGTGAAAATGCGACGCCGCACGCGCGTCGCGCGTCGGGGCCAGGCTTCCTTGTCTCTGAAATAATAATATTTTTTCTTTTCTCACCGCATTTGATCGCGTAATGAAGCTCGTGAGCTCTGACCATGTGTCCACGCCAGCACTCGGCAATATGCCGTTCGGTTGGCCAGTGGATGGATGATGATGATAGGCGGTAAAGCAGCGCGGGCAAATTAAATCACATGAAGATATTCCATTTGTGGGTTATAAATAGTTATCAGCAGTGAAGAGTGTCATTCCGGAGGTAGATCCCCGCACCGGTCCAACCTACGTGTGCGCGGATCTGTCGGCAGGGCCGAGACAGCAGCGATCGACAGACTATCGAGGGCCGCAGCGGCAGCGCGAGGAATAGGCGCTTGTTTTCCGGCCGGGTCCCGCGGGGTCAAGCGGCCTACGCGTCGGCGTCGCCTTTGGTGCTCCGAAAAAGCACACATTATGAGCCAACAATCTGGCTGATTGAGTGGCTGACAAGAACTAAATGATGGCGTTGAGAATCCAGCCGGCTCGCTCGGTGCTACGACGGCGCGATTGGTATTTTGCCTCCGACTGTTCATTCCTGGCCAGGCTAGCAGCCAACTGCGGAGCGAACGTACCGGTTACTTCGGTGGCGTGGTGTCGAATTAGGACCCTCGACGCACAGGCCAGTCTGAGGTTGCACGGGACCCCGTTAGCGCCTGCACACTCACCGCTCATCCACTGCCCAATCCAGTAACCCTGCGCTTCCCCCTGCCATCCACAACAAGCCCACTCTAAAATCCGCCGGGGGGACAAGCACCTTGCTCCGAAATAAAAACCCACCGTGATCCCGCCTTGCCGTCTCTTCCTCTCCTTGACACTCACTTCGTCTGCAATCGTTCGAATTCATCCTCAGATCCCTCATCAGCATATTGCAATAATGGCTGCTGTATCAGTTCAGGTCCCTCCCACCGACGACATCATGGCATCAAGCACCCCCTTCTCCCCTTTGGCTCAGAGCATGGTTGATGAGCGCCAGAGCTCGATTGCCGCTGCGGCGACTCCTGCTGAGTCTCTTGCTACAGTAACCACATCAGTTCCCCGCAAGCGCAACGTCTTCGACATGTTCCGTCTCGATGGTCGTGTCGCTGTCATCACTGGCGGTGCCCGTGGTCTCGGTTACTCCATGGCTGAGGGCCTCTGCGCCGCTGGCCTGTCTGGAATTGCCATCCTCGATCTCCAAACCGACCTAGGCGAGCAAGCCTGTGATCAGCTCCACTCCGAGTACGGCGTCAGCGCCCGCTTCTACCGCCTCGATGTCCGGGACGAAGTTGCCGTCCAAGACGCCATGGACTCTGTCGTCCGCGACCTCGGACGAATCGATATTCTCGTTCTCTCTGCCGGTGTTGCCGACATTGTCCACGCCGAAGACTACTCTCCGGCAAAGTTCCGCCGTGTTATCGACATCAACTTGAACGGGTCGTTTGTCTGCGCTCAGGCCGCTGGCAAGCACATGATTGCTGCTGGCCGAGGTGGCTCCGTCATCTTCGTCGGATCAATGTCTGGCTCGATCGTCAACTGGCCCAATCCCCAGTCTGCTTACAACGCGTCCAAGGCTGGTGTCATTCACCTCATGAAGTCTTTGTCTGCTGAATGGGCCAAGTACCGCATCCGGTGCAACTCGATCTCGCCCGGCTACATGGACACTCCTCTCAACACTACTTACGAAGAAGCCTATTTCCACGAATGGAAATCCCGGACTCCCATGAATCGCTTGGGCCAGCCTGAAGAACTGGCTGGTTGCGCCCTTTGGTTGGCTTCTGACGCCAGCTCTTACACCACTGGCAGTGACATTCTTATCGACGGCGGCTACACCGTGCTGTAGACAGTTCATTTCTTCCATACACTGGTTATAATTATGGCGTTCTGCATTGGTATTGTGGTATACATGATAGAAAGTGGGTCTACTTTGGGCGGAATTGGTTGTATAACAGTTTAATGTTTATATTTGGATTTGTATCTGATTCTATGAGACGGTTTTATGGTTTTTTGTTATGTCATAGGCTAAAAATGGCAATTAATTAATTGGTCTTCCCCTATCTCGACGTAATTTGAAAATGTCAGATTTCAGGGGTGCAGCTCTTCGATGGAACGGGACGGACCTTAGACAGAATAAAATTCAATTTGACGTGCCTAGCGTCAGTCAAAATATGAAACTTAATAACTATTGTCCGGGTAACATGTAGGACCCTTTTTACTGCGCAGGCTGGAGGGTTAGGTTGTTGCTCTAGGTACTGCCGGCTATGGCCAATTAAGACGCGGCACTATCCATCACAGATGCATGCCTATTGCAGGATATGGCAGGGATGTAGCTAGCCACATAATGGAAACATAAAACTTTGTTTGTGATACAGTATAATTTTGCGAATTTGTCGGCGACGTCTAGTGGAGGTCGGAGGGTTGGGAAACCAGGTGCGGGTTGCCGGGTTTTGTCCGACCACAACCAAGCTAGTCTACGCACTCGCCGTTGATTGACATCAATTGCTATTTACATCTAAAGGTACAATCACACTTCTCGATTCGAATCTCGAGCTATCGATAGCCCAACCTAATTGCCACATCTACCAAGGCTACTCTTTCGTTGCCGAGAATTAAATTCGATTTTAGAGAGATGGCTCCCGTTATCGTTGTTACCGGCGCTTCGAGAGGCAGGTTATTTCTGAGCAATCCACGTCGACGCTGGACCAGTGTACTCGCACCGCACCGGATTCCGAAACTAACGTTGCAACGAGTCTCTTGCACTGGCAACTAACGCTGTAACGAACAGGTCTCGGGGCCGCCATCGCCCGCCAGCTACTGTCGCCGCCAATTTCCGCCAACGTCGTTCTCGTCGCCCGCACCGAGTCCGGTCTCAAACCGCTCGCCGAAGAGTTCCCGAACCAGGTAGCTTACCTCACCGGCGACCTCTCGATCGACCAAGTCAACCAAGACGCCATCAAGCTCGCGATTTCGAAGTTCGGCAAACTCGACGGTATCATTTTCAACGCCGCAATCCTCGACCCGATCGCCAAGGTCGGCAAGGCGGACATTGCGGCATGGAGGAAACTTTACGATGTTAATTTCTTCTCGCTCATCGTCGCTCTCAAGGAGGCGGTTCCGTATTTGCAGCAGACAAAGGGCAAGGTCGTTTTTATTTCGTCCGGCGCGGCGCATCATTATTTTGTAAGTGGAGTGGCCCCGTCTAATTCCGGACGTTCGGGCTAACGAGTGGTAGTACGGATGGGGCGCGTACGGTTCGTCAAAGGCCGCGACTGACCACTTGGCTGCGACACTTGCGGCCGAAGAACCGGACATTTTCAGCATTTCTTTGGATCCTGGCGTCATGGACACGAACATGCAAGACGCGCTGCGCGAGAAGCGTATGGTCTTAATTATGCTCTTTTCATTCTCTGTTTTCAGTACTGACTATGCGAGTAGACGGAAGCGAAATGAGTCCTACCGAGCACGAACGATTCTTGAAGCTCAAGTCGGACGGCGGCTTGTCGCCTCCCGAGGTCCCCGGTAATGTCGCCGTCAACTTGGTGTTGAAAGGTGGTCCTGCGGTCAATGGAAAGGCCTTGAGGTGCGTATTATCATGCAGCTGGGGGAAACATTGTAACTAATTGTGTATTGTCTAGATTCACGGCGCCAGAGCTCGCTGAGTATGCCAAGTAAGTTGAAAGTTTGGAGATAATAGACACGGACAATAGTCTACGTAGGATGGCTCGCGCTTGTACTATATGAATCCAAATTATTAGGCTAGTCCTGAATTTAATTCTTTACGTACATAATGATCCAGCCACACAAAGCGTAGTTCTGAAAATAATCTCAAGATTTGCCGAACGTAGCCAGGTTCTAATCAGCAGTGGGGTACAGTCTAAACAGCCTTCAGCTCAGGCTCCTTTTTATCCACCTTGCGCCGCTTTGCCAGTCTTTCCTCGCAAATGTGATCCACCTGCAACTTGGAGTCACCGTGGACCTCAGCACCGCAGGGCCATTTAAGACAAGTGCCCCAACCCTTCGGCGCGGCACAAAGACGAATGGCAACCACAGTTGCTGGCTTACTTGAGCCGACACGCTGTTCCAAAAAGGTATGGGTCTCTTCTGTTGGTCTGTCTGTTCGTTCGTCGTCGCTGTTGTAGTTTCTGTTGCAAATCCATCGCTGAAGAAGGTCGCGGATGACGGGTCAAACGGATAGCAGAACAATGTGCGGACGAAGGCGAGAGGGAAGATTCAGAGCTCAGGCAGGAACGGGAAGGGCGCCACTGTTCCCGTGTGCATTGATAACTTCCCTACGCTTTTTAAGGCGTTCGAGTTTGTATGTTGCCGTTGAAATGAAGTCATGGCGGCGAACACATGACCCCGGATGATCTTGGGAACGGAATCCAAGTCACCGGATGTAACCCACGCAGCGGACGTGGCCGGGGTCAGCTCAAGGAAAAAATCAGAGAAGTTGTACGTCCAGTCGTTCGACCCTTTAACCGAAGAGTGATGGTCCACTTTGGTGAGCGGGACACCAGTGGTTGGGAAACATTTGGTGCCTGGGGTGGGTGACCACCAGCCTTGAGGGGAGTTAGGATCGAAGGGGTCATTCATTTCTGAAGACGTTTGTCCAAGGGAAAATGATCGAAATAGATCAGGAACCAATTTTTTGTATTGTCGGTATGTGTCGAGGACGGGTTGTTAGAAGCAACAACTAGGGGGGTCGACCGGGTAAGGGCAGGAAACTCCATTTCCATTCGCGTTCTGAACTTGAGTAGTATTTGCTTCTCCTCAGCAGTGGGGACAGTCTAAACCGCTTGGCCATCACCACAGGCTCCTTTTCATCCACCTTTGCGCTGCTTTGCGAGTTGTTTCGTCGCAAGTGTGATCCACGTGCAGCTTCTCATGATTTGCCAAAGGGACAAGATCAAAGCTACGAACCCTGATCCTACAAACCTTGCTTATCAGAATCCGCTCTCCAATTGAATTTCGCTAACTAAATTGCGCAACTCCCAACGCCATTGCGCCCTCTATGCAAATATACAACCCTCACTCCGCTTATCAGAAATGTAATGCCGGACGACCACGAGCTTCCGTGAACAATTCAGACTGATCTGGCGAAGAAATCGCAATTGTACGTCTCGGGAGTAATTGCTACGAATATTCACGGAGAACGAAACCGGCTGTAATGACTGCAGTTTTCATTGTTACTGGCGCCTCTAGAGGTACTTTTCCATGCAATTTTTATCTAGTCGGCATCGGACATAGCGACCGAAGCCACCATGTCCTCTCCCGAAGCGTAGGTCTATATTAACACAAGAACAGGCTTGGGATATAATATCGCCGAAAAGCTCCTCGCAGCTCCAGTGTCCGCGAAGGTTGTCGCTGTCGCGAGATCCGAGTCAGGCATGGCCAAGTTAGCGCAGGACTACCCAGGCCAGGTCGAGTACGTCCAACAATTTCACTCAGTCCGACCTTTCAATCTCCCTGTCCTCTCTCGGATCATTCGGCTAACAAATGCATTGGATTAGGTACGTGACCGGCGACTTGGCCAACTACGACACCGGCGTCAAAGCCGTCCAGACAGCGATCAACAAGTTCGGTTCGTTGAGCGGAATCGTGTTCAATGCTGCCGTGATCAAGCCCGTCGCTACCATCGCCACCACTGACATTGAAGAGTTCAAGAAGCTGTTTGACATTAACTTCTTCTCGATTATTACTACTGTACGTGTGACGAATTGATGGTCGCGCGTCTGACGAGGGGCGCTAACGGACTGAATAGTTGAAAGCCGCGATTCCTTATTTGCGAGAGAGCAAGGGCAAAGTCGTTTTGGTCTCTTCTGAGGCGTCATATGAGTCCCATTTTGTACGTATTTGCTGCGCGACACTATCACGATCTATGGAGGGCGACGAGAATTGACTGTTGGAATAGTACGGATGGGAGGCGTATGGTAGCTCCAAGGCGTGCGTTAACCACTTGGCGGCGACACTTGCCGGCGAGGAGTCCGAAATCTTCACTATTTCAGTCGATCCCGGTGTAATGGACTCTGCCATGCAGCAAGAGATCCGAGAACAGCGTATGCGGTCGTTATCAGATGCATAAGTAGACTTCTAATTGTTTTCAACAGACGGCGGCCAGATGAAAGGAGAGCACCACGAGTACTTGACCAAGATCAAGGAAGACGGCACCATTCCATCCACAGACCCTCCTGCTACAGTTATTGCCAACCTTGCCGTTAAAGGACCCATGGAGTTGAGCGGCACTTATTACGCGTACGTATATGACTATGCCAGAACAATATTCGGAGGGATCTGCTGACTGATATGCAGATTCAACTCGCCCACTCTAAGCCCATACTTGACTGCATAATGGATAAGCAAGGGGGTGACCAAAGTCGTCGCGTGGAGTGAAAGATCGGCGACGAGGAGATCTAATTGTTCTGACCGTTTTCGATGACAAGTTGTACACGATACGGGAACACACCTACACATTAGTTTAATGAATGAAATCGACAACAAGCATTTCACGTAAGCCGCCATATATCATTTTTCGTTGCGAATATCATCAATGCCTCATTAAATCAAAGTTACAAACCTGGCTCCAACCGGTCTTAACATTCTGCATAACTGCCTCGTTCATAGCAGGATTTGGGGTAGAAGCCAACCGTAGTTTGTATGACTGTGACAGTTCTGCGGCGCTTGCTCGAAAGACTGGCGGTGAAGTTGCCGAACCCAACGCTTGGAAATGTGAACTATGGGGGAAAGCCCAACTACTCCCGCCAGAGAAGCCGTCTTACCTCCCCGCCTCCAGGCTTCATTTATCCTTGTTCCTGTCCCCCTACTTGCATATTCGAAGTTATTACATACTAGCTATTCCAGTATCGAGTTCCTGCTCAGGGTATGTGTTGGAGTTTCTAGAATGCTTCTATGTAGCTTGCCTGGTGATGTAAAGTGGCGATTCTGTGACCTGCAAGTTCGTGTAGTACACCGTCGGGTCCGCGGAATTCTGGCAGCTTTATCGACATTCCCATTGAGCGCTACTAATTCTTACCAACTAGGACAGACGTGTAGTTACAAAGCACTGCATTTCCAGCCATCAGCAATCGAGCAACGGCTTCAGCCATTTCGCAGACTCACATAATACTCACCTGTGAGGTCCCGGTGCTATTTGTAGTCAGGCTTACGATCCAACGAGCGCGTCCTGCTACCCACACGCCATCTGGGACGAGTTGCAGTCTTTCTACAACGAGTGCATCAGTAAGGCTTTTCACCTAGTCTATGCTACAGGATTCGAGTTCTAACGGTTCATCACACAGACCCGCTGGACGCGATCCCTACTCCTACTGTTCGCCCAGCTCTCTCCATTCATATGGCGGCATCCGCATAGAGCCGCCGTCAATATAAGCAGTTTCCTTGTCGACCCGGTTTCTTATGGACCTCCGCCTCCGATCTCGCAGCAAGAAACAAAACGCGCCTGTATCCGCTCAGCACCGCACTGATCGTCGTCTCCGCCATCAGCACCAACAGCAATCGTCGCCCGTAGCATCGGGCGCTCCCGTCCCCCCGTCGCCGTCGCCGTCACCAGAGACCATTTTCCAAGTTCATTCGCCGCTGCGCCAGTCCGGACCTAAGTTGTCGCTACCTCCGGAGTCTGTATCGTTCTCTTCACCGTCTCAGTGTACTAGGTGAGTCGACTGGCACACTGACTCGACATTTGGAGAGTGCCTTCGCTAACATACTCACGCCACACTAGATCGCGGACAGCAGGCGTACGAGCACAGTCTCAGTCTCAATCTCAGCCTCGTATACAGTCAAAGCGCAAGTACAGCTCGTCGTCACCAGACGCAAAATCGAATAACAGACACAGCGCGCCGTCAGCTCGTGTCAAGCGAACAAGACGATCGTTAGATCTTGGCAGTGAAGACCTTCCTCAGACCAAAGAAGCGCCCGCAGAACCACAAGTACCCGTCACTCCGTCGTCAAAGCCAAAGCTTAAAGACGCTAGTTCTCCTGTGGCGCCGTCATCACGGTCACATCAAGCAGCAGCAGCAGCAGCAGCATCATCATCATCACCACAAAGACGGAAGACAGCAGGTATGCCGAAGTCAGGCAGCTCATCGTCAAAGAACACGAGCGGGAAGAATAGATTGAATAGCCGATCGCCTACAACCAGTGGCATAGGCCGTCGGACCAGGAGTCATCATGATTTAGAGGAAGATCTGCAGGAATTGGAGAGTGTGCGGGCGGCTGTTGCCGCGGACGCTGCAGCTGACGCTGCGACCAGCGACAGCGACAGAATTCATGGATACGCATCAAGCAGTCGGCCGTCATTGGGCAGCTTGATGGCGGGTTTGGAGCAAGACGAAGATGAGTTGGACGACTACGAGGGCGAAGATGATGACATTGAGCATGAGCACAACCATTCAGCAGAAGTTGGTGAAGAAGACGAAGACGAGGACGACGAGGATGACGATGATGACGATGACGATGATGACGATGAGGATTCCGAACGAAGCTCTTTGCACTCGTCAGCGTTTGGTGGTGGCGCCCCTTTGTCGTCCATGTTCTCTCATGGATTGCAAGGCTCGCTATTTTCACTCTCTGGTATGATGTCGGCCGGCATGATGTCCGAATTTGCGATGCGATTCAGTGATATTCGGTCTAACCTCAAGCAACGTGAAGATCCGGGCAGCCGAATGGTTGCATTGCAGGAGCTGTCCAACTTACTTCTGGTATCGACTGAGGAGATGTTCACCAGCTCATTTTCGGCAGAACAGATTGTGCATGAGCTAGTGGATATCATGGCTAACCCAATTTTTGGCGAAGACGATCCCGAATCAATGCTCGTTGCGTGCCGCTGCTTAGCGAGTTTGATGGACGCTTTGCCGCAGAGCACGAGAGCAGTCGTCTATGGTGGTGCGGTTCCAGTCCTTTGCCAGAAATTACTGGAGATTGAGTACATCGATCTTGCTGAACAGGCGCTTAGTGTATGTTTGTTTGAGTTTTTCATCGTTTGGAAATATCATGCTAAGTAGTACATAGACATTAAAGCGCGTCTCCGCGGATCATCCAACTGTCGTCGTTCGCGAGGGTGGTCTGACAGCCTGCCTTACGTATCTCGACTTCTTCGCCACGAATGTGCAACGCACTGCAGTAATAGTTGCAGCGAATTGCAGCCGAAACATTCCGAGTGACTGTTTCCCCACAGTTCGAGACGTCATGCCAATCTTGCTCAACGTACTCATGGGTACAGATCAGAAAGTCGTGGAGCAAGGATGTCTCAGCGTTGCTCGCATTATCGAAAGTTTCAGACATCATCCCGAAAAACTTGAACAGCTAGTCAGCGAAGAGTTACTACAGAAGATGCTCGACCTGCTAATTCCCGGACCTACTAACGTTGTCGGTCATCACATTCACGCACATTTTCTGAAGGCGCTGTCATACGCCGCTAAAGCGTCCCCCAAATTGGCGGCTACGATGTTCAAAATGCACATTGTCGACACACTCTACCAGATCTTAACCAGCATTTCGCCTCCAACTGATTCCGAGATAGAGGAGCAAGTGAACAACAGTGTTATGGTCATGCAAACTGTTATTCATAGTCCCAAGGACCAGGTTTTGGCAACGCTCAACGTCGTATGCGAATTATTACCTGGAATTCAGAAGGACGATTTGTCGCAGAACCCCAGCTTCTTTGAGACCATGGACAACTTAAACTATAACAATCCCGATATTAACGAAAAGAAGCTTTCTATCTTAGTCACATGTCAACCCGAAGTTAGACGGTTTGTGATGGTTTTGCTACCGGTGTTGTTGGATGTCTATTCATGCACTGTGGATCTTGGTATTCGCCAGAAAGTAGTGACGGCGTTCTTGAAGATATTTTTGAATATTGATGTTAATATTCTGCATGATGCACTCAAGAACGTTCAGTTTTCATCCTTGCTTGCATCAATTCTAGCACAGAAAGATCATTTGAGCATTGTGGTTTGTGGGCTCCAGATTGCCGACGTACTCAGAAGAAGGTTACCCGATATCTACGAGTATCACTTTGAGCGCGAGGGTGTGATAGCCGAGATTTCGAAGCTAGCCGCTGACAAGCCGCGGGAGGTTAAGAAGTCAGAAGAGAAGGCACACGAGACACAGGACGTTGTGGCCGATGATCAAGATGGGGATGAGCATATGCACGACGATGAAGCAGACGAGGAGGAGAAATCTGAGGTTTCGTCGCCGATCTCGGATAACCGGTCACAAGTTTCGTCGCCGGATAGTTCACGCGCTAACATGTCTTCTTTGTCGCATATCCTTGCAAGTTATCAGACTGGCCTGGATCAATGGGTCGCCAATTCTGCGCAAGAATTCCTTGACAAATACGTTGTGCCGTCTGAATGTAATAGTAAAGCTGCATCAGGATTGAATGAGTTGAAGCGTCTTGCAGATTCTCTTGTTGTAGGACCGGAGCTCGAGCAGCACTTACTTGACCTTGTCCAGCATTTCAGTTCTGAAGCACTGACATCAATCTCGAGCTTTGAGCTGTTGAATTCTGGAATTATGGAGGCATTGCTGAAACTTTTGACATCGGGCTCTGATGAGGAGAAGCTCTGTGCTAGAAAGACATTCTTACGAACATTTATGGACATTCGTGGAATGTCTAATGCTTCGTCGGCCTTTAGCATTTTGATTGTGAAATTGCAAGAGTCATTAGTGCGATCGGAGCATTTCGATGTGCTCATGTCGCCACATAGCGGTGAGTTATATGCGCTTATGATGACCTTATGCGTATACTAATAGGAGTCCTAGAACACGAGAATCCTACTGAAGTCCTGTCGCAGCAGATTCGTCTCAAACTTGTCGCGGACGATGATGCCGACATACTGAAGTCTTACCGGGTTTTTGCTGTTTCGATTCCGGCTGTAGCATCCTTCAAGTCCCTGGAGGATTACCTCCGTATGAGAATCGGCGACAAGGCGACCGGCATGCCTTCTGGATCTCGCCGATCAGCGACATCGGGAGTTTTGAATAACACGTTTACCTCGTTCGCGTCTTTTGCCGCGTCGGCAGCTTCTTCGTCGTCGCCTCAATCTGCGTCAAGTTCGAGTGCAGCTCTAAGATCGTTCGAGAGTGCGGTCGAGACCGGCGAGGGCACGTCGGCGTCTGCGCCTGCTGACATCCCGGAAGCATCAAAGCCAAAGGCGAAGTCAACCAATGATGACCAAACTGAGTGCGACGATGAGAGACAGGCGAAGGACAGCGATGCCGCTAGTGCGATGAGCTCCGTGAACGATGACTTGCTAGATAGAGTCGATGATTATATGTCTAGCTCACAGGAAACGGAAGGTCGGCGGGTTAACGTTCAAGTTGACGGTGACCACGTTACAGCTCAGACTCCGGGTGGCACAGGTATTTCCACTCCGGTCCCGTCTCCTGCGATTAAAAAGGACAGCGGTTTTGTTGACAGCATGTCAAGATCGGCCGTTTCGACTCCGCGGCAGTCTTATTCGTCGGCGTTGCAGTCATCACCTCAGGATTGGCATATCGAGTTCCGCGTAAACGACAAATTGATACCAAACGACATGACAGTTTTCGGTGCGATTCACAAATACGGTAGCGACAAGTCAGTTGCACAGTCGCGTCATCATTGGGATGTCATGAATTCAGTTCGTTTTCGCAAAGTTCCCGGACCAGCACCGGTTCCAGTCAACGAGACGCTCAAGTACGGCGAGAAGTTCAAGGAAGTTCCGGAATCACTCAAGGACGACAATACTTCGTTTATGATTTTGCAGTTACTGAGAATCCTGTACGCCTTGAATGCCAATCTTGGTGAAATATTCTCTGATGAGGACATTTCTATTACGCCGTTGCCAGTCAATCAGTTTATTAGCAGCAAGTTGACGTCCAAACTGAATCGACAATTAGAAGAACCATTGATAGTGGCCAGGTATGATAGAATATGGACTTAGGTTTGGATTTCCTGCTAACATTAGTAGCGCATGCCTGCCGGACTGGAGTAGTGATTTGACTCGTCATTATCCATTCTTGTTTCCATTCGAGACTCGTCGCCTGTTCCTTCAGTCAACGTCCTTCGGCCATTTCCGATCAGTCAACAGATGGAAGACTCGTGGCAGCGACACTAATAGACGTGACAGCAATAGCAACCGCGCGTTTATTTTCAAGACTATGCGCCAGAAGGTCAGAATTGCTCGTTCCCAAATACTTCAGAGTGCGATTAAAGTTATGGAGTTATATGGCTCCTCGCCTAGTATTCTCGAGGTTGAATATTTTGATGAAGTTGGTACAGGTCTCGGACCGACTCTTGAATTTTACGCAACAGTATCTCGAGAGTTCGCTAAGAAGAAACTGCGCTTGTGGAGAGAGAACGAGTCTGATCCCGAGAGTGAATATGCCTTTGGTACTTATGGGTTGTACCCGATGCCGATGTCGGAATCCAGGGCGAAATCAGAGAGCGGAAAGAAAGTCTTGCACTTGTTCAAAATTCTAGGACAGTTTGTGGCTCGTGCTCATTTGGATTCTCGATTGCTAGATATTACGTTTAATCCGATGTTCTTCCGCGCCCAACAGGATTCGGTTGCACCGTCACTTGGGTCCGTTAAGACTGTTGACGCTCATTTAGCAAGATCTCTGAAGTTGCTGCAGAAGTTTTCTGCTGAAAAACACAAGATCTTAGCCGACACGACACTATCGGACGATGAGAAAAACGCCAGGCTGGAAGATGTCGAAATCGACAGTGTCAAGGTTGACGACTTAACCCTTGATTTTACACTTCCTGGACAGCCGGAGTTCGAGCTCAGTGAAGGCAGCGCAAATGTGCCAGTTACTATTCACAATGTCGATCAGTATGTCAAGAAGGTCATTGACGCGACATTGGGAAGTGGTGTCGAGAAGCAATTGAATGCTTTTCGTGAAGGATTCTCGTCCGTGTTCTCGTTTGCAGCCATGAGCGCATTCACGCCAGAGGAACTTGTTATGCTGTGCGGACAAATCGATGAGGACTGGTCTCTTGAGAGTAAGTTTCAATGTTGGCAATTCATGAAGACGCGATGAACTAATCCCATGTAGCTCTCTTTGATTCGGTCAAGGCCGATCACGGATACACGATGAGCAGCAAGACGGTGCAAAACCTCCTCGAGGTCATGACCCAATACGACGTGAACAAGCGTCGCGCATTTTTACAGTTTATCACGGGCAGTCCCAACTTGCCGATTGGTGGCTTCAAGTCCCTTACTCCGACATTCACTATCGTTTGCAAGTCAAGCGAGCCGCCGTATTCGCCCGACGATTATCTTCCTAGTGTCATGACTTGCGTGAATTATCTCAAAATCCCTGATTACAGTACTAAGGAGGTTCTGCGTGCGCGCGTGACGAAAGCTATAGAAGAAGGCTCCGGCGCGTTCTTGTTATCATAATTATAGATCGTGTCGAATGCCTTAATTATTGTTCGGTTGTTCATTTTGTCTAGTTTGCTCAAGGTTACATTGTTTGTGTTGTCTGTTTTCGTATGATTGCCATTGATTATTGAGCCGTTAATGTGCATTTGGGAGTATTTTCCGTCTGGGAATTTTGTCTTGTTATCTATTGTATGTATGAATGATTATATCGTTATTGTCAATATGGTTCGTCATTGTGGTAATACTTGTGAGCCTGCTGAGTATGTCGCTTCTGCTGTGAAATGGTTGGGTTCCAATATGATGTGGTGAATTTTTGTTTGCTTTTGCAGTTAGTAATTGTTCTAATTGAATTATTCGAAGAATTGATAGTGCTGTCCAATCTACCGTGTATGGTTTCTTGGAGGTCCGAATTGATGAGTTCTATTAGGCGTGCAGTGCGTGATCGACATATAATATAGTAGCAATATATGTTGGAAGGACCGCCTCAAGGACGTATCCATTTCAGTTAAGCTCATAGAATATGCTATCAATATGTTATAAATAAGCCAACATTTGGCAAATCATATTTCACATAGTACACATATGCTCTCTGCTGCAACAAGAATATGTTGCACCGTCTTGGGGCGGATGAGTGCCCTCCTAGTAGCGAGCAGTGATCAAATTGCTGACATCACTTATTAGCGGGTGATGATTATTCGAAAGATTCAGCCTAAGATTTAAATTCCCTTCCAAATTCGCATATTGCACTTTGCCAGCCAAACCTACAGTATCGCCTAGCCGCAAATGCGAGCTGGCAGTCGAAAGCTTTGATCTGTTGATTTGGCTCACAATACACAGAAATCGGGTTAGTATTGTCCTCGTAATAATACGCGAGTCCAGAGGTAGGGCTCAGACACATCGCGTTGCTGAGCAACTTGATTCCGTAAATTACGCGTGGCATGACGCGTCGACAATTAGGGGGCGCGACCCCTGAACAGCCTTCACTGGTCTACCCCTGGCTCGCCTTCCACAGTAGTAGGCTGTGCTTTCCCGCGCTCATTTCGGATGCAGTACAGATTCCAAGCATCTCTAATCGTGCTTGAAAGCCACGGGTCTATCATCTAGTGCGCTGCGCACTATTTCTCGCCCTCTTAGCCCCAAGTTGCTCTTGCTGCTCTGTCTGTAATATACGCTTTGTCAACCTCGCCTGCAATGGTACTTCCATCTCTATCTCTGAGCAAAAAGAGCCCGAAGCTGAAGGCTTCGCGTGAGGGCAGGTTTAGTCCCGTCAGCGACAAGTTCAATAGCCAAAGCGGACAGATGTCACCGGCTTTGCCTGCAATTCCGTTGGTCAGTACCTCACCGCTATCTTCACCCTGGTCGTCGACACAGAGCTCGCCTTTGACCATTCAGACATCGATCTCTTCGTCGTCCGCTACTTCACCGAGTTCAAGATCAGACTTTTCTTCTCCGTCGTCAACTTCATTTGCCGCTCGAAAATCTCCTCCAAGGTCGCCAGATATCCCAGACTCGCTAGTCTTCCGGGACTTGGACAGATATCCGCAGATTGTGCGACATGTCGTTACATCCGCCATCGAACCTACATCACCTTCACCTACAAGCCCCACTCCGGAGACAGGACCTTTTCCTAAGCGACAGTCATCCATCAAGACAGCTAAGACGCTGCTAAGTTCCTCATCACCGATGTCGCCCCGCAGGCCCCTTACAACTGGCCGTTCTACAAGCTCGACATCAACGACCATATCAGCACTCGTTCCAGCTTTCCCCGAGGTTCCCGAGGAATCTACCACTGTCACACTTGAGTCCTCATTTTACGGCTCAAACAATCAGTCCCGATCAAGCGCTTCAACCGTGTCCTACCACACTCAGAGTGATAGTCTAAGCTCAGATATTCCATCTGCCAAGTCCATTGCAGAGCACCCGAAGCACCCATCGCAGTCGTCGACATCGAGCGGATCGTCAACGAGCTCATTACCACTACAGGCAGTTCAAGTTCGCGTTGCTTCCTTTACCTCACTCGACTCGACACCCCGAAGGATACGAATCTCGGGATCACCGGACAGCAAGAGATCAGCAGCCTCAGATAGTGTTGACAACGTCGCAGACGACAGTAGCGATTACGACAGCCTAAAAGAACGTGCTAAGGGAATTTCAAAGACTCAAAAGCTGCTTGAGAAGACTCAGTCACAGATGAAGAGGATACACCTGCCCGAGCTTCAAATGCCACAGCTCAAGGCCGTATCGTCCGACACTTTCTCTCATTTCAAGTCGAGTATGACTACGCCGTCGTCGGCCAAGTCAACGGCGCAGTATAATTACGATCTCGTTGAGTCTCTACAGGAGGAGCTCCGACTGGTCTCGGCAGAGCTTGCGGCTTCGATCAAGCGGGAGTTGGACCTTGAGATGCTACTCGACAAATACGCCACTACAAATGACAGCGATGGTGAACTTACGGATGGAAGTTCGTCATGTTTGGAAGAAGATAGTGAGGGATCGGATGCATTTCGACCTAGACTAAAGTATAACACCGAACGATTTGAGGATTTGGAAACGAAGCTCAGGATGGAGCAGCAGGAGAAAGCGAGACTGCGGCTTGAGTTTCAACATATTGTGGACAAAGAACGGCAAGGCAGACGTGAATGTGAAGAAAAACGCAAGAAATTGGAGGAACAATTAAAGGTATTTATCCTCTGGACTTAATTGAAGGTTGATCGTTCAGTTGCTTACAGCTATGATAGAGCAAAGCGAAGTCGGGCAAAAAGGACGCACTCCTGGCTGCAAATATCGAAGCTACAGAAAGCGTGAGGTCATTGGAGGTCGCATTAGAAGAAGCTCAGCGGAAGCTGTACAATGAACGCATGAATGCACAGAATCTAGAGTTCATGCTGACCAGCATTCGTGAGGAGTTGCAAGATATGTCGGACAAGTCACCTGCCGAGTTAGAAAGTCGCGCTCGATCATCTATTGCCTCGCTAAACATGCTGCAGCGGTACCAAATCAAGGCATCCCCTCGAGGGAGCCTAAATTCAGGATCAGTGTCGCCCGATCTGTCAAGTCCTGAGAGTATGAAGGCTAGAATCGAGGAACTAGAATCGCAGAGAGATGCACTTAAAGAAGCACTACGAAGCCTAAAGGAGAGGCATGCATTGGAGGTTAAACAAGGATCTGAGCAGGCAAAGTCGTTGCAAAGCCAGTTGAATAGAGCACGAGACCTTGCCAAGGCAATCGCAGCTCGGCGAGTCGTCCACGACAAAGATATGGCCTCATTCAGACAGCAACTAGATGAAATGAAGCTCAAGTTGGCGACCTCTCAAGAAGAGAAATCGGCCCTTGAAACCAACCTCAAAGAGCTCAAAGAGAAGGTGGCCGGTGCTAAACATGATGATGGAAACGAAGTCGATATCGAGTCAAAAACGCGACAGGGGACTGAGGATGTCTCCAACCAGAAGTTACGAGAGCTCACTGCAAGCCATGATGAATCACTCGCTCGGATAGCAGAACTAAACAAGAGGCTTCGGCGCAGAAGTTCTGAAATCAAGACATTGTCGGATGATTTTGAGAAGGAACGTCAAGAGACGCGGTCGTTGGTTCAGTCTTTAGAAGATCGAGTAGCCAAGGCTGAGGAGCAACAGCGAAAGGCACAGGATTTGGTTGAAGAGCGCTCTGTGCTGCTGCGGACTCTTTCATGCAACAGAAAGAAACTGAAAGAAGAGCATGATAAGATGACAGAAGATCTCGACGCAAGTACGAAGCGGCTTCAAGACTTTGTCTGTGAGATTCAGAAATATGGTGAATCCAATAGGGACTTCGCTTCTCGTTTCGCAGAGTCAGTGTTTCAAACGAAAGATCAAACAGCTGAATCTTACTAGAATAGTGCGTCCAAAAAAATGTACGTTATGTTGTCATTATTGGTATTTAAATGGTTTGGGGTTGGCTTCATTTTTCAGTATTCCTTATTCTTATTTAACTTGTTCCATGCCTGGCCAGTATATGCTCTCCTAAAATGTGCAGAAGAATGACTGTGCGTTTGATTAGAGACCAGTTCGTATACAATTTACCATATATATTGCAGTAAATTCAAGTTGACGGTCCACAGAATTCCGCATACACATGCTTCTATAATTTAGAATTTCGTATGCCTAATGCTGCAACATAAATGCTGTTAAACCCTGTATCCCTCGGAGTGTGCTCATCATCATAATTGTCCGTCTGCCAATGTTCTAGAACTTTTGACAGAAACGAAATGACATGCTCAGCTATGGATAGTTAGTTTGCTTCGTTAGAATGGCTGACTATCGTAAACATCCTTACCAGTGCCTTCAACTTCCTCAAAAGGAACGAAATGGCTTGCATCTTTAATTGTAATCAACTTCGCGTGTTTCACTACAGCAGTCTTCTTATGAATCCGGTCGCTAACATCGCTTTGTCCCCCAGTGATAAAAAGAATCGGAATTTTGATTTTATGCAACTGATCGAATATCTCCACACTATCTGGACGGTCTAAGGGCGGGGCATCCCCGACTTTGTCGAAGTAGTCGGGGTTCACACTGACAAAAGTCCACACCTCTTGGTACCTGGTAGTGGTTAACGTCACTTGGCGCTGATTAGTATCTGAGCTTGATCCATGATATTCGCGATACAGCTTTGTCGGAAGTTCTCGAAGTCCATATTTCTGGCATTCACCATTTAGTCATAATACAATTTTTATGCATTGAAAAGCATACTCACAATCCAAAGATCAAAAACCCTTGGATCCCATCTTCGGTACATTGTTCTCTTGTTGAAATACTTTATCGCTTCTTCCTTTGATGGCCACACATCCTTGCGATGAGATGATAATTTTGCGGGATTCAAGCCGACAGCAGTAGCGTCTTCTCTACTCTCTATTATGGGGTCTATACCTATGATACCGGAAAATAATGATGGGTGCAGAACAGCTAGATTAAACCTGCAATTGATTGCTGTTAGACCACAGCTAGACATGTAGCTAGAACTTACAGCTGCGCTCCGCCCATTGAGTGACCCATGGCAAATACAGGTTGCGGAGGCCTCAATATTTGGAGAATAACAAATAAGTCCCTTGATACATCTGTCCAGCTCACTAGTTTAAGCGTAAGCAATTAAACAAAGTGAGAGCTGACTACTGTGTTGGCACTTACTACAGTCGCCCAGCTTATTCTCATTTCTAACACCAGATTCGCCCTCGTTTACGATGTCCGTGATAAGAATATACCGAATCCTAAACCTCGCATGCCCGGAATAGTATAGTAGAGCCACAAACAGAGGTTCGTATAATTCCTAACCGAGAACATCATTAACCCTCCAATTAACCAACCAAACCACCGATACACACTTTGCCTAACCCATTTGCATGAGCTGCAACTATAGTAACGTCACCCTTTTGTGGGTTGGTATTGCTCTTCGGGGTATATATCTTTCCAACAATTTCAAGCCTATCGTCAGGATGTTGAACTGCCCGCTTCTCCAGTCGTGGATGAACTGCCGGAAAGATGCGGCGCTCAATATTGAATACTGATTCCGCAGCAGTCATATCGGTCGTAGTTCTCCGTTATAGATATTAGCGAAGCTCAGTGTCGGGAACAGGTGCAGAGATAGGAAATAATCCCAAGACAATATGGTAACCCATCCTACGAAGCAAGAAAGAGTGTCATCTACCGACTTCGGCCTGTGCGGCTCAGGAGGAGAGCTGTGGGGCGACCTTATTTCCTCCATACTTTGGTGGGTGATCTGTTACTTGGGAGGTACGACAATATTGTATGGGAAACCGTCGTACCTGACCCACAGTCTGCGTACAACATATATTGGCGCGTATTATGACCCATAAAAGTTTCCGTCATACTTTCGTTGCCTCAGAGCTGGATTATAAATAGTGCTCATGGGGAGTAATAAAATAATTGTTCCCGTTCAGGCAAAGGTTGCCTCACAAAATGGGGCTACTCAGGATTTTGGTTGTAAGTCGAGGAAATGCTAGTAAACTTGCTATGGCTTACACTAACTGAGCCACTATGGGAAACGACGTTTTGCCGAATGTAGCCTAGTTTTGTCACTGTTACTTGCTACTTGTGACCTGGTGGTCGCCCAGAGCTGTGCGACATCATCTGCTTAATGAAACAAGGCGTGCTGTGAATTACGCGAGGTGTGCGGGTTTTCCAAAGTGAGCGACGCGAAAAGTCACGCGTCAATGGCGCGTAAACGTCCGGGTAACGTCCTCTCCCATCTGTAGAAAGTTTGGATGCCGGGCAATCGTTACAATACGTGTCGAGCTAAAGGCCCCGAAGTGTCCACCAAACAAATTCTTGAATAATCTGGTTATAGATTGTTGAGTATAATTTGAAGTCACTGTTTGTCATTTAGTTCAGTCCTACGTTACCTCTAAGCAATACAGCAATTGCCGACGCGTAGGAGAACCGCACCACACGACAAATGAATGGTACAACCAAGAGCAGTTTCCTCTCCTCGCCTTATTCGAATGAGAAAAAGGCGGCATTGGAGCCTCGCTCGAAACTTTTTAAGAGCGTTGTATATTATATTGTGAAGGATGGGTCGTTAGACGACGAGGAGTATAGCATTGTACGTGGCCCATTTGACTTCATTTGACTTTATGTGCAACAATCCACTAGTTTCTTCTTGCTGATACAGTGATTGTAGCTCTCCAATCTATTGGAAAAGGGTGACGCTGTTGAGACAGACTATATTACAGACCGCAGTCGGAAAGTTTTGGATCTTTCGAATGTAACCCATATCATATCCAACACCATCGACTTTCCGGAGTATCCTGATGCTGAGCAACGGATGATCAACGTCGTCAAGCCACTGTGGGTATACAAGTCCGTTAGTCACGGAAGGACCGCGCCCTTGCGACTGTACTCGCCAAACCCAAAGTTCTTCTTTTCCGATGTAAATATTTTCGTCGCAGGGCTGCCGCAAGGCGACCGTGAAGCGTTGTATGGCGGAGTGCGCGCCTTAGGAGGGCAGTGGTCCGAATCACTGACACGCTTCACTACTCACGTTATTGCGTTGAGCATGGACGAAGTAAGCAAGCTATAGTTATTATCGTCTGCATTGAGCGCCATCGAATTACTGACTTGTGGAGGCATCCTGCAAAACTGCAGCCCTCGAACGCAAGGCTTGCAAGATTGTACTTCCCCATTGGTATGAGTTGCCTTCGTTGCTATATTTCATGTTAGCTGATCGTATAATAGGATTGACGACTGTCTCAAGCTGCATCGTCGCATTGATGAGGGCCCATATCTGTTCCCCAATCCCAAAATTCTTGCCGACGCGAACTCAGGAAAACCGTTGGTGGGAGCCAAACTGGACCACACGTTTATTCATTCGGCATACATCAATGACAAGATTAATCCGCCACAGCCTAGAAACTCAATTTTCAAGGAAAAGAGATTCTTTATTGGGAGCGACCTAAATTTATCTGAACGGTCATCCAACACCATCCGCGTTATAATTGAGATTGCTGGCGGATCCGTTACAGACAGTCTCGATGAAGCGAATGCTTATGTAGGCTGCTATAGAGCTGGAGAGGATTATGTGAAGGTACGCCCATGGGTGGAGATGCTGCTGCCTAGATGATTAACTAAAGTAGGCTTGCCGAATGCGTCTGTTTGTCGGAAATTTGACCTGGTTATATTGGATGTTTGCTCATGATGAGTGGGCTTCTTCTTTGAAGCATTTACTACATTATCCAATTCCCAAGGAAAAGATTAAAGGAATGGAGAATTACTTGATTTGTATTTCTGGATACAACGGTGATTCACGACATTATCTGGAAAAGCTTATCGAGGCATGTGGTGCTACTTACACGAAGGCACTTAAGACGACTAATACGCATTTGATCACCGCTAAGTATGAAAAACCTACAATACCTGGTCTATTCCATTAGTTATCAGAGACTAATAATTTCGATAGGCCCTCCGGTGAGAAATATACAGCTGCACGGGATTGGAATTGCCATGTTGTTAATCACCTTTGGCTGGAAGAAACTTATGCGAAATGGCAAGTCCAAAGCGTGACGCTACCACGGTACTCACACTTCCCACGGATGACAAATTTGGTAGAGGTTATCGGTCAGACACGGTTGGATATGCATGAGCTCAAGTCCTTTTACGCGAGCGAGGATGGCGATGCTACTGACGCCTCCGAGGATCTCTGTGATCGCGAAGAATTTTCGTCCGCAAAGGAATCACTGTCGGCGCCAAAAGATGCTGATGAGAGACGTTTTGCACAGATTAGTCAGAACAATGTCAGCAATAAAGAACCTGTGAAGTCTGATAACAGAGAATCTGAGAAAAATGCTGTATCCAAAGATGCGAAGGAGAATGCTTCAGCCACCATTAGATCAATATCAAGAAGTTCAGTTGAGACTCCCGTTAGACCTTCCACGAAATCAAAAGCACTCTCCGCAACATCGGCTGTTGATAGTCCAGTGTCTGTGACTTCAAGCGGGGGGAGGCGCGCGAAAGAGAAAGCTGCGGTGAAACTGAAGGATGATATGATCGACCTTAATGATTTTGAGAGGCAAAAGAAGAGGAGCAGTCTGCCATCATTGCCGATGGAAGATAAGGGCAGTCAAGAACTACAGGTTGCGAGTAGGAAGAGAAAAGGCGATACTCATGATCCTGAGGCGGACGCCGCGTAAGTCAGCCGAATGCGACGTACCCAATTAGCACTGACGATGCAGAATTAGGTCGAAGAAGAAGAGCAAAGTTGCTACAACAAACATTGTCATGAGAGTCATGTTGACAGCATACACTGGAACGTTGACTCCAGGCGACCTGCAGGTGCGTATTCATGCTGTCGCTTGCGAGTGCACTGTTGTACTGAAATTCTTTACAGCGCTTATTCAACTTGGGCATCGAGATTGTCGAATCACCGGATGTGGCTACGCATGTGGCCTCCCCTAAGATCAGCAGAACAGAGAAATTTTTGTGTGCTCTTCCTAGAGCGCCTATTGTAATCAACACCGATTTTATAACACATTGTTCGGAGGAGGGTAAGATGCTGGATGTAAACGACTATATCTTGCATGACACAGAAGGCGAGGAGCGCAATAAGTGCGTCCTTGCTGAGTCGCTCAAGCGCGCTAAAGAACGAAAAGCTGGGCCCTTCCATAATATGGGGATCAATGTTACTCCAGGTATCAAAGGTGGCTATGAAGTCATCCGACATGTTATAGAAGCGAACGGTGGACAGTGTCATCTAATCCGAACCCCGAGGGCCAAGAAATATGTCGTATCGCCAAAGCACCCGATGATTTTGATTTCATCAACAGAGGAAGGTGGTTATTTTGACAATTTCCTAAAGTATGCTGACAGCGAGGGCAATGACGCTTATATTTTCAGCACGGAATGGATCTTGACTGGCGTCCTTCGAATGGAAGTGAAGTTTGATAACGAGTTTTCGTTAGTAGTGGAGGATTAGCTAAATGCCAGGGCAGAGGATTTGTCGTTCACTCTCCATTTTGATTGGTTTCATTACGGTGCATGATAATATATTAATTTATCACTAACGACCTCAATATCCATTATTAGGCTCACAGTAGACAAAACCGTATGGCAGGACAACCCCATACCCAAAATTCGTCCAATTCGCGCCGAAATATCCAATGCACACCCAAATGACTGATTCTTATTATTGGCTTCCGAAAAATTTAACACCGGCTTCTTCTCCGTCTGCAGATTTCATTATTTGCGCCTGTCCTCTCCGGATTAGAACGTCCAGCGCCTTCCGCAGGATTGTAGCATCTATTCCTCTGAAATCTATAAAACAGCAACAGCATCAGTCGTGTGTCACGGCCAATGCAATAGCTCCTACATCAATTCCATACCTTGGGAATACGACAGATCGCCCTCGGCAATTTCGTACAAAGTCAGAATAGCGTTTTTCTGTCCCGTCGAATCAATCTATCCTCCTATTAGCATCGATCTGAACGCTTGCACGCACTCGCATACCCAATCAGCAATGATATTCGCCCATTCCTCTGGTCTCCGCCAATATATTATGGCACTCGTGTTCTTGGACGGATTGCTCCCGGACCCTGACACCCATTCCGCATCACCTTTCTTCACCATGCTATCCAATATCTCCCTACATGTCTCCAGTTTGAGTGATCCTAATGCAGTTCAGCATGGCACAACACTATGCTAGTAATTACCGTGTCGACGGAACGTACGACTAATATCTCTGTTATTGAATAGATCCCACTCGATCGCCGTATTTAGATCTATTCGCCATATCCGGTTATATCTGCAATATGCTAAAATCAATGAACTCCATAGCGATAGCTGCGAAGTCCAAGTTTGGCTGTTTGGCTGTCGCGTGAAGAATGGCGGGAACGAGTAGATAGATGGGAATGGGAAGGATGTGCTCGGGGTTGACGAGGATGTTGGAGATGTCAATGTCGACATTATGAGGTCAACGAAAGCTTGAGATCGTGGCCTAACTAGCTAGTCACAATGAATAACTAGCCAGCATTCACAGGAAACTTCAACAGTGAACAATAGCGACGAGTATTGAAAAGCTTGTGAACAGGTGAACCTCCTAGTAAAGACCGACTATAGCAGAGAATTAGTTTACCGAAGGGCCATTAATAAGTGAGCTCCAAAGTCCGGGTTCATACGCGCCAACTTAGCACGAGAGCTATCAGGAGCAACCTCAGAGTTTTATTATCAGGGATAACGAACGCAAGTTCACGAAACTAAATGGTACAATACCCCTTGTCACTATCAACACTGGCTAAGACCAAAAGGCGGCGGGCAGTCGCGAACCTTGTCTCTATACAAAATATTAGCGAATATATCCGCAGACCATTAACAGAAATGTCCCTGACTGAACGAAGAGTTATAACGGCTGCGGGGTGTTCATACGTAATCGTACCTCAAGAATCTAAGGAAGGACGCGACAAACAAAAATTCCTGTTCCCCTAAACCAACTTCCTGTACAATGCGACCATAACCATTTTGTCCGGCATTTTTCCATTCTATGAATAAAATATGCTCCGCCGTAAAGCGACAACAATTAGCTTGACCATGGCCGATGTGCATGCGCTCGACGACGATCCACGGCAACGACTACAGCCAAACGAGCCACCATCCTCATCACCGAAGCGGTCCGAGTTAACAGGGTCATCATCTTCACCTTTTTCTACTTCGGCGTTTCAAGCAATATCGCAATCTAGACGTCAACCCACCAGAAACTACTAGAACTCGTGGTGGTGATTGCGTGGCATTGGAGGCTATGGCTAGTAAGTGGGGGATACGGCGAGTCAGGACTCTTGAGCAACAAGGACTTCGTTTCGCGCACTGTATCCAGTCTCCACGATGTGAACGCAGCTCTAGAATGTAGTACAGTTAGTCCAATACGTTACATTATTCTGTCTATATTGGGTGTACGATATAAAACAAACGAGGCGCTACGCACATGGCGAACAATTTTTGGTTCATTTGGAGTACCCCATCATGTCCGAATTTATAATTCATGAATCACATCTCAATTACGTTCAGTTTTTGCTTCATGATTGTTGTATTGCATATTTTTATTAAAAAAATCCAAATAAAGGATACTAGATCAAAAAGAATGTGCGTCTCAGTTTACGACATAAACTTATACGTACAATAAGAGTCCATTAAGACGTGCAGGTAGTGTAGTGCCGTGCTATCCTTCTACGATTCCAATAAAAATAGCTGCTACAGCCGGCATCATTGTACGACCATGTAGATCACAATAACACGTCACATCAAATCGAATCGTAAGTGTGCTGAACTGAGCACGTATAAAATAAGAGAAGTAATAAGAATATGCAATAGCCGAAAATTGAAGGAGTATGACAGAGACAGAGGACATGGTTCGAATAACATGATGGGCCACACGATGTATCTATTGGCTGACAAGAGCACGGAGCAACAAGCATACATTCTTATATTACACTGGCACAAACTGAGCATGTTATATTACTTGAGAATCTGAGCCTCCAGTTCACCTTCCCGCTGGGCACCTACTCCAATTGACGAAGGTGTCTCGCCCAACTGTTCCTGAGGTTAGTCACTAACAAAAGAAGACAAAACGTATTGCCTGTCATACCTGGCTAGCCAGATCAATTCCAATCTCATCCAGGACCTGGTTGACGATTTCATCGCTCTCCTCTGCAATACATCCGTTAGATGGCTTGTTAACTCTACTTAAGAAACGAACAAACCTTCTTCATCTTCCATTGCATCATCTATTGCATCGTCCATCATCTCTTGTCGCTGATCCATCATATCGCTTTCTCGCTCAAAGTCCATCGCTATCCTCTGTAGAGCTGGAAGATTCATGCTTCGATTCATCGAACCCAAGAGCTTTGCAGACAGTACAATTAGCACCAAATTGGTCATGTTGCACAGGTACAGATATACACACCCTAGTAGCGCCCTTCATACTGTGCATCATTTGCTCGTTACTTCGAACGGTCTAAAGCCTAGGTTAGAAGTGAGCCGCTTGAAACAGTATAATTAGTACGGACTTGTATCCGTAACGATACGGCCTGGAGCTGCGTCTTCATCTGATAGAATTTCTGTATATACCTGTCGAGTACGCGGTCAGTCACTCAACATACACTTGATGCAATCGACATGAATGCGCACTTCCTAGTGCGCACAAGATCTTTAGCCTGGATCTTACAGGCGCCAATTTGATTATTCTTTGCGGACTTCTTGATTTCAGAAATGAGCTTCTTCTCCTGCTGCTCAAGCTTCTGCCGCTCTCGGTCAAGTTCTCTCTGTGCCTTCTCCAAGGCCCGTTGATGCTGAACAACGTAAGCCTTTTTGTCCCGCGAGCAGCCATCGACTTCAAGATAAACTCACCTTTCGGAGGCGCTCCTGGGGGGTCACTCGCTTCCCAAATACCCACTCGACTACATTCATTTCCTAGAGATTCACGATTTTGGGCCAGCTGACTTGCGGCGGACTGCGCTATCAGCTTTCACGGCCGATACAGTTCATAACGCGTCATCGTGCTGGCGATGCTGAATTGCTACGCGGCTTAACCCGGGCCGCCGAAATTCATCAGCTTATTGTGGGTCCAATAGTGCAAGATAACTTGCGCATAATAACTCCGGAGTGTTTGTAGGTTTATACCCTGGATATAAGATCCTCACCTCATGACCTTGTTAGGTTTCACCTCCCAACTCGAAGGTGGAACATCTTTTCCGACACTTGGACATCCGCTTATATACTCCGAGCGCGTTCACATCAGCTTCTGATACGCATATTGTTTTTCGTACGAAGCGACCATGTCGTCTTCGTATTTTGACCTGGACGACCTTCCCGGTCCGTCTAATCGACGTTCGACGAACCGGGATGTTTACGTCTCAGCACATGATTCTGGTTATGGAGCGTCAGTGTACTCGGAAGTGGAGCCAGAGAGACCTACGCTCGTTTCTCGTAATACCATGCCTCTACCATCCGTTCCTGGTGCAATGTTGGGTGGTGCAAGTGAAGGTCTGTTGATTTGTCGAATAGACGCTTTTCCGACACGCGCCGTTAACGACGGTATGTAGAAAATACTCAGCGACTTCTTCAATTTCAGGTCCAGCAACTCCACTACAATGAAAACAGGGCAGCACTTGCTCGTGCCATTACGACTGTTATGAACATGCTTAAGGAACTACAGTCTACAAATCGTGAATGGCCTGCTCAATATCCAGCGTTCAGCCCAGGAAATGGTCCGGTCGAGAAGTTGACTGCCCCTACGTCGACGTCAGATCGTCCGTCACATCTCCGACGTGTTGCCACTGACCTACCATTCCCATCTGCCAATCAGGACAAGTTAACCCTGGTCTCCCCGTCACCGTCCTCTGAAGTGCCACGGTTAATGAGCTCGCAGTTGTCCCATGAATTCAATGTTCTCAAGCTCGATCTCAAACTCGGCGCTGTTTCGCCAGCTGAGCTGGTTCAGAGTCTCGAAAAGTCTGCAATCGCTTCCTTACTTGATGGAAAGATTTCGCAGGCTCTCAAGCATCTACTTTCTCTACGCGAGCGTATCGAGGACACTGCATCTAAGGTCTTGGTCACTGGTGATTTGAATGCAGGGAAGTCGACTTTCTGTAACGCATTGCTTCGCCGCAATATACTACCAGAGGATCAACAGCCGTGTACAAACGTATTCTGTGAAGTTTTGGATGCTCAAATCAATAATGGCGTCGAGGAAGTCCATGCTATCCCCCATGGATCAACATACAACAGACAGGACGAACGAACGTACGATGTGTTTCCTCTTTCACAGCTTGAGCGTCTAGCCGTGAGCCCCGAAATTTACATGCTCCTTAAAGTCTATATCGATGATAAACGTCCGCCGGAGCAGAGCTTGTTACGAAATGGTGTTGTCGATATCGCACTTATCGACGCTCCGGGCCTTAATTTGGATTCCATGCAGACTACTGCAGTTTTTGCGCGACAGGAAGAGATTGATGTGGTAGTTTTTGTTGTCAGTGCTGAGAATCACTTCACTTTATCGGCGAAAGAGTTCATTTGGAATGCGGCACATGAGAAGGCATTTATATTCATTGTTGTCAACAGGTTTGACAATATTCGTGACAAGAATAGATGCTCTCGGCTGATTTTGGAGCAAGTTTCAAAACTTTCGCCAAGGACGTACGATGACTCAGATGATCTAGTGCATTTTGTCAGCTCGAACAAAGTTCGCATACCAGAACCTGATGACAACGATGATGGTGACGATAGTGGAGATGGCGACAACGGTGGCCCCAGTAATGACGACGATGTGGTTGACTTTGAACGTCTGGAGCGATGCCTGCGCAACTTTGTCCTGGAGAAGCGCGCGATATCGAAGTTAGCTCCTGCTAAGACATACTTGTTAAATGTTCTTGGAGATCTCGAAGCCCTGTCCTCATACAACGAGGAATTGGCGCAAAACGAAGCACAGCGACTGAAAGACGAATTAACGCGTATAGCACCGATTTACGAAGCCACTTTGCAGAATAGCGTGAAGATTTCGGAGGACGTTGATGCTAGTATCGAAAAGTTGGTCACCTCCGTCTACGAGCACACAAGATATAAGCTAGAGCATGTTATCGCTGAGATCGGAGCCAAGACATATGTTGAATATCCTGGAATCTTCGCCGTATATTCTTATGCCGCGGATACTCGGGACGCGATGCTACACTCGATCCAACAGAGCGTGGTTGAATGCGAGGAATTCGCTAGGAAAAGAACAACGGGCGGCTTCAACGTCTTGAAAAATCTGGGATTGCGGCATTTCCAGGGTACTGCGTACTACACAGAGAAGATCTTCAACAATGGTCTTATGTTTTCTCGAAGGAAAGATCTCCTTGCTCGTGGATCAGTGTCAGCTCCGATTGAGTTCACAGACTATATCGACTTAGAACAGAAGGAAAAGATTTCTGGATTGGGAATGTCAATGACCATTGCCACCGTCGCCGGCACGGGAGTGTTGGGACTACCATCTGCGGTGGTTAGCGGAGTTGTTAACGCATCGTCGATAATAGGATTACGAAATCTCCGAAAGTGGGTAGTTCCTGCACTTGGACTTGTTCTCTTATGCGGTGCCGTGTACTTTATTTCGGATATACCGAATGTCGTTCCGAGAAAGCTTGCCAAGAAATTGAAACGAGAATTGGAGAGCGTTGACTATATTCACACAAATTCGGACAGGATTGCAAGCGAGTGCAGAAAAGTCCTGAAATACCCATCAGAGGATTTGAGGAGTGCGTTCCAGCAGCTGCTAGACGAGCAGGCAACGCAGAAGAATGAGCGTGCCAAACAGATGAGTCAGGCAGAGGAATCGTTGAGATATTTCTCTCGCTTACATAAGGATTCAAGGAGCAATTTCAACATGATCTCAAAGTTTGATTTAGAGGGTGTGATGGTAGGAGGTCACGTGGAGTTTTAGACAAATAGTATATCAGATTACGGTATGTAGGCTTTGGAGATAAATTATTGGTTTTGTAAAATGGAGTATCTTGCGAATATGGTGTAGGGCAGATAATAATCTTGGATTGGTAAAGATAAATTGCTTGTTGATTTAGTACAATCCCCTTTGAACTTGTATATAGGTTTCTGCTCATTCTCTTCGTTGTGTTTTACGGCATGTGAGAATGAAGGTATTTCTCTATCACAAGTACTTGTACAATTCTATTCAGAATATACATTGCTTCCTATAATTAAGTCCGTATTTTCTGCGTCATGAACACACCTTGAACGTTGCATCAGAGTACTTCACAACGTAATATTCTATGATGATGCAATAAACGTCTCGTACCCGTTGTTATCCATCATTGACTCCAACTCGGTGGTGTCTTTAATCAAAATCTTGCAGATCCACCCTACGATTAGTCCGTCAGTACCATCGCACTTCAATTCTGATCCAAATCGTCCAATTAAATAAAAAAACTGAAAGGCATACCTCTTCTATAGGGCTCAGCGTTCACGAGGCCAGGCTTCTTATCCAATTGTTCGTTGACCTCAATAATTTCTCCGGATACTGGAGAATAGATATCGCTAGCGGACTTAACCGACTCAACAGCACCAATAGGTTCACCCGCAACTACACTAGTACCAACAGCTGGAAGCTCCACATAGACGACGTCGCCCAGCGCCTTGGAAGCATAAGCCGTGATGCCAATAACGGCTATGGTCATGTTAGTTTTGCTACCCTTGAACCTTACAAGCTCATATTATCCTACCGAGATTTCCGTCTTCGAGAGCCAACCATTCATGTTCCTCTGTATATCTCAATCCTACGACCGTAAATTGACTGGGTATAACCCTCCCGAACAGGAGGTAGCACTTAAACCGAGATCATACCTTCCGGTGTTTCTTCGTCTTTGCTGCTAACATAATTGCGGCGACTAATGACGTTCACGCTTAACAGGCTTGGAGATTGCGCAGTCTGACGGACGGTAGATCGCTGCGACAGGACGGTCTTTGGCGTCGTTTTTGAATAGAGTCTAGAGTGCAAAAGTGGAACACATGCAGCTGATCTCGTAGCGGCAGACGATCTTGACCTGACCGCGGCCAGTCTAGTAGTTGCCGTTAGAATATTCTTATGGCTCGACATTCGAGGAAGACTTTGAAGTGAAATTAAATGAAGCTGATCTTCAAAGTGGGGTAGAGGTGCGAAAATTATCCTGGGCCTGTTTTGGATTCGAGCAAGACGCGAGTCTTTCGCTGAGTTCCTCGTGATGAGCATTATGAGTTCGGGTCCGCGACTTCTTTACCTGGGTCACGCAGACTAACCCGAGCGAGTTGCGATCCTCGACCGCACCAGCCTTTGGTTTGCAATAGACTGGGTATGGTACCAATTTGGCGCGAAACGTTATGGATGCTTAAACTTTTGTTGATATTCACTATCATACAACACATCAATTAGGTCGCCAGATCTCCGCTGTGCCATTTGCACACTAATATGTCAAGGACAATAAGACTAGGCTCGAGAACATCGAAATTGGCTGTTGCTCAGACGGAGATTGTAGCTGCATCTCTGAAAGAGCAGTTTCCGGACTACAACTTTGAGATAGTCACTAAGACTACCCTGGGCGATAATGTGCAGAATATGCCTCTGTATTCATTTGGGGGAAAGTCTTTGTGGACATCGGAACTCGAGGAGCTACTGGTATCTACTGGACCAGAGTCAATTGATATGATCGTACACTCGCTTAAAGGTATGATATTGTATGATATAGACTGATATTAATTGCGGCTAACCGCTAAAGATGTACCTACCAACCTTCCCGACGAATTCAAGATTGGTGCTATCCTTGACAGAGCAGGTAATTGCTACATATGAATTTTCGAACGTGACGAGTGCTAACTTACGGCAATCTAGACCCCCGAGACGCGCTGGTAGTCCGATCGGATCTGGCATATAAGTCTCTGTCAGAATTGCCATCAGGTAGCGTTATCGGAACATCGTCTGTTCGGCGGACGGCACAGTTGCGGCGTCGATTCCCAGAATTTCAATTCAAGGTTGTGAGAGGAAATATGTATGTTCCAAGTCTATATTAAGGATAATTTGCTGGCTGACTCGTTTAGCAATACTCGATTAGCTAAATTGGAAGATCCAGAGCAGGGCTATACTTGTTTAATTCTGGCGGCCGCTGGACTTCTACGACTTGATTTCGGCGACAAAATTACGCAGTACCTCTCGTCGCCGAATGTGCTCTACGCAGTCGGTCAAGGTGCTCTAGGTGTCGAGATTAAGAATGACGACGAGTTCACACAGAGCCTTCTCGATAAAATCAGAGACATTCCAACTACACTTGTATGTACCGCGGAACGGAGCCTGATGAGAAGATTGGAAGGCGGCTGCTCTGTTCCTCTCGGTGTCGAGTCTAACATATCTTCCGATGGTGTCCTTGTCCTTGAAGCATGCATTACTAGTGTTGATGGAAACGAGGCCGTGCTAAGCAAATTGTCAAGAAGGGTTACTACTGAAGAAGAGGCAGAAACGTTGGGTAAAGATCTTGCAAATCAGCTGTTGTCCCAGGGTGCTGGCACCATCCTTGAGAAGATCAACTATGAGAAGCTGAGTCATAACTGAATTTGTGCAAAGTAAAGCGTGCATTATGTACAGTATCGCATTAATGTTTGGCGCGTCGAAACGACATATTCATAGTATCCAAGCCTTATATCTCTGTTGTGCGACGATTCACGTTCGTTCCAAGGTTCATCCGACCAATTACCCATCCTGCGCCGCTGTGTCAACGAAATTGCCTATCTATATCTTTATCTATTTTCCACCCTCAAAGACTACATATGCCTGTGAACTCGAAATCTCCTCGTATCAAGTTGCCGTCGCTAGCGCACACTTCAACTTATACATCCACAGCCGCCGCAGATTTCCGCTCCAACGCCTTCTTCTTGGTCTCAGCAAGCGTGTTTATACCATAGCCCAACGCGCCACAGCAGATGGCGGTCCACCCAGTAGTGTAGAGGAATAGTGGGATGCCGTCCGTGTAAATCTTTCGTCCAGTAAGGCCGTAATGAAAGTATCGGACGAAAGCACCTATACGTTGTTAGCTTCCTATTCATATACCAAGAAGGATCGACAACAAAACCGAAACGTACCGAGAGCCATATAACTTAGAATTGAAGGAGCCATTGTACTTGTATATGACCAAGTGCCTACTTCATGTAATGCAAATAATGTTTATTGGGGCCGCAGATGGGTCGGTAGTTGGGATTATCTTGCTGCTGATTGGATCCCGCAGGAACAAATAAAGAACCGGGTAACATCACTAAACGTCAAGCTACCCGGCCTAGGCTGAAATTTCTGAGTTAATATCGATTCAACTATGAGTAACGCGAAAGCCAGGGAAATACTTCGCATATCTCGGTTGATCTGGGCCTGACACTGTCCAGCACTAGTACTTGAAGTTTAGCCAATCCAATCTTAAGGTGTCGCAGCAACTTAATTGACGCTTACGCCTTGGATCATGCCCGAAGCATCCGCCAAACCTGCCGGAGTACCTCTAGGGACCCAAACGACCAAGACTCAGCAGCAGAAAGGGAAGGACAAGAATAGCGCTGGGGCTCAAGAAGCAAAAGCAATGCGGAAGGCAGAGAAGGCCGCACGAAGGGCTGCTAAAGTATCCGAACTGGGAAAATCCAGCACCCCCCCTCAAGAGGCAATCGCGCTGGCGCGAGTTCAATCTCAGACAAAACAAAGCAGAGCAGCCAGTGGGACCAGCAATGCTGGCAGTGTAGGTGGAGGATCGTCCAACAGCGTAGTAAATGCTACCGCTAGCAGCGCGATTTCGTCATTGACGGCTCAGAGCACAGCCATTCACGGATCTGATATTCTTGACAAAAGGGTGGGGCTGTTCAAGCATTTAGAGATCACGAGACGGTCTGGAACTGCGGACGCTGCTAAAGATATCCATCCTGCAATCTTAGCGCTTACGCTTCAGTTCGCTTCTTACACCGTTATTGGATCAAGTGCAAGGTGCCGAGCAACTCTGCGCGCATTTCAGACGGTAGGTCTTTTTTGTTTTCGCACGACAATGGATGTCTAACAACTCAGTTAGGTTATCAAGGATTATCGAACCCCAGTCGGCACCACGTTGAGTCGAAACCTAACAAATCACCTAAGCCGCCAAATTGACTTCTTAAAAACCGCTCGACCCCTAAGTATAACTATGGGTAATGCTATCCGGTGGCTTAAACAAGAAATATCAGTTGTTAGCATCGACGTTTCAGATGACCAGGCTAGGGAGTCACTAATAGAAAAAATCGAGACTTACATTCGAGATAAGATTGAAGTGGCGGATAGAGTAATTGTACAGTCAGCAGTTAAGCATATCGGCAACGGCGACGTTATTTTAGCTTTCTCCAGGTCTGCAGTGGTTGAGCAAGTCTTCTTGGAGGCGAATTTACGGGGCATCGAGTTCAGTGTCGTGGTGGTGGATACGCGGCCGTTCTATGAGGGCAAGGAGATGGTGCGCAGGTTGGCCAGGGCGGGTCTCAAGTGCGAATATGTTTTGATCTCCGGGCTATCATATGTTCTTAATGACATTACCAGCGTGTTCCTGGGGGCACATGCCGTACTTTCTAATGGGCAGCTGTATTCGAGGGTTGGAACTGCATTGGTAGCGATGAGTGCCAAACGAAAGAATATCCCAGTCATTGTCTGCTGTGAAAGTATTAAGTTCTCCAATCGAGTACAACTAGACTCGGTTACTTTTAACGAGCTGGGTACGAATCAATCTTGGTGAGAGCTGCGACAACTGAACTAACAGTCCTCCAGGTTCTCCGGATGACTTGATGAATATATCTATAGACTCTGCGCCAAAGCCTGGACCGTTAAAGAACTGGAGGGATTTACCAAATCTCAAGTTATTGAACATCCTATACGACTTGACGCCACCGGAATATATCAAGAAGATTGTCACAGAAGTCGGAAGTCTTCCTCCCAGTTCGGTACCGGTTATCATTCGCGAGTATAACTCGGCTTAGTGTTTCACAAGACAGATCGCCGTTTCACGTAGGGTAGGTTTTAGGATAGAGAAACCCTGTAGTGTATACAATGATGAAATTGGCAAAAGTTCCGATTCTATTCTGAGGTTACCCAAACTCATCCCTATACTATATACAATTCATAATGACAAACTCCGCAATCTAGCACTGGACTTAAACCATTCCTGGCTTCTGTCTGAATTTTGCAAGTTCTTTCAAACTGTGCCCCAACATCGTCAGTTATAATCGTTAGACGCATTGAACTTCAACTTACTTCTTAGCACAATTTATCCGGGTCACTCTGACCATTCTAGCATCCACCCGTAGCAGTTCGTAGATATCTCTTTGGGTCTTTATACTCGAATCGAAAAGCATTGTGAAGTGATGGCCGGCGAAGTGAAGCTGCTGGTGCTTTCCGACGACGTTTGGCAAGAATTGACGGCCGAGCCAGTCGACTCGTCGGACCACGCCTCCAGTTTTAATAATAATCTCTCCCATCGTGCGCATAATACTAATATTGAATTAAGGTTAGAATACGGCTGTCAAAACTAACTGCCTGATACTTCAACCGTGGCAATGTGCGTGAGAACTTACTCCCTAACTTCCTGCATCGTGCTCACCCGAGCAATACCGACAAGCTCGTACAGCATTATGTATAGCTATACTCAAAGAATGTACGAATAGCCCGCCCTTTCAACTCCGCGTTCACGTAGATGTTATGATATTCGACGGTCCTGAAGACAAATGGGTCTGAAAATTATCGGGGCGACTGCGTTGTCCATGTTAGCGACAAAACTCCCACGCTTCCCATGCGGGTTTGGGCAAGAATTTGCAGCAAAACCTGATACTTACTTAGATTGAGCAAACCATTTACCACTCATCCCTACCTTAACTTAGGCAGTCCCACAAGTCCCCCAACTCTGACAACAAAGTACAAATCGATTCCAACGCGAGCATTAAAAATGAGTTTTGATCGGAAGGCAGATTGTGAGCTTGGATCAACCGTGTCTTTCGCAGATAGCATGCTAATCATTCGGCTGTCTTAGCTCAGATGGAGTTCGCGACGTCTAAAGATGTCGAGGTGTATGTAGCTTGAATTTTAGTCTGACTTTATATCTTATTGACAGACGGTCTAGCGTCCCTACTTGTACGTGTATTCATCCCTCATCAACGGTTGAGGCTGCTAACTTTAAATATTTTAAAGTCGAGTCTATGGGCTTGAAAGGTACGACCATAAGTGCTAATGGGATGGGGTTGAGATCTAATAATCGTATTATAGAGGACCTATTACGAGGAATATATGCGTATGGATACGAGACACCTAGTGCAGTCCAAAGTAGAGCCATCGTCCAGATATTAAAAGGAAGAGGTATATCTTTTCTCGTCGCAGGCTCGGTCGGTGTCTGATCATTTATTTTAGATACCATCGCTCAAGCTCAATCTGGTACCGGCAAAACAGCCACATTTTCTATCTCACTACTACAGGTACAACATTACTTCAGTAGACTCCGGAGCTTAGACTAACCAGGAACAGACCATCGATACGAAATTACGGGAAACGCAAGGTGTGGCATTCGAACCCAGATTCTGTGACAAATAATTTTAGTTTAACCGATTTTAGCTCTTGTCCTCAGTCCTACTCGAGAACTAGCGGTCCAGATCCAAAACGTCGTTCTTGCACTAGGGAATTATATGAACGTTCAGTGTCATGCCTGCATTGGAGGAACTTCAATCGGTGAGGATATTCGAAAGCTAGATTTTGGACAGCACGTTGTTTCAGGAACCCCCGGTCGTGTGGCCGATATGATACGACGCCGAAACCTTCGAACTCGACATATAAAAATGTTAATTCTCGACGAAGCCGATGAGCTGCTTGATCGTGGCTTCAAGGACCAGATTTATGATGTTTACCGATATTTGCCGCCATCTACCCAAGTTGTCGTGGTATCGGCAACTCTACCATATGATGTTCTCGAGATGACTAATAAGTTCACTACTGATCCGGTGAGAATCTTGGTCAAGCGTGACGAGTTGACGTTAGAAGGATTAAAGCAATACTTCATTGCTGTGGAGAAAGAGGAATGGAAGTTTGACACACTTTGCGATCTGTACGAGACGTTGACGATCACGCAAGCCGTTATTTTCTGCAATACCCGACGGAAAGTTGATTGGCTTGCCGAAAAGATGAAGGAGGCCAATTTTACGGTCGCATCCATGCATGGTGATATGCCACAGAAGGACCGAGATGCAATTATGCAAGATTTTAGACAAGGCAATTCTCGTGTCCTTATATCAACCGATGTCTGGGCTCGCGGCATTGACGTTCAGCAAGTTTCGCTGGTCATAAATTACGATCTACCTCTGAACCGTGAAAATTATATTCATAGAATTGGCCGATCAGGTCGATTCGGTCGTAAAGGCGTTGCTATCAATTTCGTAACCTCTGAAGATGTGTCGATTCTCAGAGATATTGAGCAGTACTACAGTACTCAAATCGATGAAATGCCTATGAACGTCAGTGAGATGGTTTGAACAAGTCACAAAGCGGGCAAGGGAAGTGGGCAATTTTATTCTTGTAATATTTGTAGCTATTAGGCAAAATCTCAATTATGTGATTACAATTCTTACAGGGATAGCTATTGCTTACATACTTGTCTGTGGGTAAGGTGTAATCACCCTGCCTGTCGACGACGGCCAAGTGGACAAATTGGACTACTTCTTCGTACCTTGCAAACTACTCATAACTTATGTAAATATACAAACGTGAACAGCGAACACCAAACAGCAATATTAGTACAAATTCTACCTCTATTGACATATTCATACTAGAAACGATTCGTAAACTCAAGTGAACCGTCAGTGCACTATCGTAGGCTATCAGTTAAATAGATTTACCTAGTTATTGTTCTAATCGCCTATTCAAACCCCTAACGTTTCATGCACGACAACAGACGATGCGTGCCGCAACCGTTGTGACAAAATTATTGGAATCCCAAAAACTCCGATATCCATGCCAACCGCGTTCGTGTTCTCCTCCGTCTTGCCAATATAAAATACCTAAACGTGATGCACGCTGCTGTTGCGATTAAGTGCATAAAATGATCCGGTGTACTCCGATCCGTCATTTCCATATGGACGCCTGTCCTCGTCGTAATACTCCTTAACGTCCCATGGGCTAGACTCTGGCGCAGCCGGCTTAGCTCCGACACTGAACTCGAGATCTTCCTTGGTGATAGAATCCCAGTACTTGTAGATCATCATGATACCGAACAGATTGCACAGTGTCGCGAAGAACAGACCATCGAGATAGTGCTTGACGCCCTCGCATATGCGGTTCGAGAAGACGTATAGCAAGATCTGACCAACGACAAAAAAGAATACACCGAACGCAATATCTCCAAGAGGCCACAGATCTTCCAATGTGCCAACCACGAGTAAAATTTGCGAGACAACGTATATTATCAGCACGACTGCGTTGACGATGTATAAGACCACAAAAAGTGCAGTCGTATCTTCTGGCGATAGACCGCCCCAGCTTTGGAATGTCAATATCGAAATCACAAACGAGAGCACAAATGCACCAGCTGAGATGAGCCGGAGTATCCATAGTGACAGTCTGGTTCCATCTTCATAGAGCTGAAATCCTACGAAACCATTAACCATCAAGCACCAGCAAGTGGCCGATGTTAAGCCATTCTGTACGGCAACAAAGTATGGGTAAGGACGAGAGGCCGGTGGAACCACACCACAGTCGACGCAAAGAGAAATGCATGTGAGAACCGCAAAAATGTAGAAGAATGAAAGAAGCTCCTTGCGACCTGACTATGTATTAGCAAGAATGTGCAAAGATGTTCACCTCTCTGTCGAATTCTTACCAACTGCAGTATATTTAGATCTGATATTGAAAACCATCATTGCAGTCATTCCAAGAGCAGCAATATTAATGAACGCAGTGCCAGTCTGGAAAATAACCGTATTTGCGACATCGATACTACGCGCATAGCATGACGGGGCGACGCCATTCAGAACAATACCAGTGTTTTCACTAGCAGTATAAGGTCCAATAAGTGAGCATAGAGGAACAGGCGCCCGCTCGCAAAGAAAATCAAAATCGCCGAATCCCATTGTTGTACACGGCGCCGTGAGAACCGACTTTGAAAAGTCGAGTAAATAAGGCCGACCAAAAGACTTAGCGGAAAGAGTCTAACACCAACGGGTAGGCGAATTTGCCAACTAGAATTAATTCTAGCAATATAGCTGCCGCGAGTGTGATTATAGAATTCAAGGAATGGAGACTGTTGACGCGATATTTTGTAAGGAGTGTCTAAACGTAGGATCGTTTTGTCGAAGGAAGGTTGCCAGAGCACAAAGGCAAATAAAGATTGGACTGTGTGCCTTAACTAACATAGTCAGTTGACATTTACAGCCGGTTCCGAACGACAGCTAAGACATTAGCAACCTTGGATATTTTTAGCCAGGCACCATCGTCATGACATGTGGCAGTGTAGAACGGCAGGTGTGGCTGAAGATCGCGTCCAAATCGGGTTGCAAACAAATATTTTGAGTTACCCCAAGCGCAATTCAATAGGCATGTTAATGACCTACGCCCCCTAATGCTTCCAGAGAAGCTATGAGAATATGCCAATGTTGAGAGGAGATAAGGTACGACCAGGCAAATTCACAATTTCTTTGTCCGGACGTCATCGATTATGCTCCGCGACGCATTAGCTGCCAAGGGCTGCTTCCAAGCAGTAGAAGATCACAGTAAGCGCCGACGCTGATCTAAGGCATGGTGGGCCTTTGGTAGCGAAACGCCTGCGGTCAGCAAACGCCGATATCGACTGCGCCCACCACAGCTCCATTCTCTTTGTCCTGGAAGATGGAACAGCAATCGCAATTCGAATGCGTTTTAAAGCTCTCCAATTGCTGGACCGATGTTTCCTCAACAACATTTCCCGTTAATTGGTCCTCCATATGGGCGACCCGCGATGCTGAGGGATTTGTGTCTGTTGATGACAGAGACGTAGGACACACCGTTTATTTGACAAGTTCGATAGGTTTGTGGTAAGACATAGCTTACAATACGAGTAGAAGGAGAGGGTTGTAGTTGAATGACTAATAAAATATGACATACAACACAACATGCGATAAAGAAAGAGACACATTTCCAAAACCTCTACAGAGGGACCCGCAGAAACAACAAATTAACAATACAACTCTCTCATCTATAATGTCAAATCAACTGATGAGTTCTGGTGCAATCACAGTTAAATGAACACGGAAAAGTATTTGCCATCTATGACAAGAATCAGGATATTACAAGCCAAACAAGTCTCGCCTCAGCTAGGTCAGTCCATAGTCACGTATCCAATGACATCGTACCGCGCATCGTAGAGCATACATAGCGGTACCCTTACAACCTCAATGATTCTTGCTCTGTCTCCGCGGCTTTCACACCGAGTCCATTTGGAGTTTCGCCAAGCTAAAATCCACAGTCAGCGGATATGTACCTCTTCGTTACTTAACTCTGCGGCCTTACCGCCTGAGATAGATCAATTCCAATTTCATCGAGGACCTGGTTAACTACCTCTTCGCTCTCCTCTGTAAGACGATGTCGTTAGCAATTCCAAAACTGTCTAGATCAATTAGTTGTTATCACCTTCATCGTCTTCCATGACATCGTCTACAGCATCGTCCATCATTTCTTGCCGTTGGTCCATGATATCGCTCTCTTTTTCAAAATCCATTGCGATCTTTTGCAGTGCCGGCAGGTTCATGCTACGGTTCATGGAGCCCAACAACTAGCCACCATTAGGATTGGAACACATGTCGTCATAGACAGATATCAACATACCCTTGTAGCTCCTTTCATGCTCTGCATCATTTGTTCATTGCTTCTGACAGTCTACACCGTTGTTTAACACTGACATAACCTCCCGATATGGACGGTGACACACCTGTATTCTTAATGACACGGCTTGCAGTTGGGTACGCATCTGATAGAACTTTTGTATATATCTATTGCATGGGTAGTAAATGACCGGCGGGCAATATAAACTGCTTATCCTCATACTTTCGCGTCCGTACCAAATCTTTGGCCTGAATCTTGCAGGCACCGAGTTGATTAGCCTTCGCCGACCTTTTAATATCTGCAATCAGCTTCTTCTCTTGTTGCTCGAGCTTTTGGCGCTCTCTGTCAAGCTCACGCTGAGCTTTCTCTAGTGCTCGTTGATGCTATTGCTAATTAGCTTCATTGTGATAAGCATTACCGATATGGCAGACGCACCTTCCGAAGCCGCTCCTGCGGCGTCTGCCTCTTACCAAAAACCCATTCAACAACATTCATTTTAGCCAATACAAGTCCCAGTATTTAAATAAATGCAAGGTACGACTAATCGCAACGAATGACGGTCGTGGGCTCTGCGTGGGCGATGTCCCTATCTCCCGACCCGACGCCTGTCTCGATCGGAAAGCCCCTGAGTTCAGTTTCTTTAGGCGTTACGCTCCTTTACTGCCACTCAAGTTATAACCTTTGAATTAAATAAGTTGCCTCTCAACGTTAGCGGCCATCACTCTATTAAAGATTTAAAGATCATTCCGAGAGACATCTGGGATAAATCAGCAAACCGGTTCATTGCCCGTCGCACATCCAGCATCCACAGATTGCCACTTTAGAGGTCAATAACCGTCACAGCGGATCCACCAACTTTCGAGCCTAAGTATTGCGGAGGAATCGATAACAGAGCGTACGAATGTCGGCGGATAACTATATTGGGTTCAAGGTGAGCGTCCAGCTCCAAAATGGGATACGTTTTCAAGGCATCGTGTCAGAGATCACAGGAAGTAAATTGCGTCTCATCAACGGTATGATCATTGCTGGTTTTCTAAGGAACGATGGTTTCTAATATCATTGACTTTCCAGTATTCGATACCGCGACTTCTACATATGTACCGTCTCGAGTGATAGACGGCAGCAAGATTGCCGACCTTCAGATTCTCAAAGCGGCTGGAGATCTTGCCCAAGACAGGAATGCCAAATCAAGGAAAAAGAAGCAGCCAACCGTGGCTTCGCAATCAGCTTCCTCAGCTTCGTTGCCGGACCCGGCTATTATGTCTTTATCGTCGGCAGCTGCAAATTCATACAGCGGACCCTCTTTCGCAATGTCACCCACCACCGTGCGATCTAGGCAACAAACGGACGATTCGGAGTCATTTGATGAGGGCGAAATCTACGATAATGATAATGGGGTAAACAACGAGAAGTCGAAGGCAAATGTACCATCGTATGGGTCTCCATGGCCCAAGCGGTCGAACAAGCAACGCTCGATCAGCGGCAGACAATCAGAGCAAAATCACGTTAGAGAGCCGTCAGCCACCTTTGTCCCTCAGCCTTTTACTGGAAACAGTCGACGAAATGGACGTTCAGGGCGGCAGAGCCGACAAGCAGGGTATTACGCAGATAATGAAGGATGGGCCAGTGAAGATACCTCCGGATACAAAGATACGGAGTTTGACTTCCAAAGCAATCTTGATAGATTTGACAAGAAATCAGTTTTTGATGAGATTAGACTGGCTGATAAAACAGATCCTCGCTCTCGATTAGTATCTTTTAATCGTCGTGATGCTAATGGGCCTTCAGCGCATGAACTCCAACAGCAGCGGATTCGCGAATTGATTAAGAGACCTTCCAAAAAGGACTTTCTACCAACAGAGAACGTACTTGGCACCAACTCGTCAGAATGGCAAGGATTGTCCTCTGAGGGCGAAGATACGGAGGACGAGAGCGCAATAGGCATTCCTGCTGAAGAAGAAATTAGCGAGATTGACAGGGCCATCAAACAACAACAACAACAACTTCGACGGATTTCTCATGCGATCCCACGAACATCAAGTCGCAACGCCACTCCTCCGGCCTTGCAGTTTTCCTCACCACCCAGGCGACTTATTTATAATGGAAGCGATCATGGTACCACATTTGTTTGCCCGACGTTCTCGATCACCCAAATGGCGCTCATAGAAAAGGCAGCCGTTAGTCAGTATTCTTTGCAACCATTACAATTGACTGAGAATGCTGGTTCAGCCATAGCTAAGCTTGCAATTCAAGTCTTAGGCGGCAAGCGACGCTTTGAGCGCAGGCGGATACAGCCTAATGCCTTACCAGTCGTAGTCGTGCTTGTTGGCAACCATGAGACTGGGGCGCGTGCAATCGCAGGTGCCCGCATGCTCGTCAACAGACGAGTTAGGGTTGTCGTGCTTTTTACCGACGATTCGTCGGAACTTGCCTCACCGAAGGAGAGCGTGGAGCAGCAAATGGGCGCGTTTAAGGCGGCAGGAGGAAAGGTAACTTCGCGGCTGGATGTTCTGCAAGCCACGTTGAAGGTCTTGGATGCACCCCCCGAAGTTATCATTGACGCTCTTCGGGGCTTAGATGTCAGGGAAGACGCAAATGTGAGACGTTGCGGTGTTCCGGGATGGATGTACGAAGCGGGACAGTGGGCTTCAAGTCAGCGAGCTCCGGTGATGGCAGTCGACGCTCCTGCGGGAATGGATCCAGACACTGGAACGGTTATGGTGAACAATATGGGGAAAGCGAAATGGATTTTGTCGTTGGGAATGCCAGCCGCAGGTATGCCCCGATTCCTACAGTACGCTGAAGAAGTTGCACATTTGGACGTAGATGTTGCCGTAGCGGATATTGGCATTCCGAGAAGATGCTTTAAGAAAGTGTTGGACGAACAACGGTCAACTGACGAGGCTAGAGAGGGTGTGATATTTGGAAGCGAATGGGCCATAGGAGTCGAATTGGAATAATGTTTTCCAGTGATTTTGGTACGATGTTGCGCACTTATTGGTTACAGTGGATACTATTTCCAGAAGTTATTATACAGTTGATTGTCGCTCCAGAACGTTCACTGCTAACAGTCAACTATATGCCCAAACTGACAGCTAGCGGTCGAGGAAATCATGGAACGTGTAAGGTAAGGTATTCACGGCACGAATGTAGCTATTTATCCGCGTATATTTGCATCAGCAAGGGAGCACAGATGTCGGTCGATTTGCAAAGAGAACGGCCATAATCATCACCACAAACCCCATGATTATCAGTGCCTCTGACATGAATTGCCATCTTCAATAGGCGCGAAAAGAGTCCGTAGTCCGCCAGAAACTCTATTAATAGTTATAAACACGTAAGCAGGGAAGTAGAGATGGGCTAGTTCGATCCAATATTGAAGAGATGACAGACGAGTCGCCAGGAGGGGTCTCTATTAGGTGCTACCTCACGAAAAGTACCTGATCAGGACAGTACATTTGTCCTGCCCTAACCCGACTGAAACACGTGATTGGAGGGGCTTATGTACAACGCGCGACCAAGAATGCAAGGATGTCGCGGGGCTTGCCAGCAGGGACACGTTCCTGTAGCGTGATGCCGAGACGCGCTCGTGCTTCCCCTATCTATTCATTACTACTATTATTACTGCTGTTATTATCCCTACACGCATTGTTGTGAGCTCGCATTTGTCATTTGACACCGTTTGGCTAAGACTCGTGCTTTGTTACTTCCGCTATTGTTCTCTTCAAAACGCTGGCAACCGGGAACAGAAACACCAAACAGCAGTCCCATGTCCACCGCCTTCCAACAGCGCGAGTAAGGAATGTCCCAACCGTACAGTTCCCTGCTCTTTGCGGGTACGTGTGTCTTTGTTCTTTTACACGTTCTCTCTTTGTAATTGCCGTCTTTCGAGTCAGACCCTTTCTCTTGTGTGTATTGCGGCTCGTGCCAGTTTCGTGTACACTGTATGGTCGCCAGACTTCACTATACCTGTACAAAGAAAGATAGCTGCACTATTCCAGTGTACAATGGTTCTATTATTAACGTTGGTGTCAGAGTCGTCATCCACTCTCCAAAGCATGATTCGTGCCGACAGAGTGGCTGCAGCAGCAGCTGACCAGGACGAGGATTCCACCGAACACGTCGGCAAAATCCTGAAGGCTGCCGTGCAAGTTGTCGAGCGTGAAAAATTAATCTACCATGGTAATGACGAAGGACTTGATATTGTTGGACTTGACGAAAGCAGCGGCGACAGCAGCCAGGACGAGATAGGGACGGTCGGTGTTGGGCCGGACTTGGACGATGCTATGACAACGCGTTATCGGAATGATAGCGAAGTTGAAATGCTCGATGAGGATATAGATGACTTGCCTGAGATGGCGGACGATGTTGCTGCTGAAGTTAGCGGAACTAAAAATATATTACTGACCGAGTATGATATGGATGGCGATGACAGCCGCGAGACGAACATGGATTCTGACAATGATATGGAAGAGGGCGACGACGAAGAGGAAGAGCAGGAAGAAGAATACGACGAACGCTTCGAGCTCTCTTCGAGTCCGTCCATTCAAGATGAGTGTGAGTAAACTTGGGTTACTTTGTTACTGTGTCATCTAAGACGAGTATAATAGCCGACATTGATTTGAGTCTTGTATACGCACTTCATACATTCAAGGCCACTCAAAACGGTCACGCAGATGCAGTTAAGGGGGACGCCATGGTTTTGCTAGATGACTCCAATGAGTACTGGTGGCTAGTCAAGATGATAAAGGACTCGACGATTGGATACTTGCCCGCCGAGAAAATCGAAACACCGTCAGAGCGATTGGCCCGACTGAACAAGCACAGAAATATCGATGTATGTCAATCATGTACTCGCTAATGCGTCGTGAATGCTGACTCGGCGTAGATTGTGGCTAATGACATTCCTGCAACGAGAACGTCTTCGGAAAAGTCCCGAAATCCATTAAGACGGTTCAGATCAAAAAAAACAACGTCTGTTGCGCCTCCTACAACTAGTAGTAAGACCGTGTCGTTTACTGCACCTACATTCTACGACCCGCCGGAGGGCTACTACATTAGTGATGGCGAGGGCGAGATGGGTGACGAGGATAATGAGACTGATGAAGACAATGAGCAAGATCAAAGATATGCGGACATCGAAGCCACTCAGGATGTAGCCGCAGCTTCTCGAGACGTCGAACAGGCCTCTGAAGAGATCGAAGAGACACCGGAAATTACAGCAATTGATAATTTTGACACTGGCAACGAGGCGCTAGATGCGGATACTACGCTACGAGATGACATGGATGTTGACAAGACATCTACTTATGCTGACTCGCATATTGACGTTTCAGCTGATCCGTACATCGCTGATGCTGAAACTGAGTCATTGGACAGTGAGGACGAAGCTGAAGTGCATGAAGAGAACACCACAACTTTCTTAGATGCTCCATCTGGGCCACTTGGCGTGCTATCTAGCCCTGTCGTCGAGCGGACAGCAGATGAGGAACGAGTTGGCAGTGGCGCCGTCGAGCCTGTGGTTTTGCACGCAGCCTCCATTCCTCGATCGAAAGACACAACGCAGCTTTCAGCGATTGCTTTTGAGTATAGCGAGAAACCAGGAACCGGATCAATGTCGGCGTGGCCGCCGGCGCCACATGACGCACCGTGTCCGTCATCGTACAAAACTCAGCGGCATGTCTTCCAGCACCCCCTGACGTCCTCGCATGTTTCCGGCCGCATATACAAACCAGCGGAGATGTCCTTGCCAGACGATGAGACTCTACATTCTTCATCAACACCCATCACTTCAAGCCCACAGTCGGCCCTCTTAACCACCGCTGGCCCAATCGAGCTAGACTCTGTTCCGGACACCCACGAATCGAAATGGTCGGCAATGAGCCACAACAAACTGCGCCGGAAAGAACCGAATGCTCTCCTGAATACTAAGTCCTCGCTCGACAAGCTCTCGCTCCGATACCGCCTCAACGGCGGCAATGGCGTTCTCGGCAATTTTTTCAAAAAGAAAGCGTCACAATCGTCAAGTTCATTGGTCTCCTCCGCAAGCAACACGACGATTCCGGCGGGGCCGTCGAGAAGTAGCGAAGAAATGTCTGTGCATTCGAGGAATACGTCTGTGTCTCCCGTGTCTGTCAGTACAGTAGAGGGGGAATATAATAATGAGGTTCTCAATCGGGCGAAGGAAGGCGCGGATGTGCGGAAAGAGGAGGAAATCGATCTGCAGTCGTCGTTTGACCCGATTTTCGCGCGGCGGTCACGGGCGAGGACGTATAACTCTATCTACAGTGACTCCTCAACGGCAATTATGCAGGCGTTTGCGGAGTATGATGGCCAAGAGCCAGAGACCGAGTCAATAGATGACCGCGGCCACTCGTCGATCGACTACACAGCGGATGCTCGCGACGATTCGCAGTTGCAGGATAACACGCTGACCATTGACGCCACGCAGGATGACACCTTTTACTCCGCGACGAATTTACTCGCGAGCTACGGAGGTGACAACATAAGCGACGACGGCGCAAGCACGATCGGAAGCACCTGCAGCAGCGGCGCTCAGGACTCCTCGTCGCAATCCAGCCCTCCACAGGAACGCACCGCCTCGTTCGAGCAGCATACCGACGGGCCCGACAACGACGACGACGACGACGACGACGACGATGACGGCCACGTTCACGAACACGTTTCGCGGGACGAGGATCTCGTCTCGTTGATGATGCAAGCAGCTCGCCGGACCGAGTTCGTGCATCCGGCTTTGGCGTCGTCGTTCCAAGATGTGACTTCGGTCGTCGAGCGCGCAGCCACGAAATTAGATGCGCTTTTGTTTCAGTGGTGGGACGCACGGCGCGAACTCGTGGCACCGTCGTTGTAACGAATTGGAATTAATTGGACCGGGTGTGGTATTGTGTCGGTAATGATAGAAGGCTCATTTGGTTTCGCAGTTCTCATGTATGTCTAGTCATGATCAGTATGCTCTCAGAGACGAGGATTTTTGCATGGGGTTTCGTGTGTCGTTTGGCTATTTAGTTTGTGTACCATACTACTACGATAATTGATTATGGCGTCATCATCCACCTGAAACTTATATTCTTTATATACTAGCACAGTTGCAGCAACTAAAGTTTCCAGCCGCATAATATCACCCAGTTCATGTCATGCAAATGACAGGAAGGTTTCTCAACGAACGGCTGAGACGACTGCATGGCGAATTGTCAACAGAAATAATGAGGGAAACGCACGATACACAGATTTTGCACTAAGAATTCATCTCAGAAAAAGCTGACCATACAACTACATTCAATTAAAACATTGGACTTGACCACTCGACAACAACAACAACCAGCAGCAGATTGTTATATGATTATTATAGTTCTAAAAGGAAGCGACGGGGCCAAAATCTTCGAAAAATAGTCATTAGCTTTTTTTTATTTCAACGGTTCTCTGCACCTGCATGGCGGATTCAGTTAAACGCTGCCACCTAGATAGTAGAGGGACTCTGTGCAGTACGATATGGAGAGCAGTGCCTTTTGTGTAAAGGTGGTTTTCTTCATAGAAATTAAACCAAATGATGAATCCGGTCAAGCGACGAAAATACTGCATCCCTAAAGCTGTCCACGGCTGTTTCTACGATTGCGTGGCGGACAATGTCCAGAAAATCATCAGCACTAAAATTAACCGATGATTAGAGAGATTTAGCAGCCTGTTGCATTGCATTTCATAACGGCGCCACTTGGCCCAAAACGGAAACCCCAAGCCTTATGAAATCTAAGGATATGAAATAATATGTTTGCAAAGCGACATCTAACTAGCACAAAGTCTAAAATTTCACACGAGAATATTAGAGTTTGGTACTTGCTGCGATGGGCTACGCGTAAACACAAATCATAAACACGTCCGGGTTTATCAAGTTCATCATGAGCAATTACCATCTAGTTCGTCGACGCCATAAGCGGCTTCTTATACTAGCAGCGGGTGCTTCACTGCCAAGCAACTTCTTTGGTACCGATTCTGCCAGTCGAATGTCGCAACGCTAGAGATGTCATTGATTCCCTCGCGTACGAGCCTATACCCAGCGCATGAGCGTCAGATTCCTACTTGATCAATTGGAGTAAGCGAAACTTATGTATTTGCTCTTTGAGAGAGGTTCTAGCCCGTCCCGCGTCGTTTCCGATCATCACGACATCAATGACAACTTCACAGAGTTCATCAAATCGGGTGGGCCCTTGCGACAGCAAAGGCCTGAACTCAATGCAGCTCTGTGACTTCCAGTGCAATCTGATTTGTTTCATTTTTTTATTTCGTCAGGTTGCGTGTTGAAGACAGTCGCTTCTACGGTCCGGAGTGGCGATTCTTCTCGTTAGGTACGACCAATAGAGCAATATTGCAATCGTAATTGTACAACCATCTGCTAGCCTTCTTCTCCAGACTAGGATGGGCCCGCGAGGCTCCAACCTCCAGAGGTAGTAACTTGTAAGCCCCCACTTGCACGTTGCCAACTACAAACAGTCGGGCTTCAATGAGGTTTCTGGGGAATTTTGTCTAAGCCTCTGGGTTGCGGTCTGGATAGACTCAACAAACGACTGATACAAGCTCAAAAGGTCAGGAAGTCACTTCGGCTCCTCGTACCCGCTGCAAGCATATGGCTGGTACCGGCAACCCGCAAACTGGCAGGATTCGAAAATGAGACGCGCCTGAGGAAAAAGTCCACAAGCCAGTGTCGCCAGATGAGGGTTTTGTCGGGAATCATCGTCGCGTGAGTTGTCCCGACGCCTTGGACACGAGACGGCGGCTGTTTGCCGTTGTTGCACGTCACCGTAGTGGTTGTTTGCAATATTTATGAATTGGACTAGGCCTGATATTATGCGATTGATCATAGAAGCTAATTTGATCAGCATCATCGTCCGGCTTATATTCTCAATATACTACCATAATCGCAACAGCTAGCGTTCCCGTTACAGAACAATTCATGGCCCACAATATGGAAACGAGCGAATTCACAAAGGAAAGACTGATTGATGACTGTGTAAGAGACAGTCCGTCAACAACATGACCGAGCTAATACGACAAAAGATAAAAAATACTATGCACAAAGAAAATTCATCCAAAAGAAATATTATACCCAGATATTAAAACAATGTGTCCACCACCAGAAGCAACCACGAGAGACCGACTAATACTAACTTGAAAAGTAAACGAGTGAGGCCAAATCTTCGCGATAAGATTCTTTCGCCTGTAGCGAGCGACCAAGCAAGCGACCAGAGTCATGCATAACCCGCGCACAATATTAAAAACTTCCCGGACGATTGTCAATCAGGACTGTGCTTGAGGCGCACCATCTTCTCACAGCACCATCAGCAAATCATATCCTATCCAAACCGATACCCCCAACAATAAATGAAAATAGAGAAAAAAAAAATTATTATAACACCCCATCCCTGCATCTCATGCAAAGCAACACGTCTACTGCTGTATAATGCGACACCACCTAAAATATTACTTAAAAAATCCACAGTAATATGTATTAAAATTAAACTTTTGCAAATAACCCCTTTGCTCCGATTAGTTTTCTATAGATAGTTTGCTAGTAGAGAAGTATATATGATATGCTATCTGGTACTCTATTCGAGCATCTTGAGCACACGGCCAGCCAGCGCAATGATTTCGCTCTCGGCCTCGGTGTCCTCCAGATCAATCAGGTCACCGTTTGCCGGCGGGTCGGCCGGCAGCTCCCTCGCCGCAAGCGTCTTTGTCGCCTCGATGATAGCGGTGCTCTTCTTGACGAGCTCGACCAGGTTCTTCTCTCCGCCCTCGACAAACTGCAACAACGTCCACACCGCAATGTGCTCAAAAATAAGATCGTTGCTTGTCAAGAACCGGATCAAATACCCGCTTATGCCGCCTGCAGGCGAGCTCCATGTGCTCACAAATGCAGAGTAATCGCCAATTTTGGACGAGAGGTTTCCAAGCGCCGCGCCACTGTTCCCCTGGACCTCTGTGTTAGGCGAGCTTGTGAGCGGGATGAGAACGTCGATGATCTTGACAGACAGCAGGTACTGTTTAAGCTCGTCGCTGAGTGCCAGAACCGCGATGCAAGCAGTCATTTCGCTTTGCACGTTACTCGACACGTTGAGGACTAGGCTGATGCACTTGTCAACCGTGCCAGCGTCGACGATTGCTTTCTTGTTGCGCTCCGAGCTGGCGGCTAGGTTGCGGAGAGTGGAGATAGCGTGGCATTGGATTTCCTCCTCTGTTGCGTTACTGGCGGGCGCCGGGCTGTTGCCATTCGCAGACCCATTGGTGGAGGGAGGGCCGCTCTTTTTGAGAAGCCCAACAAGCGGTTGTAAGAAATTGGCATCGATAATGGGGGCTTCGTTGTCGGGGTGAATTGAGATGTTGCGGATGCAGGCAACTGACGACAGCACTAGCTGCGGAACGTTGGACTGTAGGAGGCGCAGTAAGGGTGGCATGCCTCCAGCCTGTACTATTTCAAGCTGACATTTATCGTCAGAAGCCAGATTGCGAAGGGCAAGCGCGGCCTGGCATTGCACTCTTTCAGGACCGGAATCCATCAAGCTAACGAGACACGACACCAGCTTTGGTTCGGTGTCTGCTAATATATGGCGATTCGCGGCATCCACGGCAATATTACTCAGCGCCGTCGTGCAATAATACTGCACATCAGCGTCCGGCGATTGCAAAAGCGAGACCAACACAGGAATTGCGCCGGCGCTGACAAGTTCCTGACGGTTCTCGTCCGAGTGGGTCATGTTCAACAGCGCGCCGGTCGCGTTCCGCTGGACACGCATGTCCTTTGATTTTGCCAGCTTCGTGAGCGGGACCAGCGCTCCCGACCTAGCTATCTTGACCTTGTTGTCTTCGTGAGTGGCGAGATTTGTGATGCATCCGACCGCGTTGCACTGGACTTCGACGTTGGTGGACTGCATTTGCTTGATGAGCGGCTCGAGCCCGCCCATTTCGACAATAAGAATCTTGTTGTCGTTGTTGACTGCCAGGTTACCTAGTGCCGCACTCGCTGCTCTCTGGACTTCGAAATCCGAACTTTGCAGGAGGAGCAGGATGGGCGACAACGTCTCCTCGTTGACGGCTCGCACATCTACGGACAAAATTAGCTTTGGACGGTGATATTCATTCGGTTGACTACTAGCTCTCACCTTTCTCCGTAATTTCAGCAAACGCTAATGCCGCACTTCGTTGCAAATCCACATTCGAAGAGTACACCAAAGTCGTGAGCGCCCTCAGCGGTCCGGAGCTAAAGAAATCCTCCTCGCCTCGCTATGCACGCCGTCAGCGTCAGAACGCGACGGCCTAGCCCGTCGAAGAAAACACACTCACGTTCTCAAGGTACCGCAACAGAACCGACACGGCTTCCCGCTCGCTCTCCGCCAACAAGGGCGCGTACAGCCGGTCCTGGGAGTGGCCTAATATGTCGGTCAGTACCATATAAAGATAAGCCCATTTTTCCGTTACCTCCGCAGCAGCTACTGCAACAGCCGCCCATAGGTTTTATGTGTCGTGTCGATTTCTGAGATCAGTGCGAGAGCCCACACCCACTATTGTCGTTGTTTGGTCGGCCGGCCGTCCGTGTTTACCAAGATGTGTATATGATTGCAAATCGGGGCGCGACCTAAACCAAAAAGTACGTCAGCCATGCCCGTCGACCTCCCACGTGGTTCATCCGCACCCACACTAACCCGAAATCTTAACAATTCCAATGGCTGCTTGAACCGTCCCGATCAGCTGGGGGATGAGATAAACGATGGACGTGGGACGTGCTGCTGTTGAAAGTAATAGTCGGGGGAGGGCGGGTGGATAAAGTCGAGGTGAGATTGGGTATCGAGAAAGGGTGTGTGTGCGGACCACGCCGACCTCCCAACGCAAAGTTCGCTAATCGGGTGCCTGCCTTTTTCGTGATCTTCGCCCGCCGCAACGCCTTGTTTTCTTTGGGCACGGCAACACATTATTTTGTTTTTGATCACTGGACGCCCCAAAAGACCTAACCCTTGATAGCGCAGGCCATCGATAAGACAATGCGTAGGCTTTTTTTTTCCGGAAACAATTGTACATTAGCAGCAGTAACTATAGTTAACTTAAGCAAACACAATTTCCCCAAATGCGCCAATTCCAGCAGTCGCAATGAATCAAGTAATAATACAAGAACGCTCAAACTCAACAAAGAACAGACAGCAGCAGACCAAAAAAGTTTTGTACGCCTCAAAATATACAACGCAGAACAAGTTCAATCCCGAAAACCAATGCGATATAGCCTAACAAAAATTCCAACATTTTTATATTCCAAACCTTAACCCGATATTTTGAAATTTATATAGAAATAAATCATTTATCCCCCGTCAGTTCGCGGAATATCTCATGTCGCAATACCTCACCAATGTCCCACCGGTCAGACCTCTGCATTGCAAAACACCGCGCGACAAAGTCCACGATCGCGTCGTCGCTCGCGTTGCGCAACGTGTCCTGGTCCCAGTCTCCCTTGGCAATCAGTCGTTGCAGGTTCGGCAGGAACGAGTGGGAGAACGGCAGCGTGCCGGTGAAGAGGACGTACGTGAACACGCCGAGGGCCCAGATGTCTTGCTTCGGCGAAATAGGCGTCGGCTCTGTCGTCGGCACGAGGAGCTCGGGAGACAAGTACGGGACCGAGCCAGTCAAGCCGAATTCGGTCGTTGTTACTGGCGTCGTTGTCGCCGCAGTCGTGACCGCGGACGGCGGCGGGGACGGCGGCATAAGTCGGAGCGAGCTCACGCTCGATGCAAGCCCGCTGTCGGGCGTCGACAGGCCTGAATTATCGGCGCCAGACTCGGGGATCCGGTCGTCGTCCTCGACGTTTATGAACTCGGACATGCCAAAGTCGCACAGCAGCAGTTTTGCGTCATGAACCGTCTGCGAATTGGGATCTTCAATCGATAGCAAACAGTTCTCTGGCTTGACATCACGATGCACGATGCGCAGATCCTGGTGCAAAAACCGCAGCGCAGAACACAGCTCAAACATCCACCGCACCTTGACGTCGAGCGGGATCGTGAACCCGTCGGACCGCTGTTTCCTGATGACGGCGTCAAAAACCGACCCCGCATTGGCATACTGCATGAAGCAGAATGTCGCGAACCCGGTCTCGTGCACGGACAGGAGCTGCAAGATATGGGGGTGCGCCGGCGAAATGCACCGCCAAATTGTCAGTTCGTGGTCCAAGTCGGCCTGGGCGAGCTCGTCGGTCGCGCCGCCGACGTCGCGGCGCTGGGACTTGCGCACGATCTTGACGGCGTGCGTGACCTCGGTCCCGTTCACGAGCGTGTGGGCTTCCTTGACAACGCTGAAGCCGCCGTAGCCGAGCGGTTTCCCAATCACGTAGTCCGTCACTTCCTGGCCCTCGTCGTCGGGCTCGGACGCGGGCGGGACATTAGACTGGCCGGCGTTGAACATGGCCAGAAACTTGGACGCCGGCGAGACGGGCTCGCCCGGGCCCTCGCGCAGCGACCACGACCGACGCATGTTGCGCGGCTTGGGATTCCGCCACGAATACTGCCGTCGCGGTCGCGCCAGCGGCGGCGGCGGCGACGAGCTCGTTTCGTCAGCGGCTATCGTCGGCGACAGGGACGACCCGGACTGCAACGACGACTGGGGCGAGAAGCTGCCGTACATGTACTGCATCTGCTCGGCCGAGGACGACGCGACCGACAGCGACGCCGCCGCCGATTCTGAAAACGTGCGTCGGTCGCGCGTCGCCGTGAGATCGGCCGTCTGGACGTGCAGGGCCAGCGAGTTTGGTCGTGATTCTGACGCCGACGAGGGGAACACCAATATCTGGGCGATGCCATCGTCGTCCTCTTCTTTCTGCACGTTTTCCTTCTTGCTGCTGTTGTTATTGTTGTCGCTGAGATTCTTGGTACTGTTGCCACCGCCATTCGTGACCCTGGTCTCCCACCGCAACGGGATCGGTCTGGTTTCGGACGGCATCGTGAGGTCTGACTTGTCGTTCTGGATCGCGAGCTTGTGCGGCGGCGACTTGTGCGGCACGGGATGGTATACGGATCCGGTTACTGACCGGTCAATCGCGGCCGTAGCTCGATCGACTGGGACGGCGGAGGACTTGTGCATGGCCAGCAGTCATGCGAGAGAGATTCATGCAACGAACGGGCTTGCCACCGTCGCGACGACGGCCTGCTGCGTTCGCCGGGGCGGGCTTGCCTTGTGTGCTGCGTTCGCTACTTGGTGCTATATCCCGTGCTCCGCAAATTATGTCTATGCGCAATTACCAAAGTACAACCGACACGCAGTGCGACTGTTGAAAGATATCGGGCCCTCACTCGTCGTGTCCGCAGTTAAAGGGCACAAAAAATAAAATCCAACCAAACTCTGTTGAAAGCTTCCCGCGCAAAACTATTCAATGGTTGTTATTCATGCCTCCACGAACACACGCTCTTCGCGGCTTCGCGGTCTTGGTCCGGTGACCTTTGCTCACTAATTGTCTTGGTGCGCCGAATCAGGAAATAACCCTAACATGCTGACGTCGTGGGCTGATGTTGTGGGCGAACTGGGCCAGGCACAACTCGCACAAGCATCGCGTGGTTTGCCCTAGCAAAGTCACTGGTGCAATCGGCCGAGGCAATCTTCAGTTTGACAATGCGAGTTGCGGGCAACACGTTTGGAATATGCAGGTTGTATAATTTATTCTATGCAATATAACACAATATGCAAATGCTTTCCAACCGATTCCAGCCCTTCCCCTAAAAAATTCCATAGAATACATTTAGATCCAAAAGAAAAAACCCTTTAAAAAATTCCGGCCAGCCCAAATCCCTATGCAATTACATTCCAAAACGCAGTTCAAAATATGCAAAAAATGTATGAAAAACCCAACCGGAACCAGTAATAATGATCATGAAAACCGTGACGAAATATCTACAAATTTGCCGAGCTACCACCGACTAGGGTCAGCCATAACTGGGTGGAGCTGCTTGACGGACATGAGGCGCGGGACGGGGACATAGTATTTGTCAACTACTGGGTACACGAATGGATTCGGTCGTGTCGTGGATGACGACGACGACGACGTCGTCGTCGTTGTCGTCGGCGGCAATGCCGGCATTGCACGCGGCCCGGTGACGGGTGGTGCGGCGGGAATAGGCTGAGGCAAGACCGTGTGCGGCGGGAGCGATGATGGCAGAGCATACGTATTCGAGGGAATCGCATACGTGTTCTTGACCAGCAACGGCAACGGCTGGACCGGAGTCGGGTACTGCGGCATCGACACGGCCGGGACAGACCGCAGGATCGTGTTCGGGGTCGGGCACGTCGGAGTCATTGGCGCGACGTACTTTGGCTGTGGCAAGACGTGCCAGCCGACGGCGCACGCGGCCGCCTGTGCGGTCGTGTCGGCCAGAAGCTGTGACGCGACGTCATCCGGCGACGGTGTGGTCGGTGAATAGTAGTATGCCGGGCCGTTGCCGGTCTGGCGAGGTAGCTGCTGAGCGTAGACCCGTTTCGCGGGCGAGTGGCGGACGACGACGTCGTCGTCGACAACCTTGCGCTTGCGGGACGGACCGAGCGACGACGGGCTCAGCAGCCCGCCTGGCGACTGCGACACAGGCGAGCCTGGGACAGACACGCACGAAAACTGGGCCGCCCTGCGCGCCTTGACGAAACACGCGAGCAAGTCGCTCCAGTCGGACCAGGTTTCTTTCGCAACCGCGAGCTCGTAGTTGACGTGTTTCAGAAACTCGACTTCCATGACGCCAATCTCCGACACTGGCAGTTTGGAAACCTGGGCCCAGGTTTTGTTGGTGTAAGTGTTGTCGTCGAGGAACTTGTTCGCCAGGACCAGTGCGATTGTAAACACCCGGTATTCGCTGCCGGGCGTGCCCAGGATGGACGGCGAGTGGAGCTTGAGCCGGTAGATGTAGAGCAAAGCCAGCGCCACGACGGTCCGGGACACTTGGGTCCGCGATAGAATGGCAGACGCGAACAGTCGGAACTCGCGCGTCGGCAGACAGACCGGAGACAGCAGCGGCAGCCGTGAGTGGGTCGAGCACTGGACCAGCGTAGGTGTCGGCGTGAACCAGAACAGACAGGTTATGTTTGCTGCCATGACGGTGAACGCGTCTTCGCTAGCTTCAGACGGGGACATGGCCCTGGCCCGAGTCGTTGTCGATTGCGGTGCTGGCGAGAATAGCACCGATGGCGACGAGCCTGCTTCAGACTCTGGTCTCGTACTGGTGGCGGCCGGCAGCGACAACTGCGGCGGCGGCGATGACAATAGGCGTCGCGCCTGGCAGTGGCGGCTGGAGTTGTAACTAGGCGCAACATTGCTCCGCAATCGGTACTGGGCGAGGTCGGCTGAGGTTGGCAGGGTGGTGCTGAGTCCACATGTCGAAGACGGAAGGGTGGACGACGCGAGCGGCAGTTCTGGAGGCGGAGTCGGGAAAGAGAATGGATATAGATGCGCCGTGAAGGAGAACGGCGACGTCGGCGGCATGCTGCTGCTGCTGCTGCTGGCGGCAAGCAAGGAGGAAGAAGAAGAAAGGCGAGAGATCTATTTCACTACTGCGCGACATGGGATGGAGAGGTCGAGATATATGAATTCAAAGGAGAGTCTACCTCGGAGGGAGGCGGGTACGAGAGCGATGGGGCGGTGGAGACGGTACCCGCGGCATGCACGCGCATTGCTAGAGCAAAGGCGGACGAACAAGACGGTAGACTTTTTAGAGTGCAGGGATAGAAGCACACACACAAGATAGAATTGAGAGCAGGACGAGAGCGGATCCCGTCTGTGGTTTGTGTGTTTCTGTGCGGGTGTGTGTGTGTGTGTGTGTTTAGCTGTGACGCGACAGGATGGCGCAGGAATGGTTTCCAGTTAGTTAGTTAGTTAGTTCGTTGACTAGTTGTTCTGCGGCTTGCTGTGCCTGCGAAACGCCACTCTCTGTGGCCACCCAGCCAACCCGCGAGTGACCAGCCGCCGGTGCTGCTGCTGCCGCCGCCGCCGCCGAAGTCGCCCCTCCCCACCCGTTCAACTCACCACGCGACATTACTGCTGGAAGGCAGCTCAGCAGCTCAGTCTCGCTGTCACCAGCCAGTCAGCGCAGCGAACGTATGGAACTAGACAGGCAGGGCGGTGTGACACGAGGGCCGATGATGGCGATACGCAGTGTGAGCCACGGATCACCGCCTGCAGATGGCCCGCGCACAGCAACGCGCGGTTCTGTGTCACCTGTGGTGGTCCTGCAACCGGCACCGAACCGGGTTCGGCTTGCTGTGGCCCGGTTTCGTGCTGCGACGATCCAAAATGGCCACGCGGATCGTGGACGTGTCGTGTCCGCTTTCCTGGCCAATTGCTCGCCGAGGTGCGTGCGTGCGGCGCATCGTTGCTTTTCTTGTCGGGGGCGCGATATTATTCCTGCCATCATCAGCATCATCATCATCATCATCGTCATCACCTCCACCACCACCACCACCACCAATACGCAATCCGTCGTCATGGTCGGCCAGCCCGCGAATGCCCGCGAATAATATTATAATGCGACTGAAACACGCACCGTCGGGCACCGTCGTGGGCTGGTCCAAGTTGTCTGCTGCGTACTACTACTTCACTGCCAAAGAAACCCACTCGTCCAGCAGCCAAGAATCACTGGTTCGGGCCCCGGCCCAATAACCTAAATGCCTGGTAAACAGTCCGCATACGGTGTTTCACAAGTTGGCTACTGCTGCGGTGGAGAGACTTTTTTTTTTGCTCTCAATGAATTTACTAATTTGCTGGTGGTCACGGCAAGCGGCGCACTAAAACCTGCAAGCAAGACGAATGTAGGAGAAGGTTTAGGTAGCACCTGGCAGAGTGGGGAATTTTGCAAGCACGAGCGAGTGGCGGGCCCATTCGCACTGCCGCTTGTCTGTCACGAATTATGCAGTCCATGTCGTAATAATACCGAGTACGACAACAACGCGCGATAATAATAATAATAATAATGCATAATAGCAATCTTACAGTTACATACTTTCTTGCCAAATCTCCGTCACGCTTCCCCGACGACGACGGCGGGCTTTTTCTCTCACGAAAAAACACAGACCACGCCGGCAGTCCCGGCCAACACCAGTGTTGCTTCGCCTCTCGTCGGCTTACGCAGAAATGGAAATGCGACAAAATATACCACGAGACCACTGCAAAGCTTAAGATATTTTCGGTCTATTGACCGGACTTCGCCCGGTGTCGCAACTCGCCGCCGCGGCAGAAATTGCATGGCATTTTGTTTTATTACGCGAATATTCCCGTCACACAGTTAGAGTTCATATCAACTCCGCAAACGACTAGTCTTCGTCGACTTGTTTCCCGGACGGGCATGTGCTCAAAATTTTTGATGTCATTCCAGCTTATCTCTTCGTAGACGCGATCTATTTATTTCATCGGCAGCAGCTGTGGCACACTTCATCAGAAGCAAGGGGGAGGGGGGGGCGCGGCCGGTTGGCTCGGCTAAGACTAACACGTACCCTTGTACTTCCGGTTCGCAAAACTGCCCTATAATCAGCGACGACCCATACTCGGTCGTAATCAAAAATTTTGCCATGCTCTGGCCCGCAACACAGACCAACCGAAGATTCCAAAATCTTCCCACAAAGTGTGACACCGCCCGTTTTGTATTAATTCTTTGCCCAACCCCCATGCGGCTGGCAGATTCGCTTGGCCGGCGCACGCGAGACGAAACTGAATTGCTGGCGTTAAAAATTATCTCGCGACGGGCTAGCTAGCTAGCTAGCTGGTTTGAGCCACGTCATGATTTACGAGTTCGGATTGTGATCATCTTGAAGATGGTCAGTTTTTTTCGCATCCCCCCTTGTATTAGACAGCACCAGACCCAACGTTTTGACAACGCCGGGAGCGGATGCTACCTTGCATGCCAGTCATGAAGGAGACAAGTCTCAACACACGGCCCCTTGTGACAGAAGGGCGACTAGCTCGCCCGAAGGTCGACTGTGCTCGCATACATACAGAATCTGTCTCTCTGGTCGGTCTCTCCCTCCGCGGGCCGGGCCCCCTTTTTCCCGGCATCTATCTATTTCGCTCACCAAAACCATCGTCGATCGTAGCGCAGCCCTTGCCTGACCCACTGCGATTTTTTGGGTACTCTGCCTGCTCGGCAGTACTTGATCTTGCTGTCAGCAAAACCACAAAACGGCAAGTTCTTAATTCGCGTCGCCATCGACCTCGCGATTCGACATGCCCCTCACTCCTCGATCGTATTTATTAAAACCATCCCATTCCGCCTAACGACGACGCCCCCGACGCCCATACTGTACTATAATACTTAACGTAACCGAAACGGGCGGAATCCGGGCTTGGCCGGCGTGAATCATATGGTTAGCAGTCCGCGGCCCCAAATGGGCGGCTTCCGCAGATATTCTGGGTTAGGGCATGCGTTGGCAATCTGATACGCCCTTCTTATTGGTCCGGATGTCGGCGTGTCGGCAGCAGACGGGATCCGCTGACAAAAGAGGCACACCTACAAGCTTCCTCCTGCCTGCCCGTTCGTGTTGTCAGCCAACCAAACTAACTCGGGATCTTCGGAATTTAACTCGACCCCAGGCATATTAATCCTTTGTTCCCTTGCGAACATCAGTGGGGCTGTATGCAACCACCAAAAATAAAACACTGCGTGACTTCCATGAACTCATGATGCGGTACATTGAATGCCATGGATGCATTTACACAATCAACTCATGCGGTACATTGAATGCCATGGATACATACACAAACTACTCTACATCTATCATCTAGACGTCCCGGTCCACAAAACTCTTGATCATGCCCTCCGGTGTCTCATCGTACTCGCGATACTCAATCTCACCCGCAGCCAGCAAGACAGTGTTGCACTGCACAAACTGCCGCCGCGGCATCTTCTTCCTCAAGACAACGTCGCGAAACTTTGCCAGCTCAGCCGGCACGGACGTCGTCTCGGCATACAGCTGCTTGCCCTTGTCCACGTCGCCGGACGACTTGTAAATGTGCAGCTTCTGGAGATACTCGCCTACGGCCGCGCGACCGTGCGACAGGATCTTGGTCCGGTCGAGCTCGATCTCAAGATCGTCAAACGTCTCCCCGTCCCCGTGCGTCAGCTTGACGAACGACCTGTCGCCGTACTCTAGAAACTGCTTGAAAATCGAAAACCGCGCCTGCATGTGCGGCTGTCCCCACTTCTTCGACTCCGGGTCCCAGTACTCGAGCGCGACAAGCCCCGCCCGCGCCATCAGCAGGTATGCAATGTAGGTCACGTCGTCCGCGACACCGGCCTCTGTCGACGTCTCCGTGTGTCCGAAAATCTCCAGCAGCGACTTCTCGGTCGCCAAATACATCGCCACGCATTCGGCCCGGCATTCCTCGTAGCTGCCCGCCGTCGTGCCAAACACGCTGCCCCACGTCTGCCCCGGCTTGTAGTACGTCGTCACCGGCTTGCCGTCAATCGGCGACACCGGCGGCGCGCTCTTGGCGAAGTTGAACACGCCCGGCGCGGTCTCGGAAAGCAACTTGCCGCTGCCGTGGCCGAGCAGCTCGTGGATGCCGACCTGCACTTCAAATGCCGGGCCCCGCAGTTTCTCGTACAGCTCGAGCTCGGATTCCTTCACGAACGGGACCTTCTCGTTCGGCGACTTGGCCGACAACACATTTCCGAGCGACACGTTCTTGAAGCCGATCGTCTGCCGAATGTCGTCGTAGTTGGGGATGTTAATTCCCGCCGGGATCCCAGACCCGGCGAACGTCATGACCTCCAGCGACGTGAAATCCGGTGGCGTGAACACGTCTTTCTCGAATTCCTTGCTCCACGGCAACATCCCGATATACTTCTGCGCGCCATTCACCAGCGCGCCAAACGTCTTGGTGCGCTCCTTGTTGACCATGGCAATCAAACCCTCCCACTCGCCTCGTATACCGGCCGGGTCGCGGTACGTTTCGATGAATCCAATGTTAGTCTCAATGGCTGGCCCGATATCCTTGACCCACTGCCGCTGGGACATCTTGTGCGCTTGCATGCTCCCTTGCTTGAACGACGTCACGTACGCGTCCAGCATGGCTTTCTGGGTCGGATTCGCGGCGTATTCGGCCGCCTTGGCCAGCGCGTCTGCGATTAATCCCATCTCCCGCCCGTGGTCGCCGAACTTGACCGTCACCGTCGCGGACTCGCTGATCCCGGGAACCGCAAACACCAACTTCTCGCCGTCGACAACGGTTGGCTCCTCGACACTAGACGCGACCAGCAACACAAACTTGCTCGATGATTCCTTCACAACCCTCGTGTTTTCCGGCAAATAGATCCCGCCGATTGCGTCGTGAATCGCCTCGATATCGGACTTTGCGATGACGTCGCCGGACGATGAAAGCGGGTAATACCCCGTTACGTGCCCGCTCTCGGGGTACCCCAGCAACGCCGAAGCGCTGGGCTCGGTATCGTAAATCGCAGCCTCGACCACATTGAACGCGGTCTTCAAACCCTCGTCCCCGGTTGCCGCAATTGCGGCCGCGAATGACGTCGACGAAATACGTGGGATGAACTTAACGTCACCGAACGACTTGTAGTTCCCGAGATTGGACAAGAACTGCGAAAAGTACTCGAGCAGATAGGTTGAGTCCTCTTCCGATAACGAAAACGGTGCCGCAGTCAGAATGTCTGCAATTGGCGTTCCAGGCGACGACGCCGTCACGGCGCGGTAAAATGTGAGGATCAGGTCGAAGACTTGCTCCGATGCTGGCGAAACCTGGCGAAGCACTATACGGGTGCCGTAATGTGCTGCCCTGCGATTTGTTAGCTCGCAACGAAAAATGCAGTACCGCCGTATCCAATCCCGTTCCGCTTCTTCTAAACAAAACAGACCTACTTTGAAAAGTAATGTGCGTAAAGCTTCTCCGTCTCCGTCAGCTTCTCAAAATGGAGCTTGGCTGATAAAGCCGACACCGGCGCCTTAGAATCCGCATACAACTGAGTTGCCATGTTTGCACTAACTGAAAATTGTCTAGATCTACAATGTCTATACCCGGTCTTTCTTGATGCAATTGCAAAAAATCCGCGACGGGATCCTGCTGCGGTGTGGAAATATGTAAGCGGAAGGGTGCTGATGAGGCTGACCAGCTTCGTATTGTTGGTTTGCGGGGCACAAGGGGCATGCGAGATCCCAGCGCGGACGGTGCTCAGCATGTGAGGGATTGGAACCTTGATTCCGGGACTTTCTGGCGACGGCCTTTGGTATTGTTCGCTGGCTGTCGGTTGGGCGAGTCCCGGATTCGCTGGTAGAGAGGAATTATGTGAAATACTTTGGCTGCGGAGACGGATTCGTCGTCAAATTAGAACAACCGCCGGGACCAGCGCTTTTGGCGCCCCGCTATTTTACTGGCGCAACTTTTGGCATGTAGCTTAATATAAGCGAGTCAAAAATGATTGCTTGCCACCCGAGACGAGCATTGCACTTTTTCAGTACTATTTTTGGAGTAAGAAAACATCATGTAATGCGGTCAATGTCGACCTTATTCTCTCGGCGACTACATAAACCCGCCAACCTTGTACTTTAGCAATTAATTTCAGATACTAGTTATCTCCATTCCAAATTCCCTACAAATACTATGTACATATGTAAAATACTGAAATATTATTGATTTGTCCATTGCCTTCGGAATAACGCCGAACTGGTGTCTCTATTCGAGTCAGACCTCGGACTTCGAATCCACTTTAAACGCTATCGCCAGCGTTCGCGCAACTTTATCATTGATGCATCTCATCGCCCACGACGACACAACTTCCTCAACGTCACCCACCCCACATCACAGCCACAGGGCCCCACATTCTGACTAGCCAATCGGGCACCTTGGATGCCGCAGGAATGGAATGTCAGGACGTCTAAGGTATCAGCCGTTTATTATTTTGCAAAGCCGAGCAGTCCTCACTGTTGAGACAAGATAGCAGCTACTGCCGCCTACTTGTTTCACGAGACCGACGGTTTACCGGGAGCACAGTCCTGAATCTTTTACAACCGCTTTGTATACAGATGACATTAAGACGGCGACGTGTGATACAATCCAAAACAGTACTTACCTCAATTGAACTACTTGCAGCGCGCACAATCACAACACTATGAAGCTCGACAAGATCGAGAAGAGCATTCTCGACGCTGAATCCCACCGCCTCAAAAACGAGCAGGCAATCTCTACATTTTTACTGTCGAACGGCCATGCGTTTAAGTCTCTTATTCGCGCACAGCAAGAGAGGGCATGGCTGGACTTCCAACGCGCAGCTCTCGGCACAGAACAAAGCAGGCTGGAAACCAGTCGTCACCGACGGGACGAATTATCGACTAAGCTCGAACTGCGGAAACTCGAATTGAATGTCGCGAGACAGAAATGGGAACAGGGCGTTATTGCACTCGAGAATTGCAAAGCCGAACTAGATCGCAAGAAGGAGACTGAGCGAGCGGTTGGTCTCGAGATTTTGGAGCAGCGGAGGCGGATATGTGAGGACTTGGAGAAGATTTATCCCATCGATCCAATTGTTGGACGGACGCTTGCATTTTCAATTCGAGGTATCGAGCTACCAAACACGAGCTACGACGGCTACGACGAGGAGTTACTGGGTACCGCACTGGGATACACTGCCCACCTGGTATACCTGCTGTCGTTTTACTTGGGCGTGAAGTTACGCTACCCGGTGTATCCCGGTGGCAGTCATTCGTATATAGAAGACCCGGTCAGCGTATTTCAGGGATCGCGGACGTTTCCGCTATGGGTGAAAGGCTCTGTGTACTACCGGTTTGAATATGGCGTTTTCCTTCTTAATAAAAGCATCGAGCAACTCATGAATTCGCAGTCGTTACTGGTAATAGATTTACGGCACACTTTACCAAATCTAAAGTGCTTACTGTTATCAATGGAATCGAACGGATAGCAACTACTGAGGGGGAAGAGATAGACGGACGACCTGCAATTGCAGTTGCATGTGGGGATTAGCATTTAGCATTGGTGGAGAGGTCTGTGCCGAATGGTGTTTTGGATGGAATTATACACATAAAGGGACATGGGATTTATGGCTTGCCAGATTGGTTATTCCTCTTGGAGTTAATTATAGCGGCGTGCTTGTCATCGTGCGGTCAACTTCAAAAGTGCGATCGGTTCAGGGTGGTTTACGAACGGCAGAATTGCGTATATGGTGTGCTCTAACTGTCGTACAGTGTATGCCATCTGCCTGCTACGTGGCAATCATGCAATGGAATTGTCCAGCACATTCACATTATTCCCAAACGCATGCATCTTTGGCATCTGCGCCAATTGTACGTATATTCGCTCAAAGTATACAAAACTTCTGCCGCCATACAAGCCCTAGCATACTTTAATCTTGCTTCCACAACGGAATAAGCCTCGCGCCGCCAGCAATTGTTCCAAGCGCTCCCACAGCCAGATCGGTGAGCAAACCAGTCTCCAATGACCAATGAATTGTAAGCGGGAAATACGCAGCATTTACAATCAGTTGTCGTCGCCACAACGTGTCAGCGGTTTTGCCGTCGGTCGCCTTCTCGCCACTCTGCTCCGAAACGTCTTTCTTCGCCAAATACTTCACCCGAGCGAGTCTCACAAACTCGAGAATCACATGCGCAGCCCACAGCCGAGAGCTCACGACCCACAATCGGTTGATTTTTGCCTTGCTGAATGGAATAATTTCGTGTGATGCCAAATACGCAATATTCTCAAGTGGCTGGTAAATAATGTTGGTGACTACCTGAGTGAACGCCACGGCTTTCAGCACCGCGTCGTTTGGTGGTGCCTGCATCGTCGCGATAGCCCAACGCAAGAGCCCAATTAATCCCCACAATCGGTGAAAAATCCGAACATCCGATATCAATGAACTCAATGCCCGCATTCGCACGGCCACAGATGGCGGAGGTACGGCGACATCGGCAGCTACGAGCGTATATCCGCTGAAATACTTGACAAGCGACGAGAGCTGTGTGTAGACTTGCCGTAGCACGCGTCGATTGTGGACAGCTGTGATCGATTCTGCGACAAAGACGAGCGCGTACTGAACCGTCATGAGATTCAAGTCTAGTGACGACGATGCAGACAGGATTCTGTCTGCCTTTGCAAGAGCCGGGTCACTCTGTTTAGCGAGATTTATGAGCCGAGCATGTACCTGTGCCTGTATAACTGACACAGTCTGTCCGCGCGGTGGTGCACTTGAAGACGGTTCCGCAGACATTGTAGATTGGCAATCTGTCGCACATGTACAGAAGGTCTAAAGCAAGTAAATGCAGCCAGCTAGGACTGTAAGCTCGCGTGGCCGACAACGCGTTTGTGTTGATAACGCTAATGAGGGCAGCAGAATGTCGATGTTGGGTTGGGACCTTTATCCAACTTGTGACTCGATGACTTTTCGCAGTTGCCGTTGATGTATATCCAGTTTAGTCCCACAAACTTATTACATCTTAATCAAAAATCACATTATCGCAGTTTTGGTCTCTTGGGTTGCATTTATAGTAATGGCCTAGTTTAACCGGAATTTGAGAGATGTTTTACAGATCCTTTGGCTCAGGATCGTGCCTCACAAGATGTTGCCGAAGCAAACGGGAAACAGAGAAGATCCGTATAACGATGATTAGCTGGACAGATGGTTAATTGATCCTTGAGAACACAGTTCCCATGTGCCCAAGGTATTCGAACCTTATCCACCATTATCTATCATGTTAAGCTAAAGGCACTCACCCGTACATATATTGTGTCAACTAATGACGTAAACATTGTCAGGATTTCTTAGCCTTCTAGACTTCTCTTCTCTACCCTTAAGCGTTGTGAATAGGTGTTCCTCTGCTGTCAAAATTGGACTCTACATGTTTGTATACAGAAAGTCATGGGGTTAGTATGGATGTTGACCAAGGGGCCAACACTCCATTACACTCTGTTTATAATCCGTTGCCTGCGCTAGAACCGATTCCTGCCTCCGTCCCCGCCTCTTCTTTCGTCGGTGGTACAAACACTCTGTCAGCATCGTGCCACCAGAACGGTCTAAAGAATTTGATTCCAATGCCTCTTTTATCATCCACCGGTGTAGTGTCGTTGAGACTCAACGCTCCAGATCCATCACTGGAAATCACACGGCACGGTTCGGCTTCTTCACCCTTGTCAACCCAATCTAGCTTAACATTGGCGAGCCCTATATTCGCTGTTCGTGATATCAACCTACCAACTGACCGCATCACTTCTCCACGCGAATTGATTTTCGGTTGGGCATTTGCTTCAACTATCGGACTCTTGTAAGGCAAAGTAACACCGTCAGGCAATGCAAACTCTGAGTTGTACTCAACTTCGCCTGGAATCTCGTCCGAGGCCAGATCGTAAAGCGTGTAAGGAACAAGTCGCTTTTTGGTTATTCCAACACGTTTGGCACGCGTGGTAAGCTCCTGGCCGACGTAACAGCCTTTGTCAAAATTGATACCACCCATCATGTCGACACAGCTCTCCATAGGTAGCATATCACCCGGAAGGAAATCTTGAGTTCCCTCCGGAATTCCGTACATAACTCGTCGGACATTGTACGTTGTTATGTCAGCCTGGACAAACGACTCAATTCGCCCTTCCTCGTAGACACGTAACGGCCAAAGCGGGCTTGCAGCATCGTTTGATAGTACCATCCTCACACCAAACCCAGGAGCACGATTATCGTTCGCGCCAATGAACTGCGGCGTCTTTCTAAGAGACAGCTTGGAATCGTATTCTATGGGCTTGTGCATTATCCTCCGCATTAGTAAGTTCTGCGGATCATCCTCCCACGCAAACCAGACCTTCCAGTCGGTAAGTTTACGGAGCGCAACTTTATCGCGTAGTTTTCGGAACGTGAGATACTTGTACAACTGGTCGGTGACACCAATGTCGTGTTCGATAAGATATGTTGCAGTTTCGGGATTGTCTATCCGATTCTGACTAGCCCATTTCTTGTTGTGTAGTGCCGGATATATGAACACGTCATACATTATTCGACCCTACAAAGCACAGTTAGAGGTCTATTCCGAAGTCTTATGTAATATGATTATGACGTACCCTCACATTTAAGAAGGTGGCATATATTCCGTCGTGGCCAGACGGTGGTTCATTCGTAATCAACCCATGTAAGAACTTAAAGGCATCCAGCCCAGTGACTTCAATAAGGCGCCGTCTAGGGGACAAATCAACATATCCTGCCAAAGGAATTGTGAAATTTACCGACGCGACCGGATTGTTGTCTTCGCGTACGGAGTCCGGGTTGCCTGCATCAGTGTTGTATCGTCTAACAGATTTACGCTCAGATATACAACGCCGTTGGCGACCGGCACTTGGCGCGACTGATCTAACGGCATGGTAACGCTGCTGTGCTACTCCAATTGTAGACCATCGTCGACGTACCTCGTGCAACCGGCGGCTCGAGAAGGGATGGTTCAGTTGCAGTCTCACGACTGCTCGACAAAGTGCACTTTCGCATCTCGGTGCCGCGGCCATTTTGTCGTTACGGAAGGGACTGCGGCTCGAAAAGTGCTGGCTTACATATATAGCATACAGCGGGCTTCACACCAAGAGAAGGAAGATAAGTGGACGATGCTCTTCCCGAGAATGGATGAACATCTCATATATGACATAACCATGCACTTGACAGGTCAGAGCCGGATGATCGTGTCCAGGCCAAAATCCGCAGACCTGGGTCCGATTTTTGTAGATTAACTATGCGAATAAGCCGCAAGGAAGCGATGATGGTGTAGTTAGAGCCGTAATGCCATAAGTGCCTCTCTAACTGTGCGGGTCGCACGAGTCCCAACACCATCGTCGTCGGCCCCGAAAGCTCTACTCCTGTAATTGGCGACTGATCACGATCTTCAGGGTTACTGGATGGCGGTAATTGTCTGCAGTTGCTTCATTTGCCGTGATCGCTGCCCACCGCCCGTTTCTCCATCAACCTCCGGCAGCTTTTATACCTCGGCTTCGTATCCAGCTGGATCTGCTTGTTTACTTCCCATCTGCCCACTCACGACGTTGACGACCACGACAACTGTCGCTGCTGCTGCAGGCGCTTCCTCCTGGTGCGTGCAAGCAAGCCAGTCTGCTAGTCGATCTTTATTCGATCTGAATTGAATACGTAGATAGCAGCAGTCAGGAGTGCCGCCTGATTGCGACTACACGAGCATGGAACCGTCAGCGAGCTCACGCATCGCTATTCAGGATGTGCAATTTACAGCGACTGAGGATATTATTGATATGGACCAGCGGGAGGGACTGGTACGTTTGGCTGTACTATTCCGGCCGGTAACTATCTAACGAATTTGTGCGTACAGAAAGCGATTCGCGCATTCTTGAAGGGTAAAACTGCGTATGACGTTTTACCGGTCAGTTTTAGATTGTTGGTTCTCGACACCTCTCTTCTTGTTCGCAAATCCCTAAACATTCTTATACAAAATGGTAATAATGAGGTCATTCAAAATATTCGCGTTCCCGTCCGAACTAACTGGCACGAAGGCATTGTTTCCGCACCATTGTGGAACTCAAAGACATCAAAATTCGCCGGTCTACTGACATCGTCCGACTACATAAATGTCATTCAGTATTACTACCAGAACCCAGAAAAGATGGACAAGATTGATCATTTCACCCTGGACGGTCTTCGCGATGTTGAAAGGGCCATTGGTTTGCAGCCTCTCGAAACAATATCGGTGCACCCATTCAAGCGGCTATACGATGCGTGTTTGAAGATGATTGCTAGCAAGGGACGAAGAATTCCATTAATAGATTACGAAGAAGAGAAGAAGCGCGAGATCGTGTTAAGTGTGCTGACACAGTATCGCATCCTGAAATTCGTTGCGCAGAATGTAAGTTGGTGATGGTGCGCGGCGGCGCTGTATCTTTATCCTCCGATGCTGACTATCCCCGTTTATAGTGTAAGGAGACTAGGATGCTTCGAAAACCACTCAAAGATCTGGATATCGGTGTCTATAGCAATTTGGCGACAGCGACGATGGATACTCCAGTCATCGATGTCATACATCTTCTGGCGTCGAAGGGAGTGTCGAGCATACCAATTCTCGATAATGATGGTGTTTTGCAGAATATTTATGAGTCTATCGACGTGCTCACACTGATCAAAGGCGGTATATACAATGATTTAAAACTAACTGTCGGCGAGGCATTGATGCGACGGTCGGAAGTATGCTTCATTGTTGGGCTGCTTTGTTGACAATAGACACTAACTCATAGTGCAGGAATTCGAAGGAGTGTATACTTGTACGGACCAGGACAGACTGGATACCATTATGGACACAATTCGAAGGTCGAGGTTGCACAGATTAATCATTGTCGACTTTGATGGAAAACTGAAGGGAATAGTTACGCTCGGTGATATACTGCAGTATCTCCTGTTGGGAGAGAGCTCAGGAGACGATAGTACCAACATTAGCGGGAGTGGCAGCAAGGAGAGCGTAAATAATGATGGCAACAGTACATGACAGCACCGTCTTATGTCCTGCACAACTTCTCTTCTTAACGCATCCAATGGCATTATTACAGTAGGAGAACGTACAGGAGAGATATATGACTACGGCGTGAAGATATCCAAGGAACTGTATCAATACAGTTCCATTGTTAATTCATAAGCACTAACCAATAAATAAAACTTTTCATAGAATTTTGGTTCTGGCCACTTGCGTGCGTCATTGATAATGACAATATCTGGTGAATTAGCGTTGTTAAACATCATAGCTATGAGGATCTTAACCCAGTTGCTTCTAATAAGTTCCATATATGTTCACCCTCGTTTAAATATAACTAGTTATGTTAATTGGTTTGCTGAGTTGGTTACCCGGATGCGGCAATGAGGCCCTCGGAATCGAACAATTTTTTTCGAACTTTAGGCGTTTGCGCTTAATCTTCCGAGAGTTGCACTTACACAGTAACATCTAATTCCAACTTACCGCGCGTTTCTGGGTTAACTGCGAACCATTGGCGGTGGAATCTGCTGTATATAGGTAGATTCAGCTTGTTGAAGTTTGTCTGACTTGGTTTGAGAAGCCTTGTTCGCCATGGCCACTTTCTATAGGACCTTTGCGCCGATTGCGCGTGGTTTAGTCCGCACTGCGGTATCTGCTGTTTCCAATGGTAAGTTTAAATAATATTTGTGCAGTGGATGATACTACGGGTGATTAGAGGGTCCGGAAGATTGCTAATTGAGTCATTAACAGCGGAGACCTCATGTGCTGCTGCCCGATTCTCTACGTCAAGTATGTGTATATTTGCTCAGCTCTTATTTCGGTAAGGGAGTACGTCACGCATTCTAACAGCCTGGCTAGCTCGAAGAATGGCGACTTTCAGCCGTGAAAAGCCTCATCTTAACATCGGTACCATTGGCCACGTCGATCATGGCAAGACCACTCTAACTGCGGCCATCACAAAAGTTTTGGCCGCGAAAGGCTATGCTCAGTTCAAGGACTACGCTGCCATCGACAAGGCTCCTGAGGAGCGTGCACGTGGTATCACCATTTCTACTGCTCACGTCGAGTACGAGACGGACAAGCGCCATTACGCCCATGTCGACTGTCCTGGTCACGCTGATTACATTAAGAACATGATTACAGGAGCCGCTCAGATGGATGGCGCGATCATTGTCGTTGCTGCTACTGATGGTCAGATGCCCCAGACTCGTGAACACATTCTTCTCGCGCGCCAGGTCGGTGTCCAGCACTTGGTCGTCTTCGTCAACAAGGTTGACACTATTGAGGATAGTGAGATGTTGGAACTCGTCGAGATGGAGATGCGTGAGCTCCTTTCGTCTTATGGATTTGATGGTGAGGAGATTCCAGTCATTATGGGATCCGCCCTCTGCGCTCTTGAGGGCCGTCAGCCCGAAATCGGTGAGCAGGCAATCCAGAAGCTTATGGACGCCGTCGATGAGTACATTCCTACTCCTGAACGTGATCTCGAGAAGCCGTTCCTGATGCCCATTGAGGATATTTTCACTATCTCTGGTCGTGGTACTGTTGTCACTGGTCGTGTGGAGCGTGGTAGCCTGACTAAGGGTGAGGAAATTGAGATAGTCGGTTTTAACCCCCAGCCGATTAAGACCACCGCTACTGGCATCGAGATGTTCCGAAAGGAGCTTGACAAGGCCATGGCTGGTGACAATTGTGGTATTTTAGTCCGTGGCATCCGTCGTGATCAGCTGCGAAGGGGTATGGTCATGGCCAAGCCTGGTACCGTCAAGTCCTCTAGCAAGTTCCTTGCTTCCTTCTATATTTTGTCCGCTGAAGAGGGTGGCAGACGCTCCGGCTTCACCAACCACTACCGTCCCCAGATGTTCATCCGCACCGCCAACGTCACCGTCGTCTTGAACTTCCCCGACGGAAAGGATGTCGACGAGAACGGCGAAGTCAGAATGGTCAATCCTGGTGACAACGTCGAGTTGTTGTGCTCTATGCTCTCACCTCTTCCCATCGAGCCTGGCCAGCGATTCAACATTCGTGAGGGTGGCAAGACTGTCGGTACCGGTATGATCACCAGAATCATGGACTAATTCTTAACCTTGTAACTGTTACATTGTTTGCTATATGCATACTTGATTAGCGATTTTTGATTGTTGGAGTTCAAACTTGTATATAGCTAGTTGGGTGTAAAGGGAACTAAAGGGCAGGAAGACGTGAAAATGCTACCCCATAGTACAAATCAAATAAGCCAATATTGTATAATATACTACATAATAAACTAGATGATCAAGTTTGGGTATTTTAGGATCATATTATTTATTGAACCGTGGAAGAATGGCCTTTACGCTGCTCGTTACAAGTTACACGATGGAAGCTTGCCAGCGGAATAGTTCACGTGTCTGTCCCGTCGGACCCTATCTCGATTACTTTGGAAGGAAGGATCATCTATCTGGACATCTCCCACCATCCGTTGTCCGTCTCCTCGGACGATATCGTCGGACCGGCTGTCACTATGCTCACGTTCGTTGAATCGATCATGGGTAGCATAGCCAAGTGCATTGGCATGCCCAAAGACCCATTAAAACTGTTTTTGACCTTCATTTTGTCATATCCATTCTGCGCGGTTCTCAAGCGGTTACCAGATTCCAGACCTATTTATAAGCAGATATTTTGCTTAAGGTACGCTTTTCATATGCAGATCTGCATTTTCCGGGTCATTGGAATTAGTCTAACAAGCTCTGTATAAGTGTATCCGCGTTCTACCTACTCGGCATCTTCAACTTTTGGGGTGGACTTCAGACTCTGCTGATCTCCTCTTTTGGCACGTACACACTGGCCAAATATGTCAAGAGCCCTCTGATGCCATGGGCCGTTTTTGTTTTCCTTATGGGACACCTGACAATCAACCATATCCATCGATACTTCAATCCGTTGTGGGAGAGTGAGGTTGACATCACAGGCGCGCAGATGGTGCTTGTGATGAAGTTATCAGCGTTCGGATGGAACGTTCACGACGGCCGCCGACCGTCAACTGTACGTACATTGCTCTTTCCTTGTCGTGAGTGTGGCTAAATGGTATTGAAGGAATTGAGCTCGATCCAGAAAGACCGCGCTTTGACAACGCTACCGCCTGTCATTGACTTCTTGACCTACGTCTTCTTTTTCCCGTCCCTCCTAGTGGGACCGTCATTTGACTACGCCGAGTTTAGACGGTGGCTTGACTTCTCCATGTTCGAAGTTGATTCGGCGACGAAACAGCCTGTGAACGGCAAACCACGAAAGGCCCGTAAGCGAAAAATCCCACGAAGTGGTCGCGTCGCGGCACGCAAAGCGCTTGAAGGTGTGCTCTGGATTGGTCTGTGGATTGGCTTAGGCAGGGTCCTTTCGCCTGAATATATACTCTCGAACGAGTTTAGGACACGTCCGTTCGTATTCCGCATCTTTTATTTGTGGCCGCTCGGATTCTACTATCGACTCAAGTATTACGGCGCCTGGTCGCTTTCGGAAGGTGCATGTATTTTAGCTGGATTGAGCTACAATGGCGTTGATCCTTCTACGAATAAGCGAAAGTGGGACCGCGTGAAGAACATTGATCCATACAGGTTCGAAACCGGGCAGAATACATACACATTGTTGGAAACGTGGAATATGAACACAAACAAGTGGCTCAAGACATATGTGTACCTGCGTGTTACTCCCAAGGGGAAGAAGCCGGGATTCATCAGCACGTTGATTACTTTCCTCACGTCCGCGTTTTGGCACGGCGTGTCTCCGGGATACTATCTCACATTTGTGACTGGTGCCTTCATGCAATCATGCGGCCGGGCTGCTAGACGATACATTCGGCCATTCTTCCTTACGCCAGATCTGAGCCGACCAAGCCCTTACAAGAAGTACTATGACGCTTTCACGTATGTGAGCACGCAGTTGACGATGGCATATGCAGTACAACCGTTTATACTGTTGAGCTTCAGTGACAGTATGAGAGCGTGGCTTGCTGTCTATTTTTACGTTCACATAGGATTGTTTACTATGACCGCTCTCTCATCAGTAAAGTCTGTCAGAAAGAAAATCGAGGCAAAACTTGCTGCGCGGACGCACACCGCCTCGAAACTAGAGCAACTGCGGTTTGAGATCGAGAAAGCCAGAGCGAAGCGCGCGCCATCCGAGTTGCGCGGTGGACCAGTTGCTGAGGAAGAGATGCATGAGCCGTCGCTTGGAATTCCGGATGGTGACGTAGAAGAGGCCGTGGAAGCCATGCAGTTGGATTTGGCGGAATTGAGAAATGATTTAGAGCAATTTAAGAGGCGGACGTCGACGGTGAGTCGTGATGCAGGTACAAGACCAAAGATGAAAGTCTAGAGCGCGTAAGAGACTGCAGTGCGATGGCGAAGGAGTATTTGTGACTTCTGTGTACATTTTTGATACAATTTACATATCTTACATTTATTTCCGGAATTTGTGGTAATGAGTCATTGGTGTCACAAGTTAGAGACGCCTTCGCTGCGGGCCTCACAAATTTGAATACCCTAACCTGAAGACTTGTGGCGCCCGCCGCGCCCCACAGTGCATGAGGTAAAAGGTAAATCATGGATGCTATCGTCAGGAACAACCAGCCTACTGCATAAGACAGAAATTATGATTCCATGGATTCCTATATGTCTACAGCAAAGCGAGCCCAAGAGGCTTTGTTCTATATTCCCATATACACAAAATCATGAGAGAAAAATTACCGACAGAAACACCAACACCCATCCTATCATCATACAACGAGCATCGACCTAGAGAAGCAAAAGATTAAATTATTTAAATTCGGATATCTGATATAACCAACCATATCAAGCCCCAACAACCGAAACCGTAAAACCAAACAAAACCCATCATTGCCGCGCGTGAATGACAAACTGGGGCTAGCGACCAGAAGCGCGTTAGACATTATTGTGACATTTCAGATTAATCGTACTTCTAAGAAATAGTAATATAACCTTAAACAACAGCGTCGTATGGCGGCGGTTCATCATTGACCGCAGCTCCAGATGGACGACCGGTTGTCGTTGTGTTAACGGGATTGGCGACCGGAGCCGCTCCAGCTGGAGTACAATAGCTCGGAGCGGAGTACGTTGGAAGTTCGTCAATGTGGTTGATTCCTTCCTGCATTCTCTCTCTTATCCGTTCAAAGCACTCTTGGAATTCAAAAGCGCCGCCGTCCTTAAAAGTGACAGTGACCTCAAGCGGCAACCCTGTTGGCAATCCGCCGTCTTGAACTGGGACAACGACGCAGGACCACAAATTTGGTCCAAACCATGGCTGCGTAATATGAGAATCGTAAACGTTTCGAAGAGGTGCAGCGAAAGACTGAAAGGCCGAGGTGGGAGAATCAGGCAGATAGAGCAGACGTTGTGAAGTCAGTATGAGACGTCCTTGGGAGGCGTCGAGCTTCACCGGCCGGGGAATAGATTGTGCATTGCCCGGGTAGACGGAGGATGCAGGCGTCGACTGATTCCCGACAGGTCTGAGCTTGAAGGAGGTTCTTGGAGGAGCACGATAAATAGTAGTTTCGTGAGGTAGGGGTACGTACGCATCAACGGGATTCCGCGCCTGCATAACCCAGTTGAGGGACATGGCGAATATTTAATCAATGCGTCTCTTGACGAAAATGAGTCGAAAAATGGCGCGTAGTATTCTATAGACGTGAGGATAAATCTAGGAGAGCGACAATCGGATGATATGACGCTGAGCCAATAACTAATGTTGTTATTTTTGTCGAGGTGGTCGTCAGCATGTTGTACTGTCCATACTTCGACAATGTTCGACCCTGACCACGCACCTGCGCAATGCACCGCCACTGCAAACTCAATGACGAGCGCACCGCCGCATTTCCAACAACGTTCAGCGTGATTGGCCACATCATAGCCCTAACCTCACCGGAAAGCGCGGGGATGGCTCTGTTTTGGTGCCTTGGCTGCGAAGAAGTCTCCACAAATTAAAATGCAGCTACCTGCAGGATCTGTACCAGAACAAGCTCGACCGCGCCGCACGAGTTTGGGACTACGATACAATTGAGCTAAGTGTTTTAAGAGAACTTGATACACTACGACATCAGTTTATTTTATTATTGCTACTTGTCAGAGCCCAGCTTCCAACGGAACCTGTTTGCGCGTACACACCGTTGACTGTTCTGCTCCGTCCGTGGCTTGGTGGGTGCCATTCCTCTGTCTAATCAGCGTGGAGTACTACGACTACACTCCTCGACGTTCGGCTAGCGGCAGACGTTCTTTCTTCACGCCTCAGTTCACAGTGTGCATTTTTGATCCATCCCCGTCTCTCCTCCGTCTCCCGCTCGCATGCCCGTCATAAATAATGCCTGTCTCTGGCGCTCCTCAATTAGTCCCATCCTCTCCGACTGCTGCAAGCCAACTACACCCTCATGAACAATTACCAACCTCGTCCGGAGAGCACGCGCACGACAGTAATGACGGTTCGGCTAAGCACGGCTCCAATGAGCACCACTACAAACTCGCTCACTCATCCCACCATGGCGGCCAAGGTGGTGATAAGCGAAAGCTAGTCATTGCTTGTATCGCTTGCAGGAAGAAAAAGGTTAGTCTTTGTATCCAATGTCTACGTCGCCGTTGTTGTCGGTTATGAGCATATGTCTGCATATCCGCTACCTTGTGCCTAACCACTCGACACACTTTTCCAGAAATATCTACTAAGCTGGTACTGATGATCTTCAAGGTGAAATGCTCTGGCGACAGACCGGCGTGTGGGAACTGTCTCCGGCTCAATGTCCCTTGTCAATATCCGGCGGTCAAAAATCGAGGCTCAAGGTTTGGCTACCACGAGATGCTAAACAAGGTTCGTAGAAACTCCTACTTTTCCAATACTGCTAGTATATTGGTACATGTTGGACTTCTGTTTTTGAATATGGGACTCCGTTGCACTTTTGCGGCATTTCTGCCAAGCCGGATAAGTGACTCCGCGTTATATGGCGCAACCGGGTCACAATTTACATCCATCTTCACGGCGACGTGCAATTATTATCAGAATTAGTTATCTCGATGTTACAGTGGATGCCTGTTCTAAGGGACCCTATTTTGTAATATTTGACTAACAAGATTTATCCTTTAGAGACTCGAAATGATGGAACGCCACATAAAACCGCCTGCCGTGGGCAATATTTCGTCACCTTATCATGCATCTAAGCTGTCGGCATCACCGTTGTTGCCAAGGGCACATTCAAATTCGAATTCATCTGCGTCGGCCAACGTCACCCCTCCGGCGGCGAACAGTAGTAATGCCTTCAACCTGTCCACCAACAACGCGTCGGCAAAGCAGAGATTGAAGCGTGCAGCGGATGGAACATTCAAGGACTTGGGCTATGGTGTGGATCAGGCGACTACTGGTGACGAAGTGGATTCGGATTTGATTCACAGTCTTGGAGATACCGCCGGTAGCGGCGACGCTGATTCGCCCACAAGAGATCGCATGCAGGTCAACAGTGTGTTAGCGGATGTGAATATGCCCGACTTTGAAATTATTGATCATTTGACGGAGTTATATTTCCGGTATCTCAACAACCAATCTTATTCGTTCTTACACAAGCCGACATTTATTCCGCGGCTGCGAGCCGGTCAGATTAATCCACTCTTAGTTTTGGCCGTTTGTGCTGTGTCGGCAAGATTTTCACGGCATCCTCAGATTATGACGCAACCGCGATACGCTGCGGGTGAACCATTTTTACATGAAGCTAGGAAATTGTTAAGTCAGGAATTCGACGAACCCACAGTAGAAACGACGCAGGCAATATTGATCATGGGTTTCAATGATTTCTGCGGTCTGAATGGCGGTCGTGCAGCAATCTACTCTGGCTTGTCAATGCGAATGGCGGCAACTCTCGGTCTCAACAAGGAAAGCGACGATCAAAGCTTGAGCTGGGTTGATCGGGAAATACGGCGGAAAACATGGTGGAGTGTGCTAGTGTTTGACAGACTCGCGCATTCAGGTCCAAAACGTTCATTTTTGCTGATGGAAGAGGAGTGTCAAATTCAGCTTCCCTCGAGTGATCATGCATTTTTGAACAACATGCCTGTGGTGACAGAACTCCTAACGGGCGAATATCCAACAAACGATCCAGAACTACCGCGTGTGTCATTAGATCTCCCTGGATATCATGTCAAGTCGGTTATTATGTGGGGCCATATCACTTCATACGTCAACATGGATCGAAAGAAGGAGAATTTTGCGCCTTGGACAGAATATTCGGAGTTTCATAAGCTTGAACGTGAGATCGACAGTTTCTATTCGTCACTACCGCCTAATCTGGTTTATTCGAGGGATAATTTGATTGCGCTGGACGCAACACAGCAGGCTGGAACCTTCGTGCACATGCACGTTTGCATACAACAATGCCTCTGCGCTCTGCACCGATGCATTTACCCATACGACCACTCAAACTCCAAATTCGAAGATCCGCCAATCTCGTTTATCGAAAGATCTGCGAATAAGCTGACCGCTGCCGCATGTGCGATATCCGGTATCCTGAACGACACACTCCAGGTTGAGGATGTGCTTCCTGCGGCGTTTGTTGGCTTTGGGGCATATAATTCGGCGACGGTACATATAGTAAATGCGTTCTCGACCGATTCTGCAATTTCGATGATGGCCAAGAAGCATTTGACTGTGAACTTGAAGTTCCTCGTGCTCATGCGGGAATACTGGGCTATTGCTGGTGGCTGGTGCACAACACTGAAAGACAGATACTTCCACAAGCTTCAGCTTGAAAGAAATCCCGGTGTCGTCGACCGCACGTCCGCAATTTCAAGGCCACCATCGCCAACTGTTAGGTACGGCACTTTGGACTACGCAGGTCCTGGTACGAGCCCATCCGCTTCGAAGTCAGAATCGAGTGGGACATCGCCGAGAGGTTCAAATGGACGGAGAAGTATCCCGAGCTCGCAACCACTACCGCCGGCTTCACAATCTCTCGTGGCACCGACGCCTCTGCTTGCAGTTATGCCGGACATTAGCCAAACGGCGGCGCAGCAAATGCTACCGCCATTACGTCCGCAACCGCCGCCGCAGCAACAACAACAACAGCAAGCATTCACAGAGACGCTTGTGCTACCGCCCACGTTCCCGCCTATCGAAGACGAGCAGCCCAATCCGTACCAATTTGAATTTGACGAGGCATGGCTACGCGCGTTGGAGAATAACAAGGATGAGGTTGTCATCGACACGGATAGGGTCGGAGAGAACTCGTTCTTAGATTTTGGGTCTTCCAGCTGGTTTATAGATTTGCCAGCCCAAACGATCCCACAAGGTGCTTTAGTTGGGGACGTGGCTCAGGTCGCCCAGATGCATCCGCAACGGCATCAACAACAACAATTGCCACCGCAACTACCTATGATGGTGCAGCAAGACCGGAACGAGGGAAACGCGAGCGCCATTCAATCTGCTAGCGACTCATTTTTCAATGAGATCTTTGGTGATATAGTTTGGGACGTGAATTCTGCTGGAGCTGGCAACGGGAATAATATTAATTCGAATGGGAATAACAAATGACAATTTGTATTGTGTAAATTAGGTATACCATTATGATGGACTTTTATTTTGGAGTTGATTTTTGTCGTTAAATGGAGATCACGGATTTTTTTGCTTTTATTGTATCGACTATTGTGTTTGGTCTTGTTACGGGATCTCTGAGTTGTATTTGTAAACGATGAAGTTGTGCAAATCAGGTTAGCAATTCAAAAGAACAGGTCATAAACTCATTCACAATACCTCAACCCGAAAAGCAAATTCCAATTGATTACATTACTCAGCTAAGCACTCGTCAAAACAAACAGCAACGTTTTACTTGAGATACTCAGCGAAGAAGGCAACCTGGGAGAAGAATGCTCTCTCCTTGGCGTACTTCGCGATAGCGATGGTGGGGTCGACACGGCACGCAAATCCGTGGACGACACCACAGTAGACGGTAATTTCGAAGGTGGCGCCGTTCTTGGTCAGGATTTCCTCAGTCTTGACTCTGTTGGCGAGCGGGAAGATAGGGTCGATTTGGGCGGCCGAGATGATCAAGGGCAAAGTGACCTTCTCAACTTCGTCATCAGTGACGAAAGACGGATGCGCGATGGCGCCCGCGTCAATCTTCTTGTCGCCGAGGAGACGGACGACGTACTTGGCGCCAAAGCAGTAGCCGATAGCGCCGATCGACGTTGGCGCGAAGTCCTCCTTGATGTGACCAAGAACTTTCTCGACAATTGGCTCGACAACCTCTAGGGAGTGCTTGCCAAGCCAGCCGGGGAGGTCGATCTCACCAAGCTTCTCGAAAGGCGTCCATGGGATGGCGTCGCCTTCGAAAAGGTCAGGGACAACAACATAGTAGCCCTGGGCAGCGAAATCATCAGCGATACTAATTCATATCAGTACCAAATTCTTGTGATTTTGGATATCATTCATAAGATGCATACAGCTGAGCGTTGGAAAGAACGTGGCCGAAAATATCGGTCAAGAAAAAGATGACCTTCTTGGAAGTCTTGTCACCGGAGACATAAGTCTGGACTACACAACGTTAGCTTATCAGTGTAAGACAACAATGCCCACACTCAATTGACAAAGTACAATCGATATCCCCGAGTTTTGTCATTATTGTTTCATTATTATCGCAATCCCGCCCAAGCATATCTAGACCTCGATCCTAATTGACCAATCACGAAACCATTCGTCGTCGAACCAAACAGCGTGAGTTGCAAGTGCAATAGTCAACACAATTGGCCCTCACTTGCAAGGAAATGAATGTACTTGGATCAATCGTGAGAAATAATGAAAATAGGAGTACATACTTCCGTGGTAGTCGATGATCTCGCCGGTAACAGGGCCCTCTTGCGGCATGTCAGCGATCTATGCAGCAATTTACTTGGACGCAGTCGGAAGGTAGGACAAACAAACATACCGTGCTTAACGCCAGTAAGGCAGCATGGTCCAGGGGGGTTAGAAGACATTTTGAATTGTTTGTTATTTAACGAGGATAATCACAAAGAGAAAGTCGTTGCAGTGGTTCAGCCGGAGAGAACGTCGGCGGACCCGCTTTAAGTCGTGCTTTAAGTATATCTCCCTCGAATCGTGAACCCTATCCCCGTGCGTGCTGCTGATAATGGGCCCCAGACCCAAGTTTTAAGCCGCCGGGTCTAAATGCTGTGCACGAGCCCTGCATCGAACCGTCGGGTTACACCTGGCCAATTGTAATTCGCAATCGGCGATCGCAGTAATTAATGGGTCCGACATTGTCAGAATTTAGGGGGGCATTGAATTTTATATTCGTATTTGCATTTGTAAGCCAGAAGTCGTCAATGACTCGTATTCGTATTCGAATTTATCAGAACTGAATTGGTAATACTCGCCCTTATTACCCTCGTCCAAGGCAACGCAAGACGACGATCCGAACAGCGCAGAGCTGGCACTAGAATCGCAGCCGCATGTTTTGACAGTATCCTTTGATATGCCACACCACAGATTATTTCCTATATACATAATACAATTCTTAAATATACTGTACACAATAATACATCCATATGAGCTGCACAAACGAAAGGACACGGTTCCAGCCGAGCATCTCATGCAAATAAAATGCCGAAATCAAAGACAACAACATGTCACACCTCTGATATTATCTTTTGATAGTTCGAGAGGAGCCAAATAACAAGAAAGTCCCAAACTCCGAATGTCTATATGATGACCGGCCTAGCTAGCTATTATACATACGAATATCTCTCGGCTTGTTGTACCACAATCAACCACCCCTTCGGAATCGCTTCATGGTTCGCGAAGGAGTCGCAGGGGGCGCGAAAATCCTGTACAAAAAGTCAGCGCACACATACCTAATTGGCAATAGACACAAGCACATACTTTTCGACCAAGGCCGCCGCGTTCTGGGGTTTTACACGCCCATACTTGCGCATTCTTATCTCTGTGTTATTGTACTCCTCCACATTAGGAGAAAGCAACAAATCGATAGTCTGCCGCAACTCCGTGAACGTCGTCAACAAACTATTGTCAGCGTCATCCTCGCTTCTGTGCTTGATTTTGTTCGGACTGTTCATGCTATCGCCGTTTAGGTTGCCGTTTCGCTGCTTGGACGATGGAGAACCAATGTTGCCAACAAAGTTCTCGAGGTAGCAGATATCTCGGTTGAAATTCAGGAGAGCTGCCTTGCTGATCCGTCGGCCTGCGTTCAATAGCATGTCCTCCTATCCTTTAGCTTAATCACCACACGCATCACACATATCGCACATACCAACAACGACGTGGCAAGATGATCAAAAGCATCAAAGTATATGAAACTGGTAATCGACTTTGGCAAATTCACCAGTGTGGAGTTCACGAGCGACTCCAAGAAATTGATCATGTCCGACAAGTACGAGCTCGGCGCCATCCGCTCAGTGTTGGTATCCCAGTCATAATCCGCGATTTCCAAGAAATCGTCAATCTTGGAATTAACGAGCTCGAAAATGCGAGTTTCGGCCAACTTACGGGCGCCTGCGAAGGCCGAAGAAGCCTGTAGAGTTATGGGCTCGTCGAGATGCGTGGTCGCGGTTTCATTTAGCATCTTTTGGAGCTCGACGGCGGCAGTCTCGAAATATTCCAGGTTAATAAATATCTGCACAATTTCCTCGCGGTTGCTCGACCGCAGCCGGTCGCGGAGAGTCCTGCACACGACTTTGACTAAGAGTTCGTCAAGGTTCTGGCGGTGTTAGCTTCATAGATATACTAGAGCAAGAAAGATGGGAGTACTACAGCTCGCAAGGTGGCTTCAATCTGGCCGGGATTTTGTTCGGCAAATTCGTCCGAGAACTGATAGTGCTGACTCACGAAATTGCGGATCTCCGCGCACGAAAGCGGATATACCTGTGAGAACGGCAGCACGCAAGGAAACCTACAATGGTTAATTCCGATAACACCCGATTTCGCACCACGGCCAGACTCACTTAACTTGAGATGCATCTTTGCCTGGTTTGTACCAACTTATGCTGATGATCTTCTCCCATAGTTCACGTTGATTGATCTTCATCGGCATGTAATCATCTTCCATCACAGTCTGCTCGAATTCTTCGGCAAACCTCTGTTTGAGGAACGCAGAATAATTCTCGAACAATGTCAGCATGTATGAGTGCAACCTTGTCACAGAGAATTCGTAGCCTTCCATCGTCTGAATGAACAGGCCAAGCAATGTCCGGACCCGCAGCAAAGTCTCAGGATTACGCAGTGTAGGCAAGACGGGATCTATTAAGTGTGCTATCCGCTGGCACATTGATTCCCATAGTTCACTCACTGACTCCGGCGTCCGGACCCGGTACGCTTTCCGAACAGTTGCGCGCTCGACTATTGCAAAGCCGCAGGCGCCGTGAAGGAGGTTCTCCAGTGGGGCAATATCTTCATCTGTGAATTCCACAGACGGGGGCAGTATAGTGTCTTGCTCTTTGATCCGGTCAAGGGCGTAATTATCGCGGAATTCGTCCAGGACGCCGAGTGCGGAGCAAATGTGCATACTCTCGTAGAAGGGAGTCAAGTCGACATTGATGGCATCGTTATTCAGAGGATCGACTGAACCAAGTCAGTATCAGTGCAGCATAAAACCCGTTCCAAGCCGGAAACTCACATTCATCATGGTCGTCTTCCATAGCCAGCTCGACAGCCGAGTTGAGTTTGTAGAACCGCAGCTGTGGATTCTGGTCGACCTTCTTCTTCCAGCGCCTCCGTCTTGACTCGGTTACTCCAAACGCTATCCGTCCGATTTGCGATATGACCTTGTGTACACTCGCAAGCCAGACCTGTAAATCCGCAATAACATCATTTTTGATAGTAGCCTGCATTACAGGTACAGACTTACGAATCATCTGCGCAAACTCGAACTGGGCGACTTCCTGGATGTGGTTCTTTTCCAGATCGTCCAGACCTTTGAGTGCGCCAAAATATTTCTTTTGCTCGATCATCTCGTGGATCTTGTTGGTCATGTTGAGCACTTTTAAGCATTGTCGGAGCGCCGTGGTAGCGTCGTCGATGTTCTTCCGTGCACTTCGCGAATCTAGTAGCATCTTGTTCTGTAGTACCCGTCAGTTAGCATGCCCCGATTAGGTACAGCTTTAAGCATCCTACCCTCGCCACAAGAACTCGACCAGATTGTTGCAAATTTTGGTTAATGCTTAGCACGCTCACACGCATCAGCTCGGAATTCTGCTTCACTTTTGCGAGCTGCTGCACAGCCTTTGTGTATTCCTATTCCAAACATATTAGTATCAGGGCCATGTTATACATTGCAGTATGGCGTACATGTTGGTTACTGTTGCACAGCTCCTGCACTTCAATTTCCTTCTGCGCCGAGATGCTTGCTAAGCGGTCAATCAGCAGATCAACGTGGTCGGCGTTGACAGCATCTTCGACGACAGGAGCCAGCTGCTCGAGGTAATCATCCCCTTCGAATGAATTCAGTAGCGATATCGGGTCTGAGTTCAGCAGAAGAACTTCCTGTAGGTGCTGCATCATCGCCTGTGTGCGCTCGTTGTCGGTCGATTCGCCCACTGAGCCTGGCATGGTGGGAGCGGCCCTTGTCAGAGTTACGGAAGTCGTGACGGACATTGTCGTCTCGTAGAGAACAGAGGAGACCCGAAAGACTGGCCACGAAAGCGAGAATAGCGTGTACTGTGCGCGATATCGCGTTTGAGGGCACAGAGGAATGGCCTTAAGTGCGCATATGTAGGGACTCTTTGTGGATGATGACGACGTCTCAAAGGCAGTCTTTGTCGTACTGCTGGTTGAAGCTGGTGCAAGTCAACAAGAGCATCCGCGATTGCGTCAATAGCAACGCAGCGACGCCAGCTAATCAGCTGTGACTTGAATCCAGCGCTGGTAGAAAGTGCTGTCGTCTGAAACAGCAACTTGAGGGGGGGGGGATCGCGACGCCTACAATTGATTGATAGAGATGATTTGGGCTCAATGGCGTTGCAGGGCGTGCAATCACTGCGGACCAGACTCGCAGTGAGACTGAGAGCGTGGCAATCGTGACCTCTCCTACATGCGATACGCGCTCGGTATCACTAGTCGAGAGTAACACCAAACACGCAGCACGACTACCTAATCTCAATTACTGGTAACTAGTCGTTACTAAATAACAAGCATGAAAAAGAAGATAGTTATCAGATGAACTTAAGATGAGCTTGTCCGACCCGCCCACCGACAGCTCAAAATTAAATCTATATAGACGTTTGTTTGCGAGTTCTGTGCACTGCAGGTGGCAGTACCGGCGACGTCATTTGCGCGCGAGATCTGGCCTCGATCAGCGTCAGGCCTTGTTGGCCGGGCAACGCTCGGGCTCAACTCCAACGCCTCGGTCGCTCGAGTCTCGCAGTCGGTTCGCGGGCCAGTCAACATGTGCTCGAGTTCGCGAGGTTAAATGTAGTCGTGCGTCAAGGGCTGTGATAATCGCGTGATGCAGCACGACGAAGAAAAGTATTTGCAAGTCGTAATATCGTGCGATTGAGAAGTCCTGCTGGGGTCAGAGGGAACGACTACCTCAACACTTCAAGATAGCTCGTATCCGTCCTTGCTCCACTCGGTCCGCTCAACTGCATCGGCCGGCTGCCATCTATCGGTGCGCTGTCCAGCCATGTCCTCGTTCCGTGTCCAGACCGAGAGTCGCTCCGTAGCAGCGATGTGTAGTGCGAGTGCTCTGGCCGCACGATGGTGGAGTGCTGCTGTGTTCCTGATCGTGCGCGTCGGCCGCGTAATGTTACACGAACCTGAGGTGCGCCCAAAAGCACCATAAAACAACAAACAGGACCTGCTGAGCAACGCGAACAGCCCCCGCTGTTGTCGCTCGTGCCAGCTGCCCACGCCCGCGTCTCTGCTGCCCATTTGGCTCCCGCTATAAAGGCCCCCCGCTCCTCCTGGCTTAAATTTCATCCTCTCTGGTCCCTCTTATATCTGCTTGGTCTTTCTGCCACGAATATCTGCCCTCCTCCGACAGCTTCCTTCTAGATCCCAATGCTTGCCATGGCTTCCACGTCTTCGGCGACTGCGACTTTCTTCTCGCCCTCGTCAGACGATATCTCCCTTCTCGCCTCTTCTGACCGCGGGGACTCTCCCTTCGCGCCTTTCAATCCTGCGATTCGCGAATTTGCACCCTCTCGTCAGCTGGTGTCCACGTCGAGCCCCACTGGCGTGATTGGATCAAAGCGCCCTGCCACGCCAACTCAGGATTCCTTTGAAGTGGACGCTTTCTCCAATCCTGGCTCTCCTTCCAATGAGTTTGATGAGCGTAAAGCCATTCCGTCCGCCTTGCTTGATTCGCCTCAAGCCGCCGATCGCAGGCCCGAATCTGTCGGGAACAGATATTCCAACGGGTCCTCTTTTGGCCTCAGGTCTGTCTCCAGCTCTGTCCAGCAGCCCCAACCGCAGCAGCAGGATATGTCAATCTCAAAACTTGAGCGCCATTCATCTCGTAGGTTGACAGTTCATATGCTCCAGCTATCTCTTCGTTGTTTGTTTAGCTAATCCCATTAGTGTCGTCGTTGTCTCGACCAAAAGAGTACTCTGTGGACCTCTATGGCCAGTCGAGCGCCGCGTTGCGCAAGGCCAGTGGCACAGACGGCACAACACAGAACTCGTCCGATTCCTCTTTCGTCGCCGAACAGCAGCGGTTTGACAGCTTGAGCGCCAGCTTTGAAGGACTGAGCGTGCAAAGCTCTGTGTCCTCGTCTTCGCGCTCTTGGCAGAGCTACCTGATGAATGACAATGAGCCGATGAAATCTATCAAAGAGACGGCACGAAACAATCTGCCCGTGCTCAAGGAGCACTCTCGCTCAAGCTTTTGTCACCCCGAGTCCTCCCATCAGACAAACATGCAGCCAAGCCGTTACCTCAAAGTCACTGGGCTGTCCAAAAGTGCAGATCCTATCTTGCTCAGTGAGAAGTTTCATGTGAGTTGTTTTTCTTCGTTCGATTACATGTTTGTGAGGGTAATGCGGCTGGCTGACCCCACTTTGGCGCCGCAGGCATTCGGAGATCTCAGGGGCATTTACACACGTGAGATCGCACTCAACGGGTCTATTATAGTCGGATACTTTGATCTTCGTCATGCAGTTACGGCGTACAAGGCAGTATGCTCTCAGCCGATCCTGGGCTACCATCTTCGGCCTCATTTCTTCCCAAAGAACTATCTCACTCAGGTATGTCGTTGCTAAGTGAGCTTTCTGACAAGCAGCTCACAACACCCTAACCTAGATGTATGAAAGCGGTATCGAGATCCCATTTATGTCGAACAATGAGGGCGAACTCGCAGTCTACTTCAGCCGGGGAACTGCCAAGAGAGCTAGAAGCATTTTGGAAAAGTATTTGCCTACGTTTGGATCTGTGCAGTCTTTGAAAATCGAGAGTGAGACGAGTATCTCTTGCGAGTTCTTCGATGTCCGCGACTCAGCGTCGGCAGTTCTTACCCTCAATGGACAGTTGATCGACGTGAGTGACGCCGTCTTTATACATAGAGGCTTGGTTCTAACTACTAACAGGATATGGTTTTCTATGTGTCTTTCAAGGAGACTGACGCCATGTTTGCTAAACCGCCCAGCCCTACTGGATCTGACGAGGAAAAGTCTCCAATCTCTGGGTCCGCGAGTTTCTCGTCTGAGAATCATCGGGAGGGGCTTTCCGTCCACGCGCCGGTATTTGAAAGCAAAAGGAGCAATATGATGTCACTGCTCTCCATTCCTCCCGGCTCGACTGAAAGAAATGGTGGTGTCCATGACAGCTACTCGGAACCGCAGAGTCCGGCGGATAATTTCTACTACGAGGGCCGCGTCGACGATTTGTCATCAATCGGAAAGCCATTAACCAGACATGAGTCCTACGACTATGGCAAGTCGAAGAATTCTTTGGATAACTATTCTCAACTTGACTATTTTGGAGCGGGGAAGCATACTCGCCGGCTGTCTACATCTATCCCAAGAAGTCCTAGGTCTGATCCGATGTGGGACGCTGAGGCATCATTGAGTGAGTCAATGGGTGCATTTATCTATTCTGCGTACAATTTCGCGCTAACAATCTCTAGCATTCCAAGTCGAAAGCTATCCTGATATCATGTCTCGCGGATACAGTGTTTACACCAATGCGACAGTCCCGAAGAATAACGTTGTCGATTTGGAAAGAATCGCGCGCGGGCTCGATACTCGTACGACCTTGATGCTCCGCAATATCCCTAATAAGGTCGATCAGCAGATGCTGAAGGAGTATATCGATGTCACCAATAAGAATACCTATGACTTTCTCTGTAGGTGTATACAATCTTCTCAAAGGAATACGATTAACTTTCCATTAATCAGATCTGCGAATCGACTTTTTGAACAAGTGCAAGTAAGTTGACTTGTAGTATGTGATCGACCAAATATTTACGCGACGGTAGTGTTGGATATGCGTTTATTTCCTTTACCTCTCCGGAGGCTATCATCACGTTTGCTAAAGCCAGAGCTGGCACGAAATGGTAAATTGTTTACGCGGAGTATCCTTAACAATATTTCTGACCGGAAACTTAGGAATCGCTTCAACTCGGAGAAGATTTGTGATATTTCTTATGCCAACATATAAGTGACCTCCTGGATTAAAATCTAATTGATACTGCAAGCTAACATTTATTTTTACTCAGGGAAAGGAATGTTTGATCGAGAAGTTTCGCAACTCTAGCGTCATGGACCAAGGTCTGTTCTTTGGTAGTCAATCATCAAAACGACGTCGAACTCATTCTTACGTAGATTCTGCTTATCGTCCAAAGATCTATTATTCGGATGGACCGTCGAAGGGACAGGAAGAAGAATTCCCGCCTCCAAACAATATGAATCGGAAACTGCGCTCTCTTGCTAGTATTCAGCAAATAGGTAAACCACACTTTATAAGCTTAGGGCGTTTAGAAATATGTTAACATCCTCGTTTAGGTCTCTTTCCTCCTGGTAGCAACAGCGGCAACTGGCGCAGAATTTGCCGCTACTGAGATGCTGGTAGCTCGGAATTCCTCCATCTACCATCCTCTACTTGATTTTGTATTATTATACGCCAACCATATCTGATTTTACCTTATTTTGACTCTCTTGCTAAGTTTTATCATTGGAGCTTGGCTTCGGATTGCTTTTAGTTATGTTTTGTTTTTGAATTGACGATTTTGTCTTTTTGTGCCTGTATTCTTTTATCTTCTGCTTTGTTTGGGAGTTCGTCTCATCAAGTGGATTTGATGTGAATGCAGATATTAAAAATTGCTTGATTGATGTTTGACGTGGACTCTACGAACTATGGTGCGAGGTGTTTGTTGGTTTTTTGTTTTTCTTATGCTTTATGGTTGGTATCTGATAGGCGGCTCTTCGGGCAGGCTAATTTATTTATGGGCATCTGTATGGTTTTGATCTCTTTGTATTGTTCTTTGCTATGATTTGCTATGAAATTGCTATGAGCATCGTTTCCATTTGACTAGCTCGCTCGCAGAGAATATTTAAAATGTTGGGAAAGGGGTTTGAATTTGCAATGAAGGTAAGGGCTTGCTTACTAGCACTTAGGTATTTTATAATATTTTGATTGTCTTGTGAATATTTGACTACTAAGGGGATCATATGGCATTACTTCACGGTGCAATTTTTCATATTTGTTTGACAGTCACTTGCGCCGTTGCTTGTCCGATCACACCTGGGATGGAGGAAGTAATTGGATGAGATGTATTATTATTGCGGTCAAGATATTCATGGTTCAATTATGTACACCCACAACGACATGATCTATAACTACACACGGTAGCCGTATATTCCCAGTTTGAACACCGATCCAATACCCATTTATAAAATGTCCAGGTGAAATACCAGTTTCTACTCGTCATCAACCTTGTTGTCGTTCTCAGCCTCACTTTTGTCTGTGCTATTTGCCGTTTGTTCCAACATATCCCGCCACTTCTTCGCAAACGCTGCAATACCAGCGCCGCCTCCCTGCACACTCGCATCTACAACGTCCCGAGGAACCATGTGCGCCGAGAAAGGCTTCGTCGAAAACGTATGAACGCCCTCGTCCTCTGATACTAGTCGCACCTCTGGAATAAATGACGGATCATGGGGATCCAGTCGGAGCAGCTCGACCCAAGAGAACATCAGCGCATCTGTGTGCGCGGCGAATGGATTGATGTCGATCAGCCATACCCGTCCCTGCTCCGGCTTGGGTATGTATACATCAAAGCAGACTGCCAACTAGTGTTAATACCTATTCTGCCAAGACACGAATGAACATACAATTCTCATCTGGAAACGTGCTTCGCAATTTTTCGTCGAAAAAATCTTGAATGAGTGTGGTTAGCCGTTCTCGCAGTGGTGCCAAGAATTCGTAATAATTCTCTGCCCGTTGAGAGATGCCAAGGATCTCCCTGCGACGGACGAAAACTCGAAATTCCATGGATGGGTTAAACTCAACCCATTTCCTCAGTACCAACTCGACGTCATTTGCTGGTAAAGCGTTTGGTGACGACGTCGTGGAAGCGGACGACAGGAAGGGTGTGGGCGAGATGCAGCCTTCGAACGGATGAAGGAGGTCATGTGTTATGAAGTTGGAGGACTTGAGAATGAGGTAGATGTCTCCCGGCGTTACGCACTTGAGAGAGTTAGTTGTTGTGATCCATGTAGCGTCCTGTAGCGCTGTCAGTTCATTCTATGATATATATAGGCACAAACCCTACCCTAGGAGACGACCAATTCAGCTTCGGAGTAACAGCACCATATTCTTCTAGGACTTCTTTAACGCGATTATCCAGTTCTGGAAACGCGGTCGCGGGATCACTTTTGCACACGTCGTCCTCGTCCTCGTCCCAAGTCACTTCTTCCTCGTCGGATTCGGAGTCAGAGCAGCTGACTGCATTTGAGCTAGTCTTAGTACGTAGCTCCTGTATGCGGGAAGCTAAGGTCGTTTCGTCGTCGTCAGATTCCGACTCGCTACTCCATTCTGCGCGTTCGCTACCGGTCGTTAGTACACGTACAACGCACATACGACCGGACACATGAGAGAACACACCCCTCAGGTGGCAAGAATATCCCATCAGAAAGTAGATACTCAACAAACCCCTCACCAACCGGCCTCACTACCGTGGCGCGTGGCGTTATCTTCTTATATCTCGCGTGCCACGAACTGAAGGCGCAGTTCTTCACATGCTGCTTCGTTAGCGGCGGGAAATTTAGCGGCTCTTCTTGTACAGTATCTGACGGGCTCGACGGCGGCGACGGTAGAAATGGTGGTCGACTGGGAGGGTGTGGAGTGCCTAGTGCCATTGTCTTTTTTTTCCAGATCAATTAACAGTTCAGTGCAGGCAAGTAGACCTGTGATTCTGAAGAGCTGTCACCTGTCGGATGGGTCATCATGCCTATTTCACAATCCGGCTTCGACTGTAGATCCTGATCAACGGATTTGTAAGGGGCTTGTTACTTTTACCCTAAAACCCTCTGCCGTTACCTGCCGCTCCCTATAGTCAAATTTACAAATCTGGCAATAAATAATTAGAAGGCACGCAACTAAGGCTCGCATGATTACGATTGTCCGCTATATAACCCTGGCGTCACCTGAGGATTTTGTAACTATAATTTATGAACAACATAAATGCTCAGACAAAAATGCCAGGGCGCAGAAGCAGAGCTGATCATGTGAAGTGATCTAGGCCACACCAACGAAGTACCCGAATTTTTATTAACCGCCCGGCAACTCAAACTTTTGGAATGCAGTATATACACGACCATGCAAAACAAATTATCAGTTACTTGATATCCTTGTAACTCCACTTCTCTGTAACTTTTTTCTTGTACTTGCGACCGGGCATGACTTGTACTCTAGACTCGATGATGCCGCGTTCCTGAAGACTAATGAATCTATCTTTCGCAAGGCTGCCTTCTGGTTTGACCAATCGCAGGGAATCGGTAAGCTCGTCGGAGAGCTTGACTTCAATAGGGCGTTCCATGACACTAATATAATGTTAATTAATTGTGCCAACCTTATAGTTCAGATTGTACTCACGGATATTTTCCCAGCTTGTGCTTGCGAATATTTTTCTTAGGTTTTGTCAGGTCGATTGTAGTCTTGTCAATGTCTGTAGGCAGCGCAGGTAGCATATTTGTAGCATTCCCTGGTTCCTCTTCCTTCTTGACCTCAACTGTGCTCATGGAAGCCGACGCTCGTTCTTCGTCATCTGACTCAGCTTCATCAAGACCGAGACGCTCTCTCTCGTCAAGTAGCTCCCCCAGTCGTTCAATTTTCTCCTTTCGTTCCAGCTCCCTGAGCCTCGCTTTCTCGGCCTTGTCTAATGCCACCTTCTCATGAGCCAATAGCTCTTGCCATGACTCCAATGAGGGATTATATGACTTCCCTTCGAGCGGTACGTCCACTGCCTTCCTTGACTCTTTGAAGGCAATGGGCGGCCGCGTTCTTGTGGGAGGTGGCTTCTGCATTTTTGCATAACTTGTAGTCTCGAACAATCTGATGGCGTCAGCATTAGCCAGTAAATCCTTTTTCTTCCTAGTCCGTGAATCCCGCTTCTCGGCAATATCCACAATTTTAGTCTCCTCCGACCCATCAGCCCATACATCGTAGACATCCTTAATAATCCTCGAATCAGTTTCCAAATTCGCCAACGAAGACTTTCCATCAGCTGTCCGTCCGGCAACTCGTAACAACCGGCCTAGTTCCTTATATGTAACACCCTGCACTTTTCCTTTCTTCTTCAACGCCGCGGTCTCGTCTTCAATAGAACGTTTGCGCGAGACAAGAGCTGGAATGGCAGATCTCTGAGCAAGAATCTCGTCAACCTTCAGCGGTTTTTTGCCCACTTTCTTTAGCGCGCTTTCTGAGGATGTCGTGTCGACGGCGAAAAGCTGATCCGAAGAAAGTGCATTCAATGTGGTTCTAATGGTGGAGAATCAGCAATTTGTACGACTTCCGGATACCTATTTTCGCAAAATAACCATTCACGCAATATCATTGTCAAAATAATGATAAGAGACTTACCCAACTAAGATCTTCTCCTCTCGGACTTTCTCTAACCCTTGCTGTATGTCAGAAACGTCGACATTCTTGCGCCATGCCTTTCTTCCTTTCCTAGATGGCTGTGCTAACTGCTTCGGAGCGTCGACCTCCATACTGTATGCTATATTCTGACAATCCTGCTTTTATTTCGTTTCAGAATTAGGAACCAGTTTGACAGGCGATTCCAATTATTATTGGGGATCGCTTTGGGAGTTTCAAGAAATTTTTCTGACGCGGCTCAAAAAGGGTTGGGAGTTTGATATGCGCAACGGTATGCTTGTCTGCGGTTTTAATCACAACGCAATGTCATAGATACGTAGGTTTGCTCACATAATCCCTAACCACAGTACTTTTTGGCGATATTTTAATTTAGCCGGCAATTTGATTGATCGGCATTGAAGTGACATAGCTAGGGACAGTTAATATGTCGTCTGATTCACGAAAACGGGACTGGTTCTCGACAGAAAGTCGGTCCGACGACGAACTTCACAATAGTGATAGCGAGGACGCTGTTGTTCGACAACCACAACCGCTCGTGAAGAAAGCAAAGAAGAGCACAGATGGGAAGGAACCGACCAAGAGGAGTACTATGGAAGATAATGAGGAGAAAGAAGAGAGTCGAGTTGCGAGTGCGGCGAAAGGAAGGACTAAGCGGAAAGGTGATTCGATGCTGGTGTTTGCGAGCAAGGATGGAGCTGGCGACGAGGACGACGAGGACGACGAAATCGACGAGGACGATGACGATAGCGAAGAGGAGCTGAACGAGGATGATGAACGTCTCAATGGAGACGGAAATCAGAAGGGTGTTTTACGGCGATTGTCAACCAAGGAACTCGAGGACAATCGGGCGAGGATTGAGAAGTCAGGAGTAGTGTATCTTTCTCGCATACCGCCATATATGAAGCCGGCAAAGGTGCGCCAAATACTGTCAAGGTTTGGAGAGTTAGATAGAGTCTTTTTGGCGCCAGAGGATCCCAAGACGTATGCACGCAGGGTCCGGTTTGGCGGAAATAAGAAGCGAAATTTCGTGGAAGGATGGGTCGAGTTCAAGGACAAGAAGAAGGCCAAATTAGCTGCGTCAACCTTGAACGGAAACATTATTGGTAAGATGTGTCGTAAGTGAATGTTGAGTTCGCGAACTAACTTTGTAACAGGAGGACGTAAAGGCTCATATTATTACGATGACATTCTCAACATCAAATATCTTCCCAAGTTCAAATGGCACCATCTTACCGAACAGATCGCATATGAAAATCAGTCTCGACAAGCTAAGCTACGGGCTGAAATTTCTCAGGCTACTAGGGAGAATAAAGCATTCATTCGCAACGTCGAACGTGCAAAGATGATCGAGCATATCCAAGAAAAGAAGCGGAAGAAACAGACCAGGTCCGACAAGAATGTGAACTGCGAGCCTCAGTCCGCGCCTAGTGCTGGAGAGATTGAGATGCGGAGAAATTTCAGGCAGAGAAGCATCGTCACCGACAAGGACAAGGAGGGAACGATGCAGCGGGTACTGAAGAATATCTTTGCGTAAGTAAGGGGCTGATATGGTCATTATCGTACTCTGCGGGGTATAGCATTGTTATACATAGACTTGGCGTTGCGATTTAGATGAGATTAATTTGCAATGAATTTTGGTTAAACCAGAAATACCGTACGTTACAATGCAAAGCAACAATCTGTATTCAACAATGAAGTCCCACTACCAATATATGTGACCTTTTCCAGATATTCATACAGTTTGAACCATCTAGTGCTGATAATTAATTCGTTATTCCTCATGATACCCATCCTCGAGGGTCAATTCATCAATTTCATCTAGCAACTCGTTAAGGCCAACTTCAGGTAGCGAACCCTCGTATGAATCGTCATCGGAGTCATCGTCCTCTGCATCTTCGTCTTCGGAATCCTTAGTGTGATCCATATCCATACTTTCAATGCCAGCCATCTTGTGATCACCTGTATCGATGTGCGCTTCTCCACCTTCGATTCCTTCCATCTTGGATGCCTTGGGCAATCTCTGTCGTGCAGGATTCTGGGAGTTGGGTTGTTTGTACAAGTTGATGGTACTCCGCAGTTCAGGGTCCTCCTCTAACTCTTGCAAAAACAATTCGTAATCTCTCTCCACTCGGTCCTGTTCAATCTGGCGTTGTTTAGAAGACATTGAATTTCCGGAATCTTCCATCTCGTTGTACTCCTTAGCCATACGCTTTAGCCTCCAGTTACGACCTTTGTTCTTCTTTTTTCGTGGATAAGACTTCTTGACTAAGACAACGTCTGGAACTTTGCTCTGATCGAGTGTATCCCAGAGTTCATGGTTGAAATTCACGTTCGAAAGGAAATATCCAAGCACCGTATCGCCGGGATGCAAGATTCCACCAAGATGAGTGCGAACGTAGTACGTATTGTCGTTTCTACCCATGTCGGACGATCGTGCGACAGTGGCATCGGCCAACGCCATTTTTCCCTTTTCAACACCAGTGACCTCGATATCCAGTACGACAAATTCTGTCAAGTTGAGACTAGTGGCCAACGTGGTAAACGGCTGTCGCCAATAAGTGGCCGGCTGTAGATCCATCGTTTCCAATGTCTGTGGATCCAGTAAATGGACAGCGTTACCGACTCGATTGCACAGTGTCAACTGTGCGATATTTCCTGACGCGCGTGCGAGCTTCTTTGGTAAGCATACTAGATCGTCCTTACATATTGGCACCAGCTCCACAGAATATGTGAACTTATAACTTCGCACACTAGTGTGAGTATCCATAGAAATCAGCTCTTCGGACTTCTTTGATCGAATGGGCGAAACAGCGGCCAAGAAGTCGATCATTTTAGCAGCGTGGTTCTTCTGACTGTAAAAGAAATCGAGACCGTCCTTAGTCTCCTGGATCGAAATAGTATCACGATGAGCATTGTGCTTGAGGATAAGCTGCTCCAGGTAGAAAAATGTTCTCTTGTGTGGAACTTTCTGTCGAATCTGAACTGTCGCTCTCCAGGTATTTGCCGTAAATGATTTCGCGCAGTCCGGACACTGTGTTGCTACAACGACGTATTCAACTTCGAATGATTGCTGAATAATAGTATTCGCAAAAGCCTAAATGGAATTAGCACAATGCAGAGAGGCGGATAATAGACGGACATACCTCGCCTTGGACTGTGAGCTTCACTTTAATTCGTCGAGAGTGAGGTTCCGTCCAGATAAATGAAGCGTCAACCAATCGAACCTATGGTGACGGAATTAGTAAATCTCTCGTGCCTTAATATCAGCAAACCAAAGGGAGCGCACCTTCCCCAGCCCCTTCAGTCGTTTCAGACACAGCGCCAGTAGTTCTCTGCTCTCCAGTTGCGCAGAAACCCACTGATTTGGCGGTCTCAAAAACCGCTCACAGTTTCTGCAGAAGTTGAGCGAGCTTTCACGCTGGATCCCCTCCGTAATATCCACGGACAACTTAATGCAGTCATAGCACATAGACAGTCCACTGGTTCCATCAATAGGAACTCCGCAGTTACAACATAGCACGGTCGCCATAGTCTGCTGTGGTTGCCCTTCATTTACTGATACGAGCGGGACGGCTCCGCCATTGATGGCCGCCGCGGCCATGCCGAATGCCGACTGATACGACATTCTAATATGTCCTTGAACCGACTATTGCAAGGAATTAATCAACAAATTAAATCGGCCTCCTTTTCCTCTTGGTAATTCGAGTGCGAGATAATAGACGAATGAAAGTGAGATGGCGAAAATTTGGGCCATAACTTATTGGGAGTTTACAAATTTTGCCTGCCTTTTGTAATAAACGGCACCAGACCCAACATTTTGACAATGCCGAGATGGGATGACGCTTGGAAGGCAGCATAACTGGCAAGGAGACAAAACTCAACTTACGCTCCTCGCATGTGACGATCTCAGTCCCTCACGACTCGAATCTGAGGTTAGTATCATACTGTAGAGACGAAGGGTTCATTGTACTAGGTTTTGGCTAGCGTCATGCGTCAATAAGACAATAACTACCCTCTTGCCACCTCGGTGGTAGTGGGATCTCTGTCTGTCATAGACTTCCCTGTTGCCACAGGTACTCCCTTGCCTCATTGAGAAGGTCGCAGGCGGGACCAGGTGGCTTGGTACTCGCCGTCTTGGACCGGATCCCGCGACGCCACCTGTACGTAGACGAAGGGTTCGTGTGTAAATCTGAGTTGGTGCTGACGGAGGCGGCAGGTGGGTTGTATTATAGTTGGAACTACCTTATGCTGTGTAAAGCGCATACACAGATAATTTGCTTTGTTGTAAGTGCATCGTCGAAAAAACCACGCACGCAGCAACCGGATGTAATTTTTTTTTTTTTGGCAGGACGTATTATTCGCCACGGAAGCGAGAAATAGACAAGAACAGGCCGACGCAAGACGCTTGAATTAATGAGTGTGCAAGTTCGCGATCATCGACGCGCGTGCTTTGTTTACAGGAGATGACGGCGTTAGTGCCTGCCCTAACCCCATGCCACCAACAGCCGTTCGAACTCGACCACAATACGACAATTTATTAACCTAGCAAAGAGGACACATTCGAAGGATGAGCGGTTCAAAACTACAATGCTAATCTTGAGACAACGATATCTTGGAAGCCAGAGAAACTGACGGAACGGGATCGCGGTTCGGATGCGCGTGTAACATTGACTAATGGCGCTTTATCAGATTTGAGTCATCAGCTCACAGAAGACACGCCTGATTTTTTTACTAGAGATGGCGCTTTCGGTCAGTGAGTTGATGATAGTCACATGTGCTTTTCATTAAATGCCTGGAGTGATGTTCGTCCACGAGTGAGTGAGAATGCGAGCGCCCGACTGCTGATGGTCTGCTGCCATTACTCATTAGCAATCAAGTGCACGATTGCCGAGAACTGTCAACACAGTGTCATTCCTCCGGAGCCTTTTGCCTGCGGCGAGGCAGGATAATGTCAGCGGTCAATAGCTGTGGAATTGTAAGCCGCGCCTCCTAAGTATTATGCATTCAGATGGATTAAGCTGTCTCTCTGGCACAAGGTAAATACCGTTATTAAACAGTTATAGAAAGCCGCGTATATCAGACGAAATCTACTGACTGTGTACGTTTACCAGCGACTGAGCCGATAATTAATAAAACACCCGTTGTGCCATAAATTTGCCACTAATGTAACAGTAGTTCCCAAACACAGGCGCCATAAACAACAAACGTAACACATACAAGCCAACAAAACACACGGAAATTGAACAGACAAAATTGAACCAATAGCAACTATAAAAGAACCTTGATCTCCGCCAGTACCCGTGTCTTCCCTGAAATGCGTCACTCTAAACCCCATGATGCGCCCTTGCACCGCCGACTTGCTTGTTATCTCAAGAAAAATAAGAATAATATGCAGACTGAGATAAGTGTTGCAATGATCAAACTATCCCTTTTCTTCCGTGTGTTGATCTTGGCTATTATAGTATTTATACCAGGAAGGCGGCTAGCAGTACTGGTGACTCGTCGTTGGATACTCATCAACATCTGCCGTTGACGACCAAACTCTTCCCTGGTAGCATAAGCCTGAGATAGAATGCCATCAACCATATTATTAGACCGATCAATACGCGTTCGTTCATTGAGCATGTAGTCTGCTTCGCGACGGGGATCGACTGGAGCCGATGAGGATGTTGACCGGAATGTATCAATGTCGTTTCTCACTGATGATAGGAGATTCGTGTGTTGACGCTCATATTCGACTACCCCTTTGAGACGAATAAATTCTTTCTGGTGCTCGACTAAGATTTCTTTGTGGCGTTGAAGGTGGTGAAGCTTAGTGGCGGATGATACCTGTTCGGAGTCGAGAATGCGGCTTAACGTATTTAAGATGTCCTCTCTCTAAATGCGCCATTATCAGGCTACATTCTGACCAACATCATCTCACACATGTCAACTTACCTTTGCCAATGTCTCCTCAAGCTCTTTGACAACCTTGATCTCCTCGTCGGTCGGAGCCGGGGGTGGATGTTGTGAAAACGACGAATAAGTTAGAAACAACGACTCCGTCTGCGACTCGAGCTGCCGCGCTTGCGACCGCAGCTGGCCAAAGGACGCATACGATGTGAAATCGCTCATCGTATGTCTTGCGATGTCGAATATAGGATTAGATATACAACTCCGAAACTTCTCGGTGGCACCAAGATACTGCTACTCTTAATGGCCGAACGCAAGGAGAGAGGGCTCGGCGCGATGACGTTCGGCGGAGCGAGTGGCAGGCAGCCTTGGCCGCCAGTGGCCCCGGACGATGTGGGATTCTGGCTGTAAATGCTCAGCATGTTTGTGCATGACAGCTAGCTCAGTAACATTCAGCATGCGCGTATTTTGCGTCTCTCAATATTTTCGACTAACTTAGGGTGCAACCCTACAACTAGGCAGGAGAGCAGTCACTGTCTACTTCGTCTCCTGCGCCGCACATCATCCCGTCCACAAGACGAAGGCTAGTTGCATCTCGAAATCGTGTTTGAATGTCTGATTAGAGAGCGTCTATCAACACCAACATTAACGCAATCCTCTTCGCAGTTCACAATGGTAAGTTGATTTAGATAAGTGTTTGTTATTGGTTATGAATATGCTGACAGTATGGTACAGCCCGGCGTCAAAGCATACACTCTCCGTGAGAAGTCGAAGGCGGATCTCGAGGCGCAGCTCGTTGAGCTGAAGCAGGAGCTTGCCTCCCTCAAGGCCCAAAAGGCTCGGGGTGCCTCTGCATCCAACTTGATCCGAATGCACACCATCCGCAAGTCGATCGCCCGTGTCCTTACCGTCATCAACCAGCAGCAGCGAGCTCAGCTCCGTCTCTTCTACAAGGGCAAGAAGTACATTCCACTGGACCTCCGCGTTAAGAAGACCCGTGCTCTACGAAGACAGTTGACCAAGCACCAGAAGAGTTTGAAGACCGAGAAGGAGAAGAAGAAGTCGATTGCTTTCCCCCAGAGAAAATATGCGTTGAAGGTTTGTTGAATACTCCGAGTTGGGACTTTACAGCGTACTAATCCATTGTGTACAGGCATAGACTAGCCAAAGAAAAAATTCGGGTTATGTTTATATAGTGTAATAACGGTTATGCATGTATCTTTACTTGTGAATATATAAATTGTCTCCAAAATTCGACAGGCACGACTCAGGTACTCTATGCATGCAATGTCCAGGAATAGATCACAATATTTGTTACGTGTCGGCATTACGTACTTAGCCTGCCTTTCATCTATTTCAGTACGAAACTGACAGTCTTCTGCCCCTTGGGAATAATTGTCCTCTGAATCTTCTTACCACCTGCTCTCTCAACCAACCATAACTGGCCACTCTCTGTTTCCAACACAGTCTGCGCGATTTTGGTCTGGTCCCAGTCTTCATCTAGGTCGACTGAAAATCGCCTCTTGCCGTTGATGAAAATATTATGGGGGACTAGTGTCTTTTCTAGTTCAATTGCCTCAACTTCGGGCCACGACCCTATCTCAAACACAGACGTCCACGGTAGTCCCTGGGAGTCAAGAAGTGTAGCCCAACATTCTTCGGCCGTAGCGGGCACGACTGGAGCTGAAATCTTGACAAGCTTACTGGTCGCATTGAACATGACTGGTAATCGAATACGGTCTTTCTCCTCGCTTGCTCTTTGCGACGCAGTGTACGCAGATATGACGCTGTTTGTAAGCTTATTGTAGTTCGAAATCGTAGTATTTAAGGTAAATGTCGCGCTAAGTGCCTGTGTCGTCTTTTCAATCGTATCCTGAACATCTTTCCACAATGACAACTCTGGATCAGTGAGCTTGTGAGGCATCGAGAGGTTCGTGTTACATGTCTTGACATCTCGCGCCACAGCGAGAACATGGCGCCATAGACGGCCTAGCCATCGCTGGATTCCGACGATCTTAGCGTCATCCCATTCTAACACATCGGTGATGGGTGCTTGGAAGAGAATGTGCGCTCTCGTCGCATCCGCGCCGTACTTCGCAATTAAATCTTCAGGGTCAACACCGTTATATTTCGATTTGGACATCTTCTCGAAGGATACGTTTGGCGAAAGCTGCGTAGCCTTTACAATTGGCTTATGTGGGTCTACTCATGTCAGTGAATATCGCGAAGAAAATGTACGTTGTATCTACGCATACCTGACAGGTCAACCTCGTCCGGTTTCAAAAATCTCCCCGTTTCCCGGTCCGTGAACGTCTTGCCATGAACCATACCCTGCGTAATCAATCTCTGAAACGGCTCGCCTTTCAGTGAGCCTCCGGACCACAACCCCTGCTTCGCGAAGAGCTTTGCGAAAAATCTAGAATACAGTAGGTGCAAAATGGCATGCTCGATGCCACCAATATATAGATCTACTGGGACCATACGCGAAGCCTCGTCATATGCAAATGGAACTTCCGAGGTCTTGGCGTCAGGATATCGAAAGTAGTACCAAGAACTATCGACGAAGGTGTCCATTGTATCCGTATCTCGTTTCGCGCTTCCATGACACTTGGGACAGATTGTATTCACCCATTCTTGGTCCCGTGCTAACGGAGATCCAGAGCCAGATTGCGGAATGTTATCAGGAAGCCGAACAGGTAATTCTGATTCGGGAACTGGGACTGCACCACAAGTCGAACAATGAACTATTGGAATGGGAGCACCCCAATATCGCTGCCGGCTGACCAGCCAATCACGGATGCGGAAGTTAGTAGTTTTCTTTCCTTTACCTAGTACTTCCAAGTCGCTGACAATGGCCGCCGCACCTTCAGTGCATGATAGACCGCGGTATTTTCCGGTCGATGCCGCGAGTCTACCGGACTTCGAGATGTACGGTCCATCAGGATCAAATTCCGGATCGTTCGGAGACAATGGAACGATCACTCGCGTGACATCTTCGCCCGATGCATTCTGCGTCCAAAAGTCAAAATCGCGAGTGTCATGAGCTGGAACACCCATCACTGCACCGTGACCGTACGCATCTAGAACGTAGGGAGCGATGAAGATTGGAACAGTCGCGCCAGTCAGTGGATGAACGGCCTCTATATCAGTCAAGCGCAGGCCCTCTTTGGAGTCTTCCGCTAGCGATTTCATTCTGATAACAAATTCAGCTATGCATGAGTCGCCACCTGCAATAATCCGCTGGACGAGAGGGTGCGTTCCTGCTAGCGCAACATACTGAACACCCAACAAAGTTTCCGGACGTGTGGTGTACACGGGAAGAAGCACGTCACTTCCTTTGACACCAAATGTAATCTCCGCCCCTTCAGATTTTCCAATCCAATTTTGCTGCATAGTCTTAACTGAAGTGGGCCAGTCCTTGAGCAGTTCCAAATCCGTGTTTAACTCGTCCGCGAGTGCAGTGATCTTGAAAAACCACTGCGAGAGCATTTTCTGTTCGACCAATGCTCCGGATCGCCAAGATCTACCTTCGCCATCTACTTGCTCGTTTGCTAGCACTGTTTGATCTACCGGATCCCAATTGACTGGCGCTTCGGCGCGGTACGCGTAGCCTTCGTTAAAAAGATTAATGAACAACTTTTGCGTATGCTTGTAGTAGTCTGGCGAGCACGTAGCGAATTCCTATCTCGATCAGCACAAGCCCACATGCGCATACCTAGCATCAATTAGCTACGAACCCGGTCCCAGTCAAAGCTGACCAACATCTTCTGCATCTGGCTCTTCATTTTCTGTATGTTAGAAATCGTCCAGATTTTGGGATCAATACCCCGCTCAATAGCGGCGTTCTCCGCTGGCAGACCAAATGCGTCCCAGCCCATTGGATGCAGCACTTCGTACCCGCGTAGTCTATGGTAGCGTGCAAATACGTCGCTAATGGTGTAGACCCTGACATGACCCATATGAAGGTTGCCCGATGGATATGGGAACATTGAAAGACAGTAGAATTTGCCGCGGCTGGGCATGCCTTTTGGCGGGCTGGCTCGCCATATGGAAGTCCACTTGTTGTCAAGATCTGGATACTCGAGTCGTTCGGGTGCCGCGAAGGAAGCACATGCAGTCGTGAAGTGGAATAATGTCGCGAGTGTCGGACGCCAGTGTAATCTCTTCAGTTGCCGCGGTAACCGAGCACGTATCGGCGCAGAAATGAGTCTACATACAGGCATCTGTGGCGAGCGCGAGCAATTGCCAATTGATAGGCGACGCTGCCTCTAATTTCTTTTGCGGGCCAGCAACTTCGGCAGACGAACACACGGGAACTGAACTGATGCGGCTTGACCTCCGAAGAAAAGAAGCTTCACTCTTTGACGCTCGCGAGTCGCCTGGCACACGCGCTATGACGACAAGGGCGCAATTATAACGCGATGGGACCATAGAGTTTGGAAAATTTGGGTCAGAGCAGTTGTAAGCTTGAATGTAACACTATAATTAGACGTTACGCTAAGCCAGAGTGGTGTCTAGTGCAAACTGTAATAACACATGACTTTATCCCACAAGCTAGTGCGGTACGCAGGCGTGTAAAATCGCCTCCCTGTTCCGCGTCCGCACCTATGCCCCACCATCTCAACCACAGCTCTCTCCTATTCCACCACGTTTGTGGTCTCCATCCCTCTGTTCTGACTCTATTGCGAGATTGTGGAACACATCACAATATATCCTGCGGATCACACGCTTCAACAGCTCCAGATCCGCGGGCGTTCATCGCGTTCGCCGACAGCTGTGATCACGCGGATACACCACCAACGCATTGTTCCATCGCGTCGAGCACAGCGCAACGTTTCTAGCCGCAGTCTACCAACACCATCTTCACTCTGGATTCGCATCATCGCAAATGAGCCTGCCCGCAACCGTGCCCGCGGGGCAGGATTTCCGGGGCCCTGCCACCAGCGGCCCCGTGATAGGGCCACCTGCTAAAGATCCGTCGCATGCGTCGAAGCTCAACCAAGTTGTCCAGGTACGCTCTTTTCTTTTCTTTTCTTTTTCTATCTGCTTTTCCAGTTCAAGCGACACAATATGACTCACCATCCGTGGCAGAACTTCTTCTCCAAAGCCGCGCAAGTCATCATACAGTCCCGCATGTCTGTAAACCCTGTCATCACAGATCCGACCACGATCCAGAAAAAGACGAATAAGTGGTTTAATCTTGAGGTCGACGAAACTGACACATTTCGGGATGAGCTGCGCCTATGGAAGGCCGCTGATGCCGCATTGGTTACGTCTTCGTTCGCGTCCCTGCCACCTTTGCTAATCGAGACCGTACTTGATACGCGTGGCTTGACTGCCAATCACACACTGGTTGTTTTGGACGATGAAGGAAAGCTGTGGAATGTCGATGCTGCTGCTGCCGCCGGCGGAATACGTGCCGATGTTCGTCGGCCGGAAATCGTTCTTGAGCGGTGGCGCATCGAGCTTGATCCACGCAGTATAAACAAGCTAGGATTGCCGCCTGAACTGCCTGTCGTGTACAAGAAGTCGATTGTTCTATTCCGGTCTCTGTATGCATACGTGCGGCTACTCCCCGCCTGGCGGTTTCGGAAGAAACTTAGTAAAGCGAAGCTGAATCCGTCGTCGCTCAAAATCTCGTGCCGGGTGCTGAACGGCGCCTACCCCGTTTCAAGTCGAGGGCGCATAGGGCTGTCGATGCCGCTGGTGTTGAATACGAAAGACAATACTCAGAACCACACGTTCAACAAGATTGATACTCCGGCCGGTGCGTTCACTGTGCACGTTACGTATCGGACAAATTGTGAATTCCGTGTCGATGATTCTGAGTCGATATTGAGCTCGCACTTTTTAAATCTAGATGAACATAGCACGAGACGATATGTCAGCGTGACCACAGCCGCGCGGCGCTCGAGAACTTCGAAAAGCTCCCCAGCAAACAGTTTGCCGTTTGCGTCCAGCCCTGCAAGAGGGGTCTCGCAAGCGGATCCGGGACTATCGTACGGTAGTTTGAGCTCGTTCCATCATCAGTCGACAGCTGTACCTGGAGCGAGTCCTATATCTGCGTTACGAGGCGCTGTTACTGGTACTAGTCATGAGCAAGAATCCGTTACGTCATCGCTGTCGTCAAGCGCACCTCGCAACATAACCGTCGGTACTCGGAGTTCGCTCAAACAAATTGTACGTGATGCCGATCGGCATGCAGTTTCTTCGACGCTGACATCGACCAAACAGGACACTAGCAGGCCAACAGTACAGCCGTTCAAATCCCCCGCGCTCTCAGCATCGCCGTCATCGGACCTTATGGTGCCCGGCGGTGGATCTTATCCCAGGCTGTCGTACCACCGCGTTGCGTCATCGTCGTCAATAAATAGTTATCAACAGCGGGCCCAGAGACCTAGCTTCTCGTCAACATATTCTGCCGGCCAGCCGAGGCAGAGCACGAGCATCTCTCCTGTCAACGCATTCACCCCGTCTTCTGCGCTGGCGGTCTCATCATCGTCCGTGTCGTCAACCGGCTCTCGGCCTGAATCCGGTCGACGCTATAGCTCATCGTTTGGCTCAAGAAGCCAGCGGCAGCATGGCGGCACGTCGTCCTCGTCCGCGACAGTTGCCGTTCAGCAGGCCATTGCTACTGAATCTGCCGGTGGAAGCGGGACCCCGTCAGATGATGACAACGAGCTCGGTGAATTTGTGCGCATGCTGGATTCTCGGCGGCCGCTCAAGTTGTTTACTACTCGGCGAGAGAGCGACACTCTTGCGCCCGAAGATGGTGTTGGATTGGGTACCTCCGCACCTCGTACGTCACTCGCAAGGTTTCAACAGTTGCGTGATTCGCACGCTTTATTGTCGGATAGCATGTCTGCTTCCGTCGTGGTTCAGCAACGGTCGCCTGTGCTCGTCTCCGGGTCTTACTCGTCTACCGGAAGTGGTGGTAGCGGCAAGGCCGTCAGTCCACACACTCCGCACACACCTGCAATTCCATCCCGTCTAAGCGAGGGCTTAACTGCCGAATACTATCGCGACCAGCCAGTTTTCGAAGATGAAGACGATGACGATGGACTGCTAGACCACGTTGAAGACGACGGCGGACTTTCACGCCGCCGGGCAGTCAAGAAACCGGGGCTTGCGAAACACGACGAGGAAGACGAGCTGGCGCTCGACAAAGGTGATTCGTCTGTGTCCCTCGCACAGGCACCACAGGCACATATGGCGACAGCAGTGACGAGTAACAGCAACAGCTGCAGTTCCGGGGGGATACTGCCCGGATCCATCGCCAAACGTGCGGCGCTACGGAATTCACCCAGCGCCGGGAGCGTGCACAGCAATGAAGTATCATCTCACGGCGGCCATTTCGGTGACGACGACGAATTATTGTTTGCAATGAGCGACATGGTTATCGCGACCAGCAACACCGCTACCACGCCTGCCATCCCGACGCCGTCTTCCAAGGAGGCACAGCAGGACGCACGGCCGCAGCGGCAGTAAGCTCTCCCAGTTTACTTCTTTCATGTCAGAGTATTGGAGTTTTAGAAGGTAATATCGTCATTTGTTTGTTCTTGTGGGTTTTGGGCGAGAATAAATGGAGTGCTAGGGAAACATTCATTTTATTTGCGGCATATCATGTACACATTTAGTCATCTCTTAGACCTTGTCCTTTGTTTTTGCCTTGTTGTTCTTCTATATATATATATATATATTATAACTTAGTTGGCAATGGTAGTATCGAGTGCATTATTATCGCGTTTTTGTTATGCTTGATTAATTGAATGAAATGATAGCTATATTCTGTAAAGCCGTAAGGGTTGTTCACAAACCACCTAATGGCTAGGTGAGTCTAAGCATTGGGTTAGGGTGGTATAAGCAAGACAGACTGGACTTCCAGGTTGTTGAAGTCGCATCGGGTCTCGAACCGAAACGGCTGGAACCGTTAGTTTGCCTCCTCAATCCATTGTAGCGCGAGCGGCTGCCGAAAGAGAGAACGCGGATTGGGTTTTATTTCCGAGCAGTCGATTGCCGTGATCGTACCCATGATGGGTATTGAAACTTTTTCCATAAAACTTGGAGGTGATAGAGGTGTCCAGGGTACCTTTTCTGCTCAGTTTGACTTATTGCGGCTCAACGCAACCATAATACTGTGAAGAGAAGTCAATGTCGGGCTCGCCGCACTTGACTTCGCAATGTTACTCGGCTTGACTTAGGGTTCCAAGTGAAGCGAAGTCAGTTTACCTATCCCTACCAGCCGCTGTGGTACTAGCTTCTACGCAAGTACTTGCGCGAAGCATAGTCTTGGCCCAGTGCCGACAAATTTGTTGCACCTACTATCACGAGAACCTGCAAGTGTTCGGCGACTCACCTGGCAGCTGAAAGAATTAGAGATTTTACTGCAGTGATATTCCGAGTTCGAACCCGCCACTGCGCCCATGCTGAGAAGGTCACACGATATAATGACGACGACGAAGGCAACCACATTTGCTCCCTTGCTCGAGCAGAAACACTGTTCCAGAAGGGTACCGGGAGACGTTGCTGTTGCTGTTGCTGTTTTGTCTGTTGCAAATCCATGGTTGAATAATGTTCGAACGAAGGCGCGAGGGAAGATTGAGAGACTAAGCGGGACACGAGGGCAGTGGAGACATTTACGGTCAGACGAGAGGCACAGGAAACAGAATAGACAAGAAATGGGCTACGCGCGCAAGACGCGTGAACGAGTGTCGGCGGCGCGTGTCGCGCGCGAGTGATTTGTTTAGTTATTGCCCGTCCGTGCCTGCCCTAACCCCTGATTCACGCGCGTCGAATCCGCATCACTTAGCCCAACCGCAGGAGTGATTTTTGTTATACGACATAATTCTATAGTTACTGCTGAGATACATTGATTAAGTGAAGTCGACTTTCATTACAGTGCGGCGAAGTAAGGCGGATCGACTTCTCTTGTCTACTGCGCATACGATTCTCGTGGGATTCCACATACTCACCGATGTCGCATGTCTGCCACAACCATCTCTCACACGTCAGCACCGACATGTGACGATCTTCAACTCGCTGACAGTGTGCTGACTTAATTTAATCTAAAGCCTGCCAAGAAACCGCTTCATGCGCCATTTATTCATGGTTACACAAAAGACGCGAACCGCGCTGATCGCGTTCCGTCACTTTGTATGGCTTTCAATATCCCGTTGTCTCCGTTGTCTTCCAAGATCAGCATTGTAGTTAGAACCTAGAACTGCTCAGCTTTCGGATGTGCCCTTTGCTAGGTTAATAAATTGTCGAATATGAGCTAACTGTCTGCACAAGCTCTGTATTTCGGCGAGTTCGCGTACGGCAGTTGTTGGAAGCATGGGGTTAGGGCGCGCACGGACGCGGCATCTGGTAAACAAATCACGCGCATCTCTCAATTCAGCCATGTCCTCGTCTATTTCTCGCTTCCGTGGCCAATAACGCATCTGCCAAGAAAACTCACATGCGCGATTTATTCAACGTTGCACAAACGAATATCGCCCTTCTGTCCGTCTGCCTCTGCTGCTTCCATTCGCCGCTGAACGGCAACTATATACACATCTCATCTCCCCTGCTGGCGGCACCGCTACTGTCTTCTTTCTGACAGCTTGACATGGAGACCGCGTGCGGAATGGGTAAGTTGAAGTATCCGGACCACTGATTTAGCATTCAAATAACTTATTTGCTGTATAGATAAGCCTCAAGATCCTCCTTGCCCTTGCGCTTGCGTTGCAGTCGGCGAACAGGATACTCCGAATATGAAAATCGTTCCCAAGCCATTTTGGAACGAAGATTCCGCTCGAATCAGTCGCACTATGTGGCTGCCTTCTCTTAATCTGCCCGAACGCGAATGGACTGGCCAACTCGTAACTGAAGGCTGGGGAACCTGCGTAAGACGGTCTGCATCCGACCAACCAATCACCGATTGTCTACTGGCATCAACCGCGGAATGCGCGACAGACGACAAGAAAGAAAGAGCACCAAAACGAAGAAAGAGAGAGAAAGAACAAACAGAGAAAGAACAAGCACAGAAGGCCAGACGTTTCAGGCTATATCCAACCACAGAGCAGAAAGCGATCCTTCGAAACTGGTTCGGCACCGCACGCTGGACATACAACCGATGTTTGGATGCCGTGGAAAAGAAGGAGGTTGCAAAAAACAAGAAGGACCTAAGAGCGGC
>JAJLTP010000018.1:0-213750 GCA_030568275.1 Lipomyces orientalis
CCTCGTCATCCTCGTCTTCCTCCGCCAATGCACCGTCGTCCGCATATAGATCCACATCCGCATACGAAGCCGAGCTGCCGGCACGCAGTCGCCCACCCTTGCTACTGCTAACGCGTCTCATCATCGCCGGCGCGCCACCGTCAATGACGGCGCTGGCACCTCCAGTCACACCCTTCACGACAGCGGCAGACAGACCCTGCGCCGTTCGAAACAACGAACTCGTACCGGCCGATATCCGAGCGTTAATATTTGCTGCCCGTTCCCGCGCCGCGAGCGCTTGTTTCTCATCAATCTCCGGCTCGGCCCTGCCTTCTGATGTCTGCCGCCGCTTCTCTTCCGCGCTGAACCGCATTTTCAGCCGCTCGAGTTCGACGACAACAGCATTGTGCGAACTAACGAGTTTCTCGTGCGTTCGTGCTAACGAGGCATAGTCCCGCTCTAGTAAATACCGCTCCTGCGCTTCCCGGGAGAACTTCTCTTCCAACGTCTTGTAATACTCGTCGCGCTTCGACGGCGACATTGGCGGTTGCGGTAGCGTTTGTGGTCCTGTCGAAGGCGGCACCACCGGCGTCTGCGGCACCTGTGCCTGTAGACTCGATATCGCTGTCGCGTCAAGCTGGATCTTGGCATTCGCCGTCACCAACGAATCTTTCAAAGCCGCGTTCTCGAGCTCAAGCACATCGACTCTGGCACGCAAGCCCGCTATAACAGTCGCAAATTCATCATCGGGCTTTGCATACTCTGCAACGTCGTGCTCTTCGTCATGGGTAGCACCGGCAGCATCGTCAACTTCCTCGACCACGGCAACTGGCTCCTCAGGCGGCAGCGGCGTCTCGGTGCCGGCGGCAACAGTCACAGGACTGTCCGCCCGTTCAGGTGTTTCTGAGCCCGTCGTCGTCGCCCGTTCGCCCTCGCCCTTGCCCTTTTTCGTCCCTTTCTTTTTAGACGGTTTCTTGTCTTGTTGTTTTTTGAGTTCTTCAAACTATGACGGGCCAGTTAGTACACAGAGTCTTCCGGTTATCGCGTCAGTACTGTGACACTGATACGCTGGGATGGAGACATACTCGTTTTCGCGCGGCGGCCAGTTTCTCTTGACGTGCCGCTTCCTCGTCGTCTGCCATTGCGGTTTCGAAAGCGACAATAAGCTAGAACGGTGACTGACGCGGTGTGACTGGTGCGGATTAGGAAAGCTACTCCCTATTCATGGAGTTCGATAACCCAATTAACGTCACCGAATTCGAATGTATAGGACCGAAGCTCAATTCTGGCTAGATCCGCGATGAACTACAGGCGTAGGCCGATCGACTTGCACAATCAGCTGGGGTACGGATGATTAGAATGAAGTCAAAATGATGCAACATTTGTGACGGGAGATTGGATTGGGCAGGGTAATTGCTTTGTTACTGCGACACAATTCCCCTAACCCTACACAGTGATGACGGCGTGAAATAATAGGCGAGTACGTGTTTATTACCCGGCTTGCCGCTACACAGCTCACTCATTTTGTGGACGATTGCTATTCGTGGAGCTGGTTTGCACATATGGGAACAGCGGAGAATCTGACGAGACATCTTGAGGTATTGAACTCACCTAAACAGAGATTGAATAAAGGTCTCGGATTATTATTCTACTCTCCACTCCTAATCAGCCTGTACTGTAGTGGAGTGCAAGCTTGCTGGACGAGACTGACTGAGCAGACAATCGCCATGGCGTTGTACTTGTGCTTTCTTCGTTGCCTGGCTACAGTCTAAAATCGCGGCCAGTATTGCCTTTAGCTACAGAATCGCGGCCGTGTCAAAAAAAAAAAAAATGAGCCGCAACGACGCCAAGGTTAGAACACACCAGCCGATGTCAGCGCAGATCAAAACCCAAGATTCATTCTTGTTCCATCTGTGTAGCCAACTAGCACCAATTTTTAGCGCCAAATGAATAATATCAGATGATCCGCTGGGCACGCCACCAACAAACTATAATCCCCGAGTCAGAACACCACACGCATTGGTGGGCGGGACTAACCATGACCGCAACTGAGTGAACTAAAACGAGGGGACAATTCAAAAAAGGCAATACACAACAGCCTGGGCTCTTGGCTTCATCGCCGACATTCAAACGTCGTGCAAGTTGATCTTCTTATCACGCTTCAGGCGTTCCTGGCCGCGTTCACTTCCGGCAGTGTACTCTGACTTCGGCACAGCAACTCGACCTCGAGGCTCGAGCGGCGGACGAGAGAACTCAACAAAATAGAGTTTAGTTACTCACAAAGCAAATTGGCGCGTGTGCGTAAACACGGTCAAAATTTGCAGAGCCCAAACCCGTAGCAACGATAAAATCTACGAACTCTCTTCAAACTATGTATATCTATAAACAGGAAGGCAATTTAATATAAAATAACTAGCATTGGTCATCACAAAACGAAGAGAACGAGGCGGTCATAAGAGGTCATTACAAATAAAATAGTACAACGAGGAAGAACCTTGCAAAACATATACAAACGAATAAGAGTACAAATATCGCCGAATAGAGTAATAATTGATAGATTTAGATCCCGAAAAAATAGTCCCAGTCCATAAGAATACGCATTCTAAACAAGATATCTCGAAATTTTTCAACGCAATCCTTTGCCGCACCCACTAAGCAAACGAAACTGAGTTACCGAACTATCTCTAGTACAGAACAAAGTTCGCAGTACCGCTGGTAACAGCGACAGTGCAGCCCGACGATCCGCCGGAGAAGACCCCGTCAACATAAGAGCATTCGCCGTTGACAGTAGCTCCGTCTGACGCGACGATCTTGACATTGAAGTTGAGTGAAGTGTCACAGTTCGGGTTTGGAATGAGCGAAAGGTACGTAACACCATCCGCAGCGCCTGCACCGAAGTTAAGAGGAGCGTAGTTGCCGACGTTAGACCCCGGGCTACCCCAGATACAACCATCCCCAACTGAGACACCGGCATTGTTAACGTAGTACTGAGCAGAAGTGGACTTGCCTTGCCATTGGTAGTAAGTAGATTGATTGACGACAGTGAGGGGCTCTGTAGCACCAGCATCGACTTCCGTGGGGATAACCATGTTCTCGGTACCAGGATAGTCGGTTCTGCAAATTGCAACAGACTGGCCGAGTTCAGAAACAATCTGAGCGGACGGAACTCCCCACTCACAAAGGTAACTGCTATCAACGTTCGTGCGGTAGAGATAACCGTTCTGGCAGAGAAGACCACCACGAGACTCCCCAGTTGAGGGCTGCTCGGACGGCCACTGAGTCTTGGACATACCAGGCTGGCAAGCATAGGAGCACAGGTTGCCGTCCTCGCACGAAGTGCCCTGACCAGCAAGAGCTTCTGCCGAAATCTGAATACCCGTCCAGCCACCCAAATTAAGCCAGTCAGTGGCGATGACACCTTGACCAGCGGGGAAGGTCGAGCAAGGAACGACACCATCAGTGAACTCCTCATACGGACCTTCGTAGTCAGGTAGAAGGTCGGTACTGGTGGGGTAAGAACCTGAGCTAGTGCTGGAAGATGTCTCCGAAGTGGAGGACGCCGAAGTCGCAGAGGACGAACTGGAGCTGGACGAGGAGCTGGACGAGGAAGTAGAGGTCACAACAGCGAAAGTCGTCGACGAGCTTGTGGTAGAAGTGGTAGTAGACGATTCTGGGACACTGCTCGAAGTCTCTACTGGGACGTAGTAGGAAGAAGTCGTAGGCTCGGCCGCCACGGCTGAGGTCGAAACCACGTCGGCAATCACAGGAGCAGAAACTGAGGTCTCTTCGGCAGCGGCAGGAGAAATAGTGTTACCTTCTGCATCAACAATGACAGTCACGTACGTGTAGACAACGTCGACCGCACGCTTCTTCTTCTCGACGGCAGAACGGCGCTCTGCCTTCGCGTCACGAGCATGATGACGATGGTGAGCATGGTGGCTGGAAAGACCGCGTCGAACGACGTTTGAGTCCGCGGCAGCGGACGCTGAAACGGAGGAGACCGCGGCAAGTAGGGCAACGCCGGCAGCGGAGATCGCAGAGAACTTCATTTCGAAACAATATATATACTACTGACTAGCAGACGAGTTGGGCGGTGCTTGCTGAAGGCAGTTGCTGGCAATAGCGACTAAACCGACGAAGGGTAGCGTGTCGACAGTGGGCTGAGAAAGTAAACACTGAATATTCCCGGACGACAAAAGAACGAAACGGTGTCTGAGAGCTGGCCGAATGAGTGAAGACACAGCAATTGCACCGGATGGTCGGAACGGGAGGAAACAACAAAGAGAAAATGACTCGAAAGTCGCGAAGCGGGATGAGCAGTTGGCGGAGCGGAATGTGATGCAAAACGGAAAAGGAAAGGAGAAAAGCAGGGGCGCGAGAGGAATGTTGCTGATTTTATCTTCCAAAGCTCGACGCAACACACGGTAGCCAACGGGTCGTACCGAACACGGCCGGTTGTGCCGAATGTGGTCTAGGCTTGCACTAAGCTGCAGTAGAATGCATATATAGAAACCTTGTTAAGATTGCGCTCATTTGGTCTGTTCGGGAGCTAGCCACTTACGGATTAGCCCTGCCTTGTAGCGGTGGACTCGTACTTGCCTACTCACAGTACCACTAGACACCTAACGATTGAAAAAGTACGCTATGAGTGATGCTTGGAGCACTCTACAGGTTGGATACGCGTAACGGGGTTGGTTTGACTCGTAGAGGGACGACGACGCTCGCGAGCAAGCGGCTGCGGCTGCGACCAACTCGCGTGGTCAGGTACGGAACCGGTGCCGGAAATCGGTTCAGCCACGCGCTGAGTTACTTCTCAGGAACGGAGTCGAGCCAGCCATCTCCCCCAATGCGGGCCATTCGAGGCTTGTTAGTTCGCCAGTTGATAGATTTGATGGTTCATTATTAACACAAGCCGGTGTAGTCAGATAGATTTGCTGTTATGCAGAGAGGGGACTCGGCACAAATAGCGTGCCGATTGCCAGTTATTGAATATTTGACGTGAGGTCGATTTAGGCAGAAAAACTACTCAGACTGCTGTTTGAATCACAGTTTGATTAAAGACGTGTTAGCCAGAGTATAGCGGAAGTGCTGCAGGGACTGTGAGCAACTTCCACGGGAACAATTAGCTCGGCGTGGAGTTGCCACACTTTCACCGACTGCTCCAATCATACTAACATCACGAGCGCCCCACTCGAGGTTATCGGGCTTTGTAGGCGCTTGATGGAGAACCTCGCGCCACTATAGCTAGCGCGCGTGCAGGGCCTATTACTTAGCCTTATATGGTTGTCTAATTAATCCATGCGGCATATTGCTCTAATGCTGAATTTTGCTGCTTACATGCTGCATGCACGACTGTTGTGGATGCCCTTGACAAAAGAACGAAAACATGAGGATAACGCTCAAGTCTGGTATTATTCGTCCAATTCCAAGCATGAATATTGCACTAAGCTGGGTTCGTTTGTGGTCTGCCGCGAAATGTCGCGATCGCATCACACCAGACAAACACGCCATGGTTAGGTAACAATTTCTACTGCTCTGACTTACTTTCTTGGACATCCGCCTAAATTTCATCCGACAATACATCACACCTGCCGTGTAAGTGAGAACCGCAGAGTAGCCGATGGACGCTGAATTCATAAATAGACGGCCCAATTTCTTGCAGATTAAGTTGCAAGAGTTAACGGCCAAAGATGCACTTGGCGATGCACGCGGGCGTCGCAAATCAAATAAAACTTTGTCTGCTGCTGACCACGCCAAACCAGGGTAATTAGATAGAAGTATGATACGTCGAAAACAGGAACTTCCGCAGTTGGCAACACATAGAACAGAGCCATTCGAACGCTATTGTAGATCGCAATATGTTCGCGGCCAATCGACAATCGATTGAAATGGATTGCTCATCCCATCGCAATTTTTCACACGATCAGCAGGATGGAATGACAGACGCCGAATGTACAAATTGTACGAAATGGGTCGTCGCAATGTTATTTCGTCCAATATACTTCAGCAGTTTCGTTGTTTGGCTGGGAACTCAATTCTAGCTAAGCCTAACTGCGTAAGACATGTGGTTTGCCCCAACGTCGTACCTAGGACCCTTGACAAGCGAAGTACGAAAATTCGCCCTGCAGATCACACAGAGATTTCGTGTTCCTGCCGCCTTGCCTTCAAACAGCTAATGCCTAACCCGTCTTGGATTCGTGTAGATCACCACCTCACCAACATGGCCGGCTGAGCCAACTTTTCTGATCGGCTGCTCCCACTTATCTATCAGTCAGCACTTGTTTCTTTTTCTGTGATTGTTCTATTGAAGTTTTCGGGATATCGGCCCAGATGGTACAAATCCACTTTGCTCTGCTGACGACACTCGGAGCGACACTGAAAATTTCGTACCGGAGCATATATAGCCGTCTCGCTCCTCTGCAGTCCTTGATCATCCTATTGTGTGTAAACTGCAAGTCGCCTTCGCATATGCCAATTTTATCCAAACGTGTAAAGTATGATATCTTCTGACTAGGCCATACTCTGTGACATGGAATCTGTAGCACCAAACTAGCATGAAAACGATAACGTCATATGATCTAAATTGCATTTCTTAGGCTGTCGTGGAGTTCCGTCAGGGATGATCGCGTCGTTCGTGCACGTTTAACGAAAAAAATTTATAGAGCGAGTTAGATACTTGACTCTCAGCTATCAATTTTCTACAACGCAAATGAAAGCTACACACCATCCCAAGAAAATTTGCACCCTTCCCTGTAACAATAATAAGAACAGTCCGTTTTGTAACCTGCCAGATCCCAATTTATACTGGCACCAAACATACACCCGTCAAACACATTATGAAGCATGTTAATTATAGCCATTTTGAGCTGACCAACTCAAAATATCTAAATCCTCGAGTCCATTTCCTTCATGATCCGTAAGAAGATTTCCGTGCTTCGTACAACCAGCACAAGTGCAGTTATCGGTGCAAAGACAGTCACCCCCAGGCACTGCGCACGCAGCGGTTAAGTAGATTGAATATAAATTATCCAACAATTCCATGCCTTCGCCATTATACTCCTCAGCGCCAGTGGATGACGCCATTGTTTCAAGCTGAGCTCGTTGCGACGATTCAGCTGCGTGATGCTGCAGCTGGAGTATTTCGAGGTGTCGTGAGAGATCACTCTGCGACGTATTAATGTTGATTCCTGATGGCACGTCAAAATTCTGGGTTGGCATGTGGACCAGATTGGCCGATGCACTCCCGTGTCCTGCAGTGGGGTAGCTAAGAACACCTGTTCGCGAGCTGTACCTAGTAAGAGCTTCAAACTGTGACGGTGTTAGCGTGAACGGTTGCTGTTGAACTATCGTATTGCCGCTGTATATACTCGGCTGAGTCTCGTGTTGGGATAACATTTGCTGCTGCAAATTATAGTCTTGCCGAAAATTACTATCGCCTTGTGCTGTTGTGAGATAGCTTTCGAGAGAATACAGTGCTTGGTCAAGAGCAACGGTGGGGCCGGATGACGAATAGTCGGCATCATTATCGAGCGATTCCGCTGTGCTATCCATGTTGTCGCTGTTCTGACCTATCTGCTGTTGTGTAACATTGTTCGCGTCGCCTGAATGATATGGCTGTGTGCTTGGAGCTTGGTCGTGCAAATCGACTTCTAACGGGCGTACTATTGCGGGACTGTTGACATCAGACTTCACGACGATTGACCGCAGTTTAACCGGTCTCCTCTTCTTCATCTCTGGCAATGACGAAAGTGATGATATAGACGTGGACGATGAGGAACCAGAGGTGGAGGCGGATGATGGCTTTTGAATTAAATCTTCACAGTCGATATGGCCGGAGCAACATGAATTGTCCACTGAAGTTTCTTGAACAGTATTATGATCACAGCAAGATGACGAAGACGTAGCTGGTCCAGCTTGCGATGCTGGCTGTGTTGGAACTTCCCGGATGACTACACGACTGTGATCGTAGATGACCCTTGGCATCTTTTGTGGCCGCAAGCTTTCGGAGACAATGCCGTCATCTCCGGCACGGAATTGAATAATATTCTTATTGCCATATTGATGGCCACCTTCGCAACAAGACGGTATATCCGTGTGCTCTATTGGCTGTAGCTTCAATTCGGAATTATACTTCTTTTCGCTCGTGTCGAGGATTTGCCTTTTGCCCCCATGTATTTCTCGGAATTCTGGCCCGGACGAACCTACACAAATCAAATGTGAATAAATTGTACACGTAAATGTCGCTTCTCGATTCCAAGTTTGAGCTTACCCTTTGCTAAAATAATCGCTGCGACACCGCATTCACAAGTACCGTCGGGTAATACCGCCATGCGATGATTGCAGTCCGATACTGGCCGTCCTCTCTTTCGCACCTGCACCAAAGGCCGCTGCTTGTGTTTGCATGTGGATGATCGATGACCACGGATACACCGAATGCTAAAAAAACAGAACCGTGAATTAGAAATTGTGCTTTTGACCAAGACTAACTCCGCAACTCGTATTCTCTGAGAAAGGTCGTTTACACGAGACCTGATTTGTTCACTCACCAGGCGTACTTCTCTCCGTCAACTAATAACATTGCAGATTTATACGCGGATGAACAGCCGGACAGTTGACGGTAAACGAATAATGCCCAGCCGCTCACCTAGGAATTCCGTCCTCTCCGCCAGCAGTTCTGAATGTAAGTTGAACGTTGGCTGTGCGAGGTAATAGTATAGTTAGGCTGTTGTCGGACCTTTCATATATCAATCGAGCAATACACTGTCCGGTGTAACTTTGCCGTTCTGCACTGAACACCCTTGTGTATGATCCAACAGCGCCAACGCACAACCTCTAAAGCACCAGCTTGTGTTTTGGAAGCTCACAGCCGCAGTTCCCGTGTCACTATTTTGCACTGACGCAGACTTTCTATTCTCGCCGTTGCGGCATTCATGCACAGAGTTTTCATTGTTAACGCTGAGCCGCACATAATTTGCTCGTATATGTCCGGGGACTCACGTGACATATCCATTCTGATCACTCGTTTTTGACTAGAGTAATGCAACTCGGAAGACCGAGAAGGAGCGAGCCTCAACGCGCGCCACCGCAATTACGAAGGTAAATGCTGATCAGTCGTCGTTTGCAGTCGCTATATGCGATTTATCGAGCGAGACTCGAGGTACAAAGTATACAAGACCCGATTGCTAGTGCTGCAAATTCATTACATTAATAGATCTTAACGGCATCTACGAGTCCACGATGTGTGGAGTTGGGCGATGTCGATAACGATCATGTTCGACACCAGCGTCGCAATCAGGACCCTGCCAATCCCCAGGCGTCTACTAGTCTAAAATTGGTAGAATCAGAGGCAATTATCGCCCAGCTATTATAACAGCGACATATCATTAATCATGAATGCGACATCCATACAGAATCGTTCCTCGACGGTATATATCATAAATAGAATCTATTGTTTCGTATAATTGGCTATATTTCTTGGTCCTCTTTCCATTTGGCACTGGTCCGCAAGACGTACTCCTGGTAATCAGTCAGAGTCGCTTTCGCGGCGCTGTACAGCCTTTCCCATTCCTCTGGATCCTGATAATGCCGCCCGTTTTCGTCAAATTCTAAATCAGACTCTAAAAACTGTTTGTTTCGCTTGTATATCCATTGCCGGCATGGTCTCGAAGTGCGCGAATATGCCTTCTGCAGAGCGGTTCTGTAGAATCCCAGTCCTTCCAAAGGATCTCGTTGCTTTGTGATAATATGATCAATGTCGAACGCATCTGACTGCTCTTTTTGACCATGTGTCCTTGCTGTGTATTCATCGTGCATCTCTTGGCTAACGTAGCCGTACTCATATATAACGCATTTTACGGCTTCTCGCATTAAATTTCTGAGTTCGTCGTCCGAAAACACATGGCCCGCTCGTGATAGGAACACATATAGCCCGTCAATCCCTCGAATATGGCTGTCATCGTTCTTAATCAGAAATGACTCATATTCATCTTGGACACCATAGTCTTGGCGTTTAAGCTTCAATTCATCATTTATAATCTCCGGATTCCGCTCATCTTCAAGCAAGAAGTTAAGATTTTCGTTATATGCCATCGGTTCAAACGACGTGACATCGCTCCATCGTAATGTCTCCCTGGAGATGCCCTGCACCTCACAGAAAGCCTCAAACAAATAGCGTCGTACTTTTTTCCTGTGCGTGGATCTAAATACAGAGCCAGGCTTCAATTTGTTGCTTTCTGACACCAACGCCGCTGGTCTCGACTTCGCAAATGCTCCAAGATGATGGTAGGGTGGATAGTACGACAGTAGAAGCCCGTTCTTCCGCGACCATGAGTATAAACCCTTATGAGACTGAAATATAGACGCGTTATTTATATGATATATTCCACCCATTATAGTCGCATGCGTCTGATTCTTTTGCGACGCAATGCTAAATTGCCGCTGTGTCTTCTCTCGATAGAAGTCGTGAGTACCACCTAAATGGAGCAACCGAATGAAGAACTTTCTTTGAAATGGCACGGCAAGCGCATTCGGTAACTGAATCGTGCTATGCAATGTCTTAGACGTCGGACTTACGTCGACTTTGTACTTCTGCGACAGATATATATCAAGCAACTCGCGATCGGATATTCCATATTCTTTATTACTGCCAAACCATACCGGACGATTGATCTTGGTCGCAGGCTTAGCGCCTCTCCTCTCTATAAGGGGACTGGTCACAGATGGAGGTGCATGTCGTCTACCGCGGTAGTTATATTTCCACTGTCTAAATAGCTTCCGGGCTAATTGGCTGTCGTTTGGCATTCGACTACAATCATTAGCCTCTCATCGGTCAGGGGTTCAGGCCAACTCACCTGGAATTTTCAACTCACCGCCGTATCAGTCCGACTATTTGAAACGCTTGAGAATTATAGCTGCAGTTTTGCCAGGACCAAACGGTAGTGCGGGTTTGCGATCAGCTGTTGAGCAATTACACGGGCTTGAGGGCTTCGTGTCCAAGGGACTCCGGGTTAGGTTCACCGCTCCGCGATATTGGCGGTATCTCAGCGAACTTTGCTAAATTTCATGTTTAAAGACAACGGATTTGATTTAATTGCCTTATACATCTTAGTAAGGCAAAAATTACATATATTCTATTTATTCTATTTATTCTTGTAGCCTGTAGAAGTAGCAGACCGTCCCAGACAGACCAAAATTTATAATAAAATGCAACCAAAATATGGGGAACACTCACTTCGGACCTTCAAGAATTAATGCTCCCACATCCAAACTCAAAAAAAAAACGCATTAAGAGAAGCACATTAATTAGAATAGAAAGTCGCTCACGGCATATTCAGTCCGAAGTCTTATGACACCAGAGGTGTCTGCGCCGGCAAAATTGTAATTGTGCTGGAGCCTTTATCGTTCCTCGACGATGGAACTCCCCAGTTAGATACGGCATCCCTGACAGAAAATTTGCTGGTGACAACTGGTTCTGTCTCATGCTTGGTCGGCTTGGGGAGGAGGGTCAAGATTGGTGGCTCGCGAACTACAGAATGCCCAGCAACCCTCGGTTTCATAGACAACGGCGGCCTGCTGTCTCTGGTTGGAGCACGGGAAAAAGCAGTCATCCGCGACTTTATGTCTGTACCTGGTAGCTTGTCTTCCTGAAAGTACAAGTTAGGCTTTGAAGCTGGTTTCAGTCTTCTGCTAGTTTCGTGCGGCTCTGACGACGTCTTCACTCCTGATGTTTGAGATTGACTCAATAACTCAGATATCGGAGCAGTCGCATTCGAAGGCCCCCCAACTGAAACAGGTCGCGGCTTACTCGGTAGTGTCTTGGCAGGCATTTCATAGTCATGCGCTACTGTGCCTCTGCTAGTGCTGCGTTCCAGCCTGTCCGCCGTGTCTGAAGTATACCTAGCAAACAGTGGCTTAGGTTTTGGCGGCAGAGATGGCTTTCCAACATTGCTGCTGCCGCTGTAGCTTTTCGACCGAGAATGAAAAATAGGTGGCTTTCTCGGGGGTTCCGGCTTTGAGTGCAATCCCGTAGGACTCCCTGACTTAGATGAGGAAGACAAAGGCTTCTCCCTGGACTCGAACAATGACCTCAATGTTGACAATGGCTTTTCTCGAAGCACCGGCTTCTCTTTCTCTTCAACAGGGATCCCTTCGACAGTTGTCGATCCATCGACAGTGGGCTTTGGCGCAGGCTTCGAAATGATTGGCTTTGACGCTGCAGCGGACGTGATGGACGATATCGGAAATGATGGCTTCTCTTGCAGAAGTGAGGTTGGTTTCTTACTTATGTTTGGCAACGTTTGTGGAAATGTTCGCTTTGTCTTGAGCGGCCCTGTAACGTCAACTTCTGTGTCTGTAGAAACAGCTGCCGAATACGACGAGCGGCCCAATGACTGAATATAGGGCTTCTGGGGCACAGCCGGCGGCTGCTTGTAAGACAACTGTGTGCGAGAAGAATCGTCCGCAAAATTCGCACGTTCGTATACACTTGACTTTTGCGGGGGGAATATAAGCGATACTGGTCGCGCTTTACTTCCGGACTTGATTGTTGCAAATGCCGGCTTTGCAGGTGTTGCGGGTTTCAGTTTGTCATCTGCAGCCTTGAAGGTCATGGTACTTGGAAGTGCTCCCGATGATGTAGTCATGAGACCACCCGGTGTTCTGCCTGATGTTGACCCGCCTTCCGTGAACGACGCACCATTGCTAGAAATGCGGCCCGAAAACATAGCTAATCGCTCGCTCACTAGTAAATTGCCTGATCTAGATGGGAAAGTATGTGACTTGGTGGACAACGGCGTAGGTTTCTCGCGTGGGATTGGTTTGCTACCAGGTGAACTCGCCTCCGGTTCGGAAAATCTGACCTTACTTGCTGTCGATTGCTTCACGTCCCTATCTGCTTGCATTGGCGCAGTCGTCGGCAGTCGTCGCTTGGGGCCCTTGGCCCTTCCTTTCGTCATCTATTCCAATCTGTCAGTATGAGCAAATTCCATAGCAACAACATGACCTTACATGAGTCAACTTTTTCTCCTCGCCTTTCTTCGCGCTTGATCCAGGCTGTGAAACCGCTTCAACAGCAGCAACATCAACCTCACCGCCGCCCAACTTCTTCCGTATCATTGCCGCTATCGCGGCCGATGGACTCCCACCAACTGCATCCGACGCCATGACTTCAGCGCGTAAATGTTGTCAGGCTCCAATATCACACTGGTAGTCCTAGAACAAGCTTAAATGATAGAAGAGGCTGTGATATCCCGCTTGTCCGTAGTGTTGTGGACGTTGGCATGCAGTGATGGTGTGCTGCAATTCATCGCTCGACGCGCCGATAAAATAAGGTTTGAAGAGCCAAACTTCTAAATGTTTATATTATACATACACAATCCCGCAAATAATGTCACATGAGTACATTCTGATTCTGTCAACCGGGTAACATTCAGTAATGTTTAGTTTAATGATAACTTATACAATCTGCTACAACATTCAAATGTTATGCCACAACAAAAAGTCACAGTGTTAGCGCTTGGTCACGCATCAAAATCTAATGCACAAAATGTGACCAATGTTTGTCATACGTATGCACGCGCTAGCCGAACAAATCTTTTGGTGATTTGACCCCAGGTGCTCGCAAACTTGCACCGCCCGTCTTCTTTAATGCGCTCTCTAGCCACGACGACTTACTGGACGTCGGTGTTGGCCATCGCTTGTTGTTCGGTAACCGTGACGGCGACCGCGAGAGTAACGGGGAATTCGGTGTCCGCTCGCTCGGGCTCAGAGAAGTTGGTGTTTTGGGTCTATCAGCACTTGGTGAACTTCCATCAACAGCGAGGTTCTCCTTATTAGACTCATCCTCGGTCTCTGCACAAGTCGCGTCTTCCACTTCTTTACTAATATCCACAGGATCTCGCTTCGCAATACCACGTGGCCGCCGAACGGTGATTCTAGCTTGCTCCTCGGAATCCATGTCTAAGAGTGATTTGTGCCCTGGCGACGGTTTAAAGTTCGATTCACTATATTGCGAGACAATGCTGTTGTCTCTCTCCTTATCATATTTGGCCGTCAAGTCCAGGTCCCGTGCACGAAACCGCTCGACTACTGACCGAGTCATTGTTAGACTGCTTGTCGTGCGATGTAACGAAGGCGAGTTGCGCACGCGACGAGGAGTTGGAGAACCGCCCGCTGTGCGAAAGATCGGAGTGATAGTCTTGGATAGAGGTGTCGACGGTTGCTCATCCTCGGCCTTCTGTTGCCCTGGTTGCTCCTGACTCGAATCCGGAACCGATTTATCATCCGTAGCACACTCGTCAACAATAGCGTCTTGTGGATGGGCACTTGTGGCTGATATTTTGCTGTCGTTTTCAATACCGGCACTCTGCAACTCTTGGCTCTTTGGGGAAGGCGACGAGCCTGGAGAATTTAGTACCACTGGTGCAGGACGCAAATTGATCATCGAGAGCCGCTTTGACGGTGACTGGCTCCCATCCCGCTTTAGCATTGCGCTTTGGACAAATCCAACTCGAACTGGGCTCTTCGGCCGTACAGGCGACGATGATCGAGCGACAGATGGTGACCCAGCCAACTCAGCACTCTCGTTGGACGCAACTGAGGACGTCGAGCGGAGAGAGTCCGTCCGGCGCATACCTATGGCACCGGGCAAATTTTTTAAGCCGAGCTCGAATGACGCCGGCGAAATCGCTCCTTCATTGTAAAAGTCTGACGACGCGAACGTGCCGATGCCGGAATAACGATTAGAGCGGAATGGAGAACATTCGACCCCTCTATTGGGGGATCTTTCCGGAGAGTGGGAGTGCGATGGTGAGCGGGAAATACTCCGATCCGTCTGACGACGAGCTTCACGGTCTTCGTTTATTGGAGTTAATGTAGGTGAAGGAGACCTCGAGTGATGCTGCTTCTCGTTAATACCATAATGAGAGGCAATTAAAGATACGCACCACCGACGGAGAAGGAAGAATTCGTGTATAGTTGCTGAGCAGTCTATCCTTCTGTGGGGGCCCTTGACTTGATGGCCTCATGAATTTTGACAATCTCTCTTCCTCGCGATCAGCAGCCTCTTTGTCCTTGTCGATATTAGAGTCGAATCGTGACTGTGAAGCCGCAGTACTTGCTGGTGTTAAATTAAGTCTTGAAGTGCGTCTCGATAGCGATGATATGGCGTTGTCGCCTTCTTGTGAAGTTGTCTGTTTGACGGCAACCGATTGCTCCCGTGGATGTGCTACTATATCGTTGTTTTTAGACTCTGTCTGTATCAAGAGCTCAGTGGCTATGGAAGAACTAGAGCTCTCGCTTTCTCTGCTTGAACTCAAGTCGGGGATATGTTCCAACCGTGAGACGCTAATCTCCGACGACTCCAATTCTTTCTTGCTCCTGCTCTCGGTATCGTTTGCCTTCGGCATCGGAACAACAGTGGGCTCATCGCCAACAGTAGCTGATTGGTCGATTTCGGCTGAGTTTTCCCACTTTTTGATCTTTTCCATGGTAGAAACGCTCTGAGTGGGTTTTGGAGCCAACGGAGAGCTGAGTTTGGACGCCGGCGAATTAGAAGGAACCATTGACGAGAGTGTGTCTCTGCCCAGAAACGGAGAAGAAGAAACTCCGCGTAGTACTGGGGTAGGCTCTATTGCCGGGTTCAATCGGGTTTGTGCTGGTGACGAAGTGTCAAGACCGCTAAATTTCGAGATGCTCTGCGCGAGGGGAGAATCTTGGGCTGACATAGGAGAAGGGCGGCCAGCTATGGCCGGTGTTGGCGAGAGTACGGGGGAATTGTCGAGTGAAAGCCTGGGAGTTGACTTGCGTTCTGTTATTGATTCGTTCTTAACGGTGATCGTGGATCTAGAAGGAGGTATGCCAGCTGAGGACGTACTGGACACAAATTTTTCGGGTGAGACAGACCGCGACCGAGCTAGCGGAACTGTTAGTAAGCTCGCTGCCTCGCACATGTAACAAGTCATAATATGCCTACCTAGTCTCCGCGCTAGTCGCTGACGCTTGGCCTCCTCAATTTCTTCTTCCAGTCTTCGTGCTCGATCCTTCTCCTCAGAGTCTCTACGTTCAGTTACATTAATACCGTACCGCAACCGCTGGCAAATCATATAATAATATAATTGAGAAAAAAGAAAAATGGAACCCTACGTCTTATGCTTGAGACTCTCCAAGCGTTTCAAGAAGTCCGTAACACTGCCGTCGGGTACTTGGTCCTGATTCTCAAACAAAGCGCTGCTGGAATCTGGCGACATCGTGCAGTTCGCGTGTCGTGCTATACTCGGTCAAAATTCAAATCGGCGCGTGAGTAAATGATATGGGGGGATGATTTCGAAAATGGGCTAGCGATTGGTGTGCCGGTGACTGACAAGCCATGCAAATGTAAACAAACCCAAAAATAGCCGTCCAACTGCTACACGCAAAACTCCCACTATTTTCTTGGCAAAGACTATTCAGTAAGAATAGCCGTTTCAGTAATGACGCGCGATTGGTTCTGGAAGTGTAAATGCCAAACAGTGAAGGTCACAAACTCTGCGTGCGGAAGAATATAAACAAACGGATGCACTGGCGTTGCTTGGTGTGGAGTTACGCCAGTTGTTTTGACGGATACGGAATTAGTGACCCACAACTTGACACTTGTGACATTTTTTTGAAGATAGTGAGTAGGATGCTTGACGCGTCAAATTCCACGCGTTATTTTTTCACGACTCATATGTTAAGGAGAGAGACACAGAGAAAAAACGCAACGCGTGTAGACGCGACAATTAATGGAAAATATGCTATGACGTATTGTAACACCGAATCCAAATTCCCATTACTGTTCCAATGCAAATCCTGGCCCATTCTAACTGACCAATACATCATTCGATATCATAATATATATACATGCAATCAAACGCTCACTATAAATATACTAGTTCCCACATTCATGCCAATAAACTTAATTAAAGACACATAATGCAACTATGATGACATCTCTGAATCAAACGACTTAACGCTAGCAGAATCGCTGTCGTCTGGAACGTCTTCAAGCGTAGCGTTGCTTGGGCGAACTTGAGCCTGCTCAGGAGCAGATGCAGCCGCAGACTGCTCATCGGTTGCATTCTTGGCGTTCGCAGGAACATCGTCTTCGGTCTCGACGACGATACTTCTTCGCTGAGGCTCAGGAGCCTTGGGCAAAGCGATCTCCAGTACGCCGTTGTTGTACTTGGCTGTCATTCGGTCTTGCTGGATTTTCACACCGTCAGGGAGCTTCACGCGCCGTTCAAACTTGCCGATCTGGCGCTCGCCAACCTTGAGTGCCTTGCTCGCCGGCTCACCGTGCACGTCCGCGACTGTCGTCCGCTTGATTTCGCCGGTAATAATCAATGTCCCAATCTTGGCGTCGTAGTCGACATTGATGGCTGACGCTGCCGCTCCAGGAAGCGAGGCCTGAATGACATAAGCAGACTCGAGATCGTAGATGTCGACGAGCGGGGCAAAAGGTGCCGGCTCGTCCTGTGGTCGGGCTCGCTTCTGCATGCGCCGCTTGTTTTGTGCGCGAGCGGCGAGATCGTCAGCGAAAGCGTCGGCGAATGGCCAAACTGGAGAGTAAGAATATAGTGCAGGCATTGTAAGTGCTGATGGTGGGGAAGTTAACGATCGCTGGCTCGAATGGCTATTTGTAGAAGTCGTGGCGAACTGCGAGATTCTGTATGAGAAGATAACTGATGAGGTAAAGATGGAAGCTCACCTCGAGTACAGCACCGAGCTCGGCTTTATATATCCCTAGCAGGGCTACATTCGGTCTTGCTAGAGGATTCTCGAACCGCGGTGGCGATTCGCGCAGAGATCATGGGGTGACGAGTTCAGGGGGACGAGAGATGAGCAATGGTCATCGTCGCCGAATGTTTATAGCGCCTCAGTTCAGGGTCCTCCTAGGAGCAACGAGAACTTTCTCTCACTTAATCGTGGCACAGTTAGCACAGCCACGTGGATCACGCGTAGTAAGTGTTTCGTACCGGACGGCATTTGACCCGAGCCCTAGCCCAAACGGCTATCGGCGGCGATGTCTCGAAAGGGCGCGCTATGTGGCCCGCGGCCGAGCGAGGTCGCTTCGCTTCTCGGCCGCTGCTTCATGTGCCTGTGCAGCAACCCGTACGGGCGTCACCCACAACACTGCCGCCCACATATCTTTGCATCTGCTTGCGGACACTGGGACGGTTAAGTGGCACATCAATTAGTTTCTATGAGCGTTATCAGTTCATATTCTGAAAGCGACAATACCGGCGGCATGTTCAAACGGCGCCGGCAAGCGAGCTGCGATGATACTGATGCGGGCATTGGCATAGCTAGCACCGTATTGTCGCCGGCGATCCACATTGTTCCACCGTGCCATGATGGCACCAGAATCATGACAAGCGGTGAAAGCCTGCGTCGCAAGCGCAGGGTGCGTGACGACGATGGGTCAAGCCCATACGACAGCAGCGACACATTGCAGGAGGACGACTACGACGACGACGATGATGACGACGACGACGAGATGAGAGATGATGCTACGTATGTCGATTACGATGATCTCGGATCCGACGATGAGGATGAGAATGCTGTCGAATCAGTGGTGGATTTGTCCGAGACTGGAGAGCTAATGCGCGCACATGCGGCCGATGAAGGGCACCAGAAAAGTCATTTGGTCCGGCTCTGGCAGTCCTTTGCTGGTCGCAACGGGGAGCGCGAAGGGCCGAATTCGCCACTGAGGTATCTTGCTGGCTGGACCAACGAGCATCGCAAACGTGGACATCTGGCGCAGAAACGGAGGTCGGTGCGTGCGTCATCAAGTGGTTCACAAGCTGAAGATGGATTTTGGACACTCAACAGCAAACGAAGGCGCAGTAGTACGGCAGAGAGCCCAGTGGACATAGCATCTTCGAATAACGATTACATTCTTCCCAGAAACTCACACTGGCCGGCGAGTACGTCGGCCTCCGATATCGGCGATGTTCAGCGGTCGCCGCGCAGGTACAATACTGAATCAGGATTGCCCCGATACTACCCAGGCGGATGGCCGACACCTCCAGAAGAGAATGACGAAGATGTTGCAATGGATATCGAGAACGATGGCCGTGATGTCCTTATTTCGTCGGAACTCGCGCTGGACGCACGGGTAATGGGACCGTCAGTCTCGGAATACTCTGTCCTCGATGGCACCGACCGCCCGAATGTGGGCTGTATAGCAGCCGCGACACCGGTGAGTGACGACGAATATGATGATGATGACGAAGCCGAGTATTTCCATGACTTCGGATCTCTGTTGCAGAGCCTTCGCGACGTGGCAAACGGGTGTACGTCCAGTGTTTCATCCCCGTCTTCGTCGGCGGGGGTCCTATCACCGAGGCGACAGCAAGTCATTGTTATCGATTGCGGTGACGACAAGAACAGCCGCGACGACGATGTCAATGGTGCCGGAGTTGATTACGATTACTGCAATCTCGCTCTAGAATGCGATGGCACGGGCATGACCGTCGAAAACGACGGATTCCAGATCGTTGTGCGTGATGGTCCATCTCTGTCATCGTCGCCGATCGAAGGATGCGGGGTCGTGGCGCGAATGCCGTCTTCGTTTTCTGCTCATTGATGTAGTTCCTAAATATTTGTGCATGTTGATACTGCTGGTTTCCGTACTAACTGTACGGGCTGTCATATCGGACAGGCCGAGTTATTTTTTGCTTTGGGTAGCTTAGTATATTTTAAAATTTGGCGTCCATGGCTGCTGTTGTTGTTAACGTTAAAGTGGAGAATCAGGAGTATATATCTGAGATTCAAATTTGTTGGCTTTGTTATGGTTTGTAATAGACGTACATATGGCTGTGATATGTTTGTGGATAGCAATAAGTAATACGGGACGATGATTGTAATTATAAATGTCAGTTAATAATGCACTGGTGCTGTAGTGCGGTGCATACGACCCAACGCCGCAGCCATAAAGGTTTTCAGCTTTGTTTACCGTGACAACCACGACCAAAATTGCCCCACCACCAAATTTTTAATCCCCCGATCGCACACGCGCGCACATCCGTCATCCCGCGCAAGATCGCGCACCACGTCAACTCCGATCATACAAATAGAGAACGATGAGTCTTTTCGGGGCGGCACAACAACCTGCGCCATCGACGCCGTCGTTCTCGTTCGGCGGCGCAGGAGCCACGCCCGGACAGACCGTCCAGCCGAGTAGTTCGACGCCGTCATTTTCGTTCTCGCTAAACAGTGCACCACCGAACATGAGCACGCCGCAACAGCAGCAGCAGCAGCAGCAGCAGCCGTCTTTGTTTGGATCGGGCGGATCGACAGGTCAGCAGCAGCCGGGGTTTGGAGGCGGCTTTGGCCCGGCCCCTCAGAGCGGTAGTCTGTTCGGCTCGCCATTCGGCCAGCAGCAGCAGCAGCAGCAGGCTACGCCATCGCAATTCGCTAGCTCATTCGGTGCGCCAACGGGTGGACTTACGCACTCTCAGTCAGTCTTCGACCTCCGCGGGTCGACGGCAATGTCGCCGCAGCAGCAGTTCGGTGGACAAGCTTTACAATTTATGCCGCAACAACCGCAGCAGCAGCTACAACAACAACAGCAAAACCAAATCCCGTCGACAAACGCGTTTCTGCTCACATCGCCGCCGCGGGCTCCGCCTCCTGCTCCCGCGTGGGCGACGACCGGCGAGAGTCGGCGATACGTGCCATCCCACCTGACCCACATGCGGTACAAGAACTCGCCCGGCGCCGCGAGCGCTAATGGATACTACACCCCGGACCGATACGCCGGGTCGCCAGCAGCAGGCGCGCCATCTCCCGGCGGTCTCGGACAATCGCGGCCAATGACGCCGTTGTCAGCTATTCCTGGCGCGCAGTCGTCGACCGCGCTGTCATCATCAGCGTCGGCCTCGCGTGGCCGGGGTTCAAAGTTCGGAGGTCCGTCGTTCGGGGTGCCGAAACCACACCACGCGCGGTCGCTGCTGGCGCAGAGTTCGAGCGCGAACGTGTCGTTTGGCGAGATTGACGAGCTGCCGCCGACGGACTCGATTTACGACACCGGCGCCGCGTCGCCATTTGCGTTCCAGCTTCCGACCACGTCTGGCGCTGGCACGACAGAAGTAGCAGCACTGCCGTCTTCGTCGTCGTCCTCGGCGGCGGCGCAGGCGCAGGCGCAGTCGGCTCAGAATGAAGATAAATACGGCCAGCCAAGCCTCGCCAGCACGCCCAGCACGCCGAACTTGTCGACGTCGCCGACCAAAGACCAGCCGACGAGCGTGATCGTGTTTGGGTTCCCTCCAGATCTGACCCACGTCGTTGTCGACCATTTCGCGAGATTCGGCACGATCATGGAACATCTCTCGTCCGGCACGTCTGGTTCTACGGGCGACCACGTGACGGGTGCGAGCGGGGCGACGCCGGTGGAGACCGGCAAGAACTGGGTTAAAATAACGTACACGGCCGTGTCGGCCGCGAATCGGGCGCTGGCAGAAAACGGACGACCGCTGGGTAGCATGGACTACGTGATCGGGTGCGTGCCGCATGCACCGTCGTCTGCTGGTGGTGGCCCATTTTCGCCTGGCCCAAGCCCAGCCCCAGCGGCGGCGGCGGCGGCGGCGAATAGCACGCGGAGGAGCGGCATGCGGGGGTCCGGACCGAGCTTGAATATCCACGCGCTGTTGTCGGAAGGAGCAAGCGACGAGGTGGGTTCGTATGCAAACAGGCGGAGGAGGGGGGACGACGGCTTGCGTCCGCAACCTCCTTCTTCGTCGAGCTTGTTCACGCCGCAGCAACCACCACCACCAGCGGTGCAACAGGCAGCTCAAGAGACACGGCAGGCGGGCGGCGGGCTGCCGAGGACGACGAGCATGCCGGCCGGGCTGGGCAAACGGATCGACGTGCGGGGTCCAGAGGGCATTTTCAAGGAGAAAGAGCGCAAGGGCATGCTATCCGGCTCGGCCACGCTGCGCGGTCTCGCGTCGATCTTCATGGGCCAGGACCAGCAACTGCAGCAGCCGCCGGCGCCGCAAGGAGTTAAACGCGGTGCCGGCGACGAGCTCAATGGCACAGGCAAGCGAATGCAGGGACAAGAAGGCTGGCTCGGATGGACGACGAAGAAGGCGCAGGAGTTTATTTTTGGGTGGGATGATTTGTAGCGCCACATATATATATATATATATATATATAGTGGGACGGTCGTGCATGTGTGAATATGTATTATATTATATAGATTAATATTTACGGGTGGATGTCATGCTAATCACCATTTTACAGCCAATAACGATGACGACGACGACGACGACGTCGACAACAAAAGTTCACTTTTTGTATATCTGTACAGAGGAGCCCAACAATATGAAAAGCAAAATCCCAAATCGAATACAAAACATAATTCACAATATCACAAAAAAAGACAAGCGGCCCGACAAGTTATGATACTCCGATATAAAACAATCCCGATTGAACCCAGATATCCCAGACTAACATTACAGCTAATAACACATCCGTCCCGCGATGACAACGAACACCATGGAGAGGGGTCCCGGCTAGCAAACACAACACAACGGCAACCAAACCACAAAAGTATACAAAGTGCATTCCGGAACTAAACAGGTTGCAACAACAAATTTTGTCTGTAAACGCCGCGCGATGAAACAATCAATGCCCAGGACAAAATTAAAAAAAAAAAAGCAAGACATGACGACCAACGATGAACTCCAAAAGTTGTTTTTCTTGACGAATTACACGGCGTGGCAGCCCCGCTCGTGGCGCTTCATGTTTGACCTGACGCTGAATGCCTTGCCGCAGCCGTCGTGGCCACACACGAACGGCTTCTCGCCGGTGTGGGAGTGGGAGTGGATGCGGAGGCTGCTTGGCCGCGAGAAGGCGCGCGTGCAGACCTGGCAGACGTATCTGTCGGCGGTGGTCGACGGCGAGGCCGAGTCGGAGTGGTGTTGTTGGCGGGGTGAGGTCGCCGGGATCGGTTTCTGGAGGTAGGAGTTGAATGCGGGTCTGCCGTCGATGGTGGTCACGTCGGTGTGGGCAAGGACAGGGTAGAGTCCTTCGGACGCGGCGGTCGGTGCCGGCGAGCTGGCCCGGTCCGGTTCAGCAAAGTGGCAGCGGCCGGCAGCGGCGGTGTGATTGGAATGCCCGCAGTCCAAATCAGACGCGACAGAATACGGCGAGCCGGCAGCGGAGAAGACGGAGGACGGCGCGGGCGAGTTTGCGATCGACGACGCGGGCGTGTCTTTGGCGAGGATTGGAGTCGGGGCCAACACGGCGGCCGGTGGCAGGGGCCTGGTTGGCCACGAATGGGCTCTGTCGCGCGGCGCTGTGGACGAGGAGGCCGCGGTGGCCGCGCAGTAGGCGAGCGCAGCAGCCGCCTCGACGCTGCCGGCCAGGATGGACGATATCGGCGGCAGGGCGCGGTCAGACGGCGACGGCGACGGCGAGGGCGACGACGAAGTCGAGACGGTGGACGAGGCCGCAATCGAGATCGCGGACGCGGACGAGGGCGCGGACGAGCGGAGGCGGTATGCGTCGAGCGAGGCAGGCGAGTAGGACCGAGGAGCCAGGCGGAAGTCGGGCAGCATGGCGGCGTGGGCGACCGGTTTTGGGTGCAGCGGAGCGAACGGCAGCGCGGAGTCCGAGTGATGCCTGCGCGAGACGGCAAACGAGAGCGGAGACCTGTCCATGGCGGTGAGGGAGGACGAGGAGCTGAGGACAGACAGCAGCCAGCCAGTAGCCAGACAGACAGACAGACAAGACGAAGGAAAAGCGAGAGGAGCAGGAGCGGGCAGAACTGGGCCTGGGCGGATGACTGGCTCTACTATACTTTTCCCACACGATTTTCCGGCGTGCGGGTGGGATCTCTGTGTCGCGGCGTGTCGCGGCGTGTCGAGCCGACACAACAAGGTTCAAAGGTACCGACGACGGTTGAGCGTGCGCACGTGCAGCGGCGGGCGCGCGCCGCGAACACAAAACGCGTGCGTCGCAGTCCAAACGCAGCATGCTCAATGACGCGATCGACAATTCATCTGGAAATTACTGCGAGCCGGTCGTGCGCTGAGCGTGAGAATGACGTGTTTGCTTAGGGTATTTTGGTATTGTGTTGTATCGGCGTGTGCCGCCGCAGCATGGCCGATGTTAGGTTTATCGGCCGGTGGCAGCTGTGGTGGAGCCCACGAAAACGACCAGAGCCGGTGAAACAGCGCAACAGCAACCACCGACGTCACTGTGCATGCAGTAGTACGGCTGGACGCGCAGTAGCGAGCGCCTGCCAAAGTGGAGCCTGCGCACGCCCGAACCGGCCTAGTCCCCGCCATTGCCGAACTCCGAATAGGGGTAGGGTTCACACGCGGAAGACAGGCCGTGTCCGCCAAAACAAAGGAGCGCGATGATCGCCGGACGCGCGCTCGGCTCGGGTCGAGCTGACAAATCTGGCCATCCGGCGGCGTGCTGCTGCTGCTGCTGCTGCCGCCGCGCCCCACTCTGTAGTAGTCTCGAACGTCGATATGTCGACGAAGGAGTAGAAAGGATGTGGCCGGCCTGGTAGTGAAAGGAATAGACGACGCGGGCGGACATAAGGCGTAATCGGCCAATGGGCGCGAACATTATTAGCACCAGGGATCCACAGTGTGTGGCAGGCGCGATTGGCAGATTGGCCAGCTGGCGGGCGACGCCAGGTACCCGAGCGGCGGGCGCGCAAATGAAACCAAGCCACGCGCACGCGTGTCGCTTGATGTTCGACACTCGATGACATCACCGGCGCCGCGGCGCTGAAACGTGAACCCTGCATTCGGCTGGCAACGCCGCCCCAGCAACGGCAGACTCGGGCGTCCACGCGTATGTCTGGATTATAATTATAATCATAGTTAACTTGGCTATGCGTTTCATATAACTATATCTATAGCAGCAGATCGGCCATCCTATTGATCGCGTGGCCACAGTCATGTCGAGCGCGACTAGACAATGGCGGACGGCCAGCGGAGTGACTTCCAGGTTCGGCCTCGTGTTAGCAGACAGTGGCGCCCGCTAACGGACTGACTGGCGATTAGCTCGTCGTCTCTCGTCGCTCGTGCCTCGTCGCCCGCCGGTTCTGGCCCTCTGTGATCGCAAATCGCAGCCGCGCGCTGCCTGCAGTAGCGCGTCTCAAATCTGTGGTTTTTCCGGCCGGGTGATAGATATTCGCAGTGTTGCCGCTGGCTGTCATTTGGCGTCAAATTAAACTCACGCACGACCGAGCTGGTCGCATCATGCTTGCTTGCTTGACACGCACTAACTACAGTTTGGACGATACAGTACAGTAATCCTGGCGTCGTCCTACAATCTGGCGCCTATCTCGCGGCGAAATTACTGAGCGGCGGCTAGCGCTTGGCCCAGTCACGTCACTCGTCAGTGGTGCGGATTTAACCTTTTCCTCGCTTAGCCTGCGCCGTCCGCCAATCCGCGGCTCGCAGTGTGTCTATCTGCGTGATGATGATGATGATGCTGATGACGACGATAAGCCCTGGCCGCACCAATCACATCTCGACCAGCCGCCAAAAAAACAGCCGCACCGTGCCCCAGGGTTCCGAACCCTGGCGCTAGCCGACATCGCCCATCACGAAGTCCGGGAGATCGGCAAGCACGTGCAGGGCCAGTTCGGGCGAGGTTGCCTGGTCAGTTATATGTAGTGCATGATAATTCCTTAGAGTCTTGCTGTCCGCCGCCGACAACGCTGCTGATTGTCTGCCGACCAGATGGCCAGTCGCCAATACTTCTAAATTCGGCCGGCGCGGTCCGACACGTCGACACGTTTCGACACCCTTCTCCGCTTTCTCGGCCCGCAGGCGAGCACACGCCCACGATCTGAGTCCTGCGCCTGTCACTCCCGCCGCCCGCCCGCTCGGCTATATACGTCGGGTCTATATATATCTATCTCCATTTGTACATTACTGTGCACTCAGTCGACCGCATCGTATTCGCCCGGACTCGACAATCCACATGCCACCTCGAACCGCATCGGTTGAGTGGCCTGTACATACAATTGATGGCCTCGGCGGCGGACACGACAGCCGGCGATCCTGTGGTCTCGTCGCGGGCTCGTCGCGAGCCGACGAGCCCGCGGATCCGGGGACGCTGGCAATCAAGACGCCACAACGTGGGGGCGAGTCCGCAGGCCGCACTCAATTTAGCCGATTTAGCAATCCACGGTCGGTCGGTGCAGACAGCAACAAGCAACCCTGATTAATCGACCACACTCGAGATCGCAGATCAATCAATCCGCCGAGAAATGCTGCTGCTGCTGCTGCTGCTGCTGCCCTGCTGCTGCCCTGCCCGTTGTCCAATTATTATCCTGATTACACTACCACCGACCGTACCGTCCTGCCCTAAACCAGAATCGCTGACTGGCCGCGGAAATTTAGAGATTCCCATTATTTAGTTAGACTCTGGCCACGTCTACTGACTCGACTGCGAATAGAATTAATCGACTAAATCCGCCTGGCGGCTTGCCCCACGGTTTGAGTCACGTGACGGTCACGCGTCCGTTGGCTTGGTCGTCGTGCGGCGCTCCAGGGGCCAGGCGTCGCGTTCGGGCAAAAATTGGAAACGCGTCCACGCAAATATTCAACGCGACCGACCAACTAATACGACGCACGGCGAATATACGCAAGCTCTGGCAAAGAACAAAGCCATGTCATGTACCGCCCATTCAAGCCGCCGTCGTTCATAACTCGTCCTGATGCCGCCGCCGCCGCCGCCGCCGCTGGACAGAAACGCAAAGCCCGCCAACTCGACACGACTGAGGCCGACGACTGCCAAATCATCTCGTCCCGCGCAAAAATAGGCACCGCCGCCGCCGACGACGACGACGACGACGACGACGATGACTGCGCAGTGGTTGCTGTCGAGCCAAGAAAGACGACCGCACCGTTCACGCCGCTGACGATCGTGCCGTCGGCCAAGGAAAACGCTGCTGCCGGTCAGCACGACGACCTCTACTTCACCGCTCTCTGGCGTAAGCTGTCGATGAAGAAAAACAAGACATGGGACGGCGATGGCATCTTGATATTGAAAGACCACGTCTGCACGTTGCAGGACAGTTCAGGCAAAGTGTGAGTTTCAGTTTCCCTGCCAAACGTTCGTTGTCGTCGACTCTAGCTAATGCTTAGACCCAAGCATCGGCCGAACCCGGGCCGTGTTCACGACCATGTCGCCCGGCGAGACAGTCCGAGTCGGCAGCTACGAAGCTGAAGCCGACGCCCGTTTGTCCGACAAGGAATTTCTGTCTGGCCGCATGTTCATTAATGCCGAAGTCGCCCACAATAGTCCGCCGGCGGCCGTCGTCGTGCCGGCGTCGTCAGCTCGACCGCAATTCTCCACAACCGCGTCCCCGTCGGCCGGGTTTAGGCCGCCGTACGCAAACAACAACGCCGAAAAGTTGTCGGCCGCGACGTTCTACGCCAAATACAACACCACCGCCACCAGTAGCACCACCACGGGCCCGATCCCGCGGCACGATGCTAGCGCGCCGAACGCGCTCGTGCTGCCGCGGCCGGCCGGCGCGACCGTCGACGTCGTCGTCGACCCGTACTTGTCCAAGTTCCTGCGCCCGCATCAGCGCGACGGCGTGCAGTTCCTGTACGAGTGCGTGATGGGCATGAAAGCCATTCCCGGCAACGGCGCGCTGCTGGCCGACGAAATGGGCCTCGGCAAGACCCTGATGACGATCGCGCTTGCCTGGACCCTGTTGAAGCAGAACCCGGTGTGGGGCCGGCCGCCGGTCGCGAGCAAGGTCATGATCGTGTGTCCCGTCACGCTGATCGGTAACTGGAAGCGCGAGTTCAGGAAGTGGCTCGGCCGCGACCGCGTCGCCGTCTTCCCCGTCGATGGCAAGGCAAAGCTGCGGGACTTCACAAACGGCAAGGTCTACCAGGTCATGATTATCGGCTACGAGAAGCTGCGGCTCGTCCAGTCCGAGCTCAAGCACGTCACGTTCGATCTTGTCGTGTGCGACGAAGGCCACCGGATCAAGAGCGCAAACAACAAGTCGGCCCTGGCGCTGCGGACCTTGAAGACGCCGAGACGGGTCTTGCTGACCGGCACGCCGATCCAGAACGACCTCGGAGAGTTTTTCTCCATGATTGACTTTGTCAATCCCGGCCTGTTTGACAGTTACAACGCGTTTAAAAAGGTGTGTGTGTGTGTGTGTTTTTTGGTATGATATCGAAAATAAGCGCCAACTCTAAGGTCATCAGGAATTTGAACTGCCAATAATGCGGTCCCGACAGCCTGACGCGCGCAAGCACGATATCGAGCTCGGCAGGGCCCGCTCTGAGGAGGTCTGTCAAGCCACGCCACTGGCCCCCCCCCCTTCGTCTTTCTCTCTCGCCTGGTCAATTGCTGATGATATCCCAAGCTAGCCAAACTTACAAAGACATTCGTGCTGCGGCGTACGGCCGACATTCTGGCAAAATACCTTCCTCCAAAACGTACTATCCAACTTCAGCTGGCATCTTGGACCAACAGCGGCTGACTGGGCGTTTTTTTAGATGAATTTGTCGTGTTTTGCAAGCCGACCAGGTCACAGCTTGACATATGCAAGGAGTTGCTCGAGTCCAAAGTCATGAAGTCGTTGATCAAGAGTGACGACATGTCGAATCACCTGCGAGCCATCACGGCATTAAAGAAAGTCTGCAACAGCCCAAAGCTGCTGCTCGTGAACGCGTCTGACGTAAGTTGCCCGTTGCCTCTTTGTTTCATCTGACCAAATTCATAACCGGACCGATCCTCCCAGGCAACCGACACGTTTGTTTCGACGATCGACCGCACCAAGGCCCAAACCGCCCGCAGCGGCAAGCTCGTCTTCCTCGAAAGCTTCCTGCAGCAGCTCCACGATGAGACCGACGAGAAAGTCGTGCTCGTGTCCAGTTTCACGCAAACCCTCGACTTGCTGCAGAGCTTGCTGGCGAGCCTGGCCATGCCGTTTCACCGGCTCGACGGCTCGACGCCAATGAAGAAGCGCCAGGAGATTGTGGACACGTTTAACGCCGCCGATCAGGCACGCTCGTTTGCGTTCTTGCTGTCGGCCAAAAGCGGCGGGTATGCGCGTTTGATTTTTTTATGGTTGCGGCTTTTTGTCATCATCAGTATGCTGATTTGAATGAGTGCCGGCATAAACTTGGTCGGCGCGTCAAGGCTGATTCTGTTCGACACGGACTGGAACCCGTCCGTAGATCTGCAAGCTATGGCCCGCATTCACCGCGACGGACAAAAGCGGGCCGTGTACATCTACCGTCTGCTCACGTATGTCGGTTCGTTCTCGCCCCCTTTCCGTCTCAACCCTCTAACAACCAACAGGACCGGCTGCATCGACGAGAAAATCTTCCAGCGCCAGCTCACAAAAAAGGGGTTGGCAGACAATCTTATGGACGGCAAAGCCGACTCGTCCGAGAACTCGTTCACGATGTCGGAGTTGCGAGACATTTTCACCATTTACGAAGACACTGCCTGTCACACGCACGATTTGCTCGAATGCAATTGCGACGGCACCGGCGGCACGCATATCAAGCAGGAAAGCGTCGAATCTGGTTCGGACCATGTCGATGGACACGACGACGACGACGACGACGACGACGACGACGGCGGCGGCGGCGGCGCGGGAGCGGGCTGGGTCTCGGCGACACAGGTATTGCAAGGCCAGTCAATCGTGCCCAAACGCATGCAGGCCAAAAACCGACTCAAAGCGCTCCTCGAGTTCACGCACATTGATCCTCGCGCCGTCGTCGGCAAGTACGACGATCTGGAGGACAAGGCTGACGTTTTAGGCGACAAGGTGCTCCAGAACGGGCTCGAGATTGACCCCAAAATGGAATGCGTCTCGTTTGTGTTCCGAAGGATGATGTGCGCCGACGAGGATGTTGACGCTACGGATGACGGGTAGGTTTGAGCCAGCAGCCGCGACGGCAGTCGCACATGGTCGTTAGATATCTGTCATGGCAAAGGGTATTGAAAATTGTACATAAGTAATAGACTAAAACAGGCTTGCTTTGAAATAAACATTACTTAGACTACCAGCATCGAAGGACTCATGCCCAATCATTACTCCGCGTATCTACGGGTCCATATGCCGTTGCAGCGCTTTTTCAAATTCTCTAGAGGGTTTTGCCAATAGTGAGTGAGTGGTTGTTCGCGTCATTGCGGATCAGGAATCCGACAGTGCCGGCTGCAAGACGTCTCTGTACTCCATTCATTGTAACACGATCGTGGATTCGTGCCGTAGACAACAAATTAATTAATTCGAAGACTGTGGAGTCGCACATATCGGATGGTCGTGGTCGCAGGTTCTGTGCTTCTCGTCTGCTGATGAATATGGCCGTCTTTCCCCGCTGCTGCTGCCCTGGTCATTTGGCTAACATTAATACTCGACTGTGGGCACGCGGGACAAGGAACGGTGTTCTCTATCACTATTGGGCGCAACCACCAGACATTTTTGTTGTATTTCTTACTAACTTTGTCTGGTCGGCCGTCTAATACAAACAAGTGTGCATTCCTCACGGTAAATTGGATAACCCTAACCTTCATGCTCTATAGGCGTTGGGATCACACAAAAACCGAATTTATTTAGATTAACCTTATTTTGTCCACGCGAAATCGTGCTCGTTATGTGGCTAGCATATCGGCATGTCCAGCGCGCATTCGTGAAGGTACGGGCGCTTTTAAATTCAATTTCCGCGTGCAGGTCAAAACTGCCTCGTCATCGCCTCATCGCGGTCAGTTAACGTTCGCTGGCCCGTACATATCTCCTGGTTTTTGAACAAATAAACCCTTCCCTTCGCTGTCACGTCACCTACCCAAATCAATTCTGTCGTTTGGAACGTGACTCAGAGTCGTGACACGGAGTCGCGACACTTTAATCTTCGAGATCACCCACTCACACACAGCACGTACAAAAGTGTTGCTCAATCTAGTTTGGCCGGAGTGCCGGATACAAATTACGAACCTGCACTTCAAGCACACCGCGGACCGATGGTGATCTCCGCTTTTGAGCTGCAGACGAACAGACTGCCCCGTGCGGTCACGTCCACGCAGCAGCAAGACGACTATGCCTCGCTCCTGCCGACATCAGAGACATGCCCGCATCCCAGGATCACGCCCAAGGAGGTCATGGCCGTCGCACTGAGGCTCAAGACCATACTCGACACAATTATTCCGATCGAAATCAAAGATACCAGGGTCACAAGACCCGGCGGCGCGACGGTTATCACTCCAGAAGTCCAGGACCTAGCACTGGAGGCAGCCAACGGCGACAAGAAGGCCTGCATCATATACGCGCTGTTGACGTGCAAGCAGTGGTTCCGTCGTCTCGAGCTCCAGGAGCTCTACGACGCCGAGCTGAACGCGCTCAAGGCGACGGCGTGTGAGGTGATTGCCAAACGTCTCATAGAAAGAGAAGAAGACCAGGACTTTTTGTTCAAGCAGATGCTGTGCCGGCGGTTTTCGATCGTGGTCAACGGCGAAGTCACGGACGCGCGGAACGCGCTCGAGTACGCGATTGATCTCCACGCGCTGACCGTCATCGGCTCGTCCGGATTCCAGAAATGTATTACGTGGATGTGGCAGGGGTGGATCATTCAGAGCCCGTACAATCCGACCGAGTACATCTCGTACAGGAACGTTGCGGTAGCCGACTTTTGGACACATTACGACCCGGATCGAATAAAGACACCGTTGTACCAGAACGCGCTTCAACTGTTTTTCTCAATAGTTTATTTGGTGTTGTACACCATTGCTGTCAATACGGCCAATCCGGGCGGCAACTTTGACGCCGTCGAGGGTCTTTTATATGTATTCACGGTCGGCTTCGTCCTTGACGAAGCGGTCAAGTTTTATCACATTGGTATCTACTATTTCAGTTTCTGGTCTTGCTTTAACGACACGCTCTATGCGATCTTGATCGTGTCCTTTGTTCTGCGACTAGTAGCTCTTGGAAACCCGCCCGATAGTGCCGGCCGCGAGACGTATGACGTGCTGGCGTACCGCGTGCTCGCGTTCTGCGCGCCGTTAATGTGGAGCCGCCTCCTTCTCTATCTCGACATGCAGAAATTCTTTGGCGCGATGCTCGTCGTGTTGAAAGAGCTCATGAAAGAGAGTGTCGTGTTCTTCGTCCTGTTGATCATCATCGTCGTCGGTTTCTTGCAGGCATTCATTGGTCTCGACACGGCAGACGGCGCAGCAGACGTCGGATCAAGGTCTTTTGCGTACATGACTCGCACGGTCTTGGCATCGCCCGAATTCGAAGCTTTCGAGGACTTTGCCCCACCGTTTGCGGCATTGTTGAACTACGTCTTCACCTTTGTCGTCACAGTTATTCTCCTCAACATCCTTATTGCACTGTTTAATTCAGCCTACGAAAAAGTGTACGACAATGCCGTGGACGAGTTCCTGGCCTTGTTTGCCCAGAAAACGCTTCGGTTCGTGCGGGCGCCGGACGAGAACGTGTTTGTCGCGCCGCTGAATCTGATTGAGATCTTCGGTCTAATCTTGCCGTTCGAGTGGTGGATGCCAAAGCGCATATACGCGAAATTGAACGACGTAGTCATGACCGTAAGTCCTTTCTTGCCGTCCGGCTAATATCGAAATCATTCTAACGACCACGACAGGTTGTGTATTCACCGATCTTGTTCGCGATAGCGTTTTACGAGGGGTATGTTGCCAAAAAGATCTTGCAGAACCGGGCATTGGGCGAGTCCGATGACGACACAAGACAAGAGTGGGAGGATCTTGAAGGCGAGCTAGATCTTGACCATACCGGATGGCTCGACCGGGTGAAAGCGGTTGCGCCGCATGTCGAGACCGAGCCGGGCGTGTGGGAGATCAACCAGCTCCGGAAGCAAGTCTCGGAGCTGAAAGAGATCGTCATGGCCTTGCGTCATGAAGTCAGACAAAAGCCGAGGAAATCGGACGATGGCGGCGACACCGAGACTCTGATTGATATTGGGCCGTCAGAGTCTTCGTCTGGCTATCGAGTCGTCAAAGAAACAGCCGAAGAACCCTGAACCTCTGAATATGATGTGTGCACCATTTCGTGGCAAATTTAGTTCAGGATTTGGTTTTGGGACAAAAACGATTTTTGCTTCTCTATTTTCTTTGGGGCTCTCTCTATATAAGTTAGGACGTAGGTACATCTTTTTTTTTGCCTCAGGGGAGTTGGAGTGGTTGTGACGCCGGCGAAGTATTAGGGAGCAAAATAATGACGAGCGTTTCTAAAATGATTCATTTATTAATGTGTATGCAAAACCAACTTTCCCAAAGCGCGACTCATGGACAAAATAATATACATCGACTTCTAGGTAAAAGAACACAAAGTAACAAAACACTTTATATACAAAGTAGATTCCGCTACAGCCACATGCACTAAGACTAAACTTAAAGCAACATTCCCTAGCTTTTGCCAATATTGTAGCGACACTTAACCCACGATAATACGCCAAAACAAACCAAGCCAAGGTAGAATACAAAGCTGACCATATATTTCCATTTCAACATTCCATCTATAACCACAAATGATATCTCAAGCAAGGATTAAGTTTGCGGCTGGAGTTGATTCGGCATGAATCCCGTTTGCTGAAACTTCTGTTGTTGCTGCTGCTGCAGCTGTTGCTGGTAATATCGTTGCTGTTGCTGCTGAAACTGAGCAGCCGTCTGCAGCGGTTGCGCGGGCTGCTGAGCCTGCTGCTGCTGGAATTGTTGTGACTGAAACTGTTGCTGCTGGAGCTGCTGCAATTGTTGCTGCTGCTGTTGGAATTGTTGTAACTGTTGCTGTTGCAACTGCTGTTGTTGCTGTTGTTGTTGTTCAAGTTGCTGTTGCTGCTGGAGCTTCTGTTGCTGTAATTGCTGCTGTAGCTGCAACTGATACTGCTGTTGCTGTAGCCCCGGTACATGCTGTGGGGGCATTTGTGGTTGTGAAAGAAGCTGCGGCGAGTTCTGTGACTGCTGGTGCTGGTGCTGTTGCTGGTGCTGCATCGCTTGCAGTGCCGCCACAGCGTCTCGGAATAGCTCCTGCAACTTCTTGTATGGCTCGACTAGCCTTGCAACGTCGGGCGGCGGTATTAGAATCTGCGGATACTGAGGCGCGTGCGTGATCTTTCCTCGATCCGCGACGCCGGCCAAATAAGCAAGATTACACTGCAATCGCTTCATGCAACTACACACCAGAACCGCCATTAGCAACCCCCATCCAACAATATCAAACGCGGCGAAATTGTAACCTCGACTTACTGGATAAACGTAGCATCCTGCCGCGCTTTCTCTGGATCGCCTTCGGATGCCTTCTGGATCTGTATCGACTCGAGAAACAACTCGGCGTTGATCTCGAGCACCAGAGTTACACGCTTCCGGTCCAGTTCGAACTTCATCACATCCGTCATTGCTTAAATCAGTGGACTTGGTTCTATAGAACCCTTAAACACCATTCGTATGATGCCGCGCCTGTAGGCGTGATCAATTGCTCTCAAGTGCGGAGTAGAAGTGAGCAGTATTCTGGATCTGGAACTTTGGCGTGGCCGAATTGACATAGATGCAGAACCGTTGTGCGGATAGGGCGCAAGCTTACAGTGACGCAAAGCCAGTATCAAAATACTCATTTTATCACTGTATTGCCACTCTTTCTACGACCTATTTATTATGAAGTGTTTTACATATCACAACCATATCTACCAATAACACTAATAATACAAATGGCCGTCCAAAATGAATATACCGAACACATAAGGATTCTATTCATACCAATTGCTCATACTTTCTAACGTGTCCATCCAAACTTGCCAATTTTTGGCCAGGCACTAGCCTGTCCATCACCACCAGTGCTTCCTGGAGCAGACTCCAGTTTCGACAGCGCAGTAGCATAGTGCGTAATAGGTGGCCTCGGATTCGCTCCACCCGGCACACTGCGTTTCAGCCTTTCAAACTTGTTCTTTGTTTCCTCTAATTCTTGTAGAGCAACCGCCTCACTTGTTTTCGAGGTGGCTAGTTCCATGCGTAACGCATCGCACGAGTCGCAGCTGTATCCCACTGATGGCGGCGAAGCTGGCTGAAGCAAACTCGGATTCGGTGTAGATGGCGAATTCAGAGTCTCAGTGATATCCTCCGGGACAAAGAGCGAGCTGCTTCGCTTATTGAAACTTGATTGTCCACGGAGCTGATTCTGACGACCGAGACGCAACTCCCGAAGGCCATGTGCCGCCGGTGCCGGCCTCGCTGGTGAACTGCTGACTGCTGGGCTGCTAGGCAGATCGTAATACTCATAGTCTGACGGGAGATCTTCCCTGGGAGTCTGCCGCTGTCTTACTTCATTCAATGTCCGCTCCAATTTGCTTTTTTCCCGTAGAACATCCTGATACCTGCTCTTAATTTCGAACAGCTGATCTTTTAAGTCCCGGACTTCGACGCACTTGCAATCCAGATCTCTCTTCAAAAACCCGTTTCGCTCTTTCTCCATCAAAGTCGCGGCTTGCGATGTCTCAAGTTGCTTAATCAGGTCCTTAAATGTCATTAACCGTTGGGAAGTAGCCGTTTGGTGCCCAAACTTTTCTTTCATGTGTGCAATACTCGAGGAAACTTCCGGATTCACGTTGTCGTCTGGTAGATTTGACAGAAAGCTTTGGAATACGCTCCGCTCCTCTTCTCTGGCTCTTCTTTCGACCTCGAGCTCCTCCACTGCCGATATGTGCTGTTTCTGAAGAGTACTCAATGCTATTACAAGGTCCTCGATCTGGTTGTGCAACTCCACGTTTTGCTTCTGGTCTGATTGGCGGAAAAACTGCGAACCGTCGTCCAACTCCAGCGAATTGATGGTTGACGTTAGCGACGCCCTGGATCCTGTTCTTCTCAACGTACGACCAGGCATGCTGTTGGTAGGTGTCATATGGGCGGGAGAGTTAGACCCAACATTTGCCCAAATGCGACCCAGAAATCGAGTTGCGGCTGCTTGGAGCTCGGACGTTTGTATACTCATCGACTTTGTGGGCGAATCAAGCACCTGCTGTGCGGCTTCGGCTGCGGCTTCACGCCTTGATTTGTATAAGTTCTCAAGGTCTTCCAAAACATCACGTGTGGCCACAGTCGTGAGAGACATGGCGTCCGATATAAGCACGTCGGCGTTCCCTTCATAAACCTGCCACAATGACCGACCTAAAAGCAATTGAAGTACTTCATCCTCTTCCTTCAACATCAATATTCGCTCTTCATTTGCCTGCATGACAGCAATGGCGACACGCATTAACGTCTCCAACGCGCCTTCGGCGAAGATAACGTCGTAGATCCGGAGGAGCATGTTCAACGGGCAAGTAACTGCAAAAAAAGAAAGGAACCATTGAGTAGCGTAGATGGACTGCACTCCAAGTTTCTCCATATGCTCATCGACCGCAGGAACAAATTTCTTCAGGAGCTGCGTGAACTGGAATATTCGAAGATGGAGTCCTGCCATGTCCGCCGTAAACATCGTCCGCAAGTCGTATTCTTCCATCAACCGCACGAGTACACAGAACGCCGAGCGCTCATCCATATGCATCAGTAAGGGGCCGACCAAAAAGGCGAGACCTTGGCAATATCCGACCTGCATGTCGTACAAACTGAATGCGCGAAGGACCTGAGCGAGCATCTTTTGTCCCTGACCACCTCGCTCCCTGAACATTTCAACGTCTGGAAACGTACGATGTAAATCTCGACCAATTACTTTGTCGTACGGCGAAGGCTCTGCAATAAGTGCGTTGAATAGAGACTCTAACGTTGAGTCGCTCGCACCTGCCATGCTCTGCCACACTAGACCACGCAATGGAGGAGGCACACCACCTTTGATCTGTATGACCATGAGTAAATTCCGCTTTCAAATTGGAAAAACACCATACCTTTTTGGAGAGTAAGCATGGAAGTTTGCCAGCTGTACGAGGATAGTCGGCAACCAGTACAGCCCAAAATTCGAGATCCGTTAGCTGTGGAGCATTCGGAACCATGGATATCCTTAGACTATTTTGCTTTTCCACTATCTTTCGTAACTTCTCTACCGACACAGGACGACGTCTCCGCGGCAGGGCACTGGATGGTAATGCTTTTGGATCGAGCTCGAATCTTGCGTTTTCTCGTTCCAGACGGGCTAAAAGATATGCAGTACTCTTCAAAATCCGAAATGTTAGCTTTATATTCAGACCAACAGGGAAACATACTTCGTCGCTAGCACTCTCTCGGGACTCTTGGCACTCCGTGCGCTCCAATTCGTTCCAGTTAACAGTCTCAGACTCGTCATCCAATGACTGATCGATAGGAAATTCAGCCGACCCAAGCGATGTTCCTATCGATGAGTGTGCCGTAGAAGGAGCCGAGTCTGACAAAGTTTCCGGAACGAAACTGGCGACGGATGAAGCATCCGACAACGATACCGTGACTAGAGACTCCGGACTGTTGTCTTCCATTGATTCCATTGTGCCTTGCTAGAAATGCATGAATTCGGAGACCAACGACCTAATGAATTTGGCAAACACTGAACGAGTGATTGTTTCCGCGCCTCGCGTCTGAAATTGGAGAAAGGAGAATATCAAAAGGAATGACTGACTCAAACAGTAAAGGATCGGGGGAAAAGAAAAGCAGGACGAATATAAACGAGCGACTGCAAGAAATTACAGATTAGAAGACCTTGGAGCACGAAGAAAGACGCGAGCGTCCGGGGAAAGAGCCTGCTCGCTGAACTCCAAGGATTCACAACTAGAGGGATGCCACGCTGCAGCAAAGTTAGCCCACTTTAGGCGTGGAACGCATTTTCCAGAGGCGCGTCAGGGGTTGTCTCAGGCTACCAATTGTCGCGATTAGGGTTTGTTGCGCCATTAGCCCCTGCGGTTAGCGCATAAGCGCGTAACAACTTTACCGCGCGTCTGGCCCCTTTCCCCCTCCTGTCTTTCGCCTAGTATATATTTCACCCTGATTCAACAAGAAGCATAAACATAAATAGACACAAAGATGAATATCGACATGTCGATTTGTTTACGTCACCGAGTTTCATTGTATCTTGGTATCAGGTAGTGTTTCTCGCCCAGATGGAGCTGTGCGGGGCTTCGTAAGTCAACCCCTGTCTTATGCACATTCTCCCACAAAAAGATTCTTCGAATAGTTGCTCGATCTATCGAGTGCAAGGCGCACTATGGAATATTCTACTACAGCTTTTCAGGAAATATCGAGACTACCTACATATACTTAAGCATAAATTATTGCGTGACGATTTAATAGAAATTTCCGAGTACCAAATGCGCGTTTTACCCTATTTGTTTACATTTGAAGTGCGGCGCAAGTTGCTACAGCAACAGACTCAACGTTACCAAAGTAATGCAGCCTCTGCCAAACGGCCAAAACTTCCATCTTCAAGCCGCTGTCCGCTGTCCCGACAACTTAGCCCTACCATTCTACTCCTTTAGTAGACATGGCACCGTCTAAGGACTTGGTTGCCTTTGACGACCGAATAGCTTCATTTAGAGCTCACCGTGTCGGAAATGGATCGAAACGAGGAGCACTCAAAGCATGGCCTCATACGCGACCGAGTGTGACGCAGGTATATTTCCCATTACGTGGTGTCTAATTTAACTGTCTAAATTGCGTTGTAGATGGCTAAAGCAGGATTTATATACAATCCTTCGCCGAAGTCGCCGGATAATGTTACCTGTTTCTTGTGCGAAAAGAGCCTTGACGGATGGAATAAAGGTGACGACCCGAAATTAGAACATCTGGACCACTCGCCGCGGTGTGCGTGGGCAATTATTCACGGATCCGACTGGAAAGAAGATGAGTACCATGACCCGGAATGTAGCGAAATGTTGAACGCCAGGTTGGAGACTTTTGGTACTTGGTGGCCGCATGACGGAAAGCGAGGATGGGTTCCTACTAGCAATAATGTTAGTTAAGCACCGAGAATTTCAGTTAGCGACAATTTTATTGATTTACAACTAGATGAGCAAAGCTGGATTCTTTTACAACCCCGGGAGACACGGCGATGATTTTGCCGCATGCATGTATTGTGGTGTGGTGTTAGATGGCTGGGAGCCAAAAGATGATCCCATGTAAGAGACAGCCTGGCATATTTGTCAGCCAGAAAGCTAACAGTTCGATTTAGCGAGGAACATAGGCGACGTGGTCCCGATTGCTATTTTTTTACTCGAATACGTAGAGGCTCGTCGTCATCCAAGAGCAAAAGGAACTCCAAAGGGCGACAGTCAACAACGGCAGTGTCTAGGAAGAGTAGCGCCCGAAAACGGCTAAGTTCTGAAATGATTACTGGCGATGAAGTTGAAGTTGAAGAGTCTAAGCCTAAGCGGAGAGCGAATAAACGAAACAGCAAAGTCCGGCGATCGTCCGTTGAAGAGGATATATCCCGCGAAGTTGACGAGGCGAATGCCAGTCAGTCATCACAGCGGCGGCTATCGGCACGGTTGGTGGCTTCTCGAGAAATAACGTTGAGTAGTCTGCCAACGGACTCTATCGAGGAAGGTGAAGAGGAACCCGAGATCCCTTTGAAGAGAACACGTGGTCCGAGGCCAATGAAGCCGAAGACGAAGACGGCAAAGGCAAAGCAACTATTACACGGTAGCAGTCCAAATACTCAAACGGTACCACCACTACCTCCGTTGCCGATGATTATGGTCGATCGAGTCCTTGGGAAGAGCTCTCCAACACGAGCTTCTGAACAATCTCGAGCGTCGTCCGGATCAAGCTCAAGCCTTTTGGAAGATCTCATTGCAAATTATTCTGAAAACTACGAAGAAGCCCTAGAATCGGCGACAACGAATGTGAATCCAAAGGATACTCGTGAGGCCGACCTAAGGCCATCCACACCTACGACTGAAATCAATATAGATCAAGCCGTGTGCTCGAGTTCAAAGCCAACATCGCGCGCCGTAACGCCGAAGACAAATTCACCGGTAATGCTTTCAGTTTTAATGAATGGACAGAAAAAAGCTAGTATGACTGGCGCAACTGAAGAGCTTATTTCAGATACGAGTTTCAGACACAGTCCACCACAGACTGCGGCAAAAGCAACTCCAATTAAGCAAAGCCACAGCCCGAGTCCCGGTTCATCTACAGCCATGCAGAATGTCCCGGCCCGTGTTACGCGATCTCGTAATAGGGATACAGAAAACAGTGCGGCTTCGCAGGCACGCGATCGCAAGGTGTCCAGGTCTCCTGCTCTTAGTGACGGCGTGCAATTCCCGACAGATGGCCACTCTAATAGGACAGATGCAGCGGCTCGCACTCCACGGGAAGAAACTGCCTCTGGAGTAATCAATCTTAACAGTTCTCCTCGTGTACTTATGGACAGTCCTCAAAATGGAAATGTTGCCCCAATCTCTAGAGACAGTCCAAGTTATAAGCGTCAGTGGTCTCCTAAGAGTTTGTCGTGTTACGTAGAAGAACTGGATGATCCCAAACAATGGGCGAAGATCTTAGGTGAAGCTGAGAACATTTCGGAGATGGACATGGGCATGACAGTCGAGGCGTGGATCATGCATGTGGCTGAGATGAGTGAGCGAGCATTACTGATGAGATGCGACAGGTTGATAGAGTTTCTTGAGAGCGAAAGTGGGAGAGCCATAAAGCAACTACAGTTGTTGTCAAGCTGATTCGCGCTGCCGGAAAACAAGGTGTTTATTGTTAATAATACCGTGCATTACGAGCGTTCACGATAGTTGTTGTAAACAACAACTATATCTTGTGTCTCAACGTAGAATTATTAAATTACCGGGAAGGTCACTGCCAGGCGACTCTCACACTGTTGACCAACGGGACTCGGCCACGCCAACAGTCAGATGCTGGGCTGCTACCGAGAGCATTAGTTTATAAAATGTCGCGTCACGAACTTGAAGTGAGGCCGCACGCTCAAGATAATCAGATCAAGGTGGCTCGGAAACTGGTAATATTGTTTGTACCATAATATGAAGCATTCCATTGTGTTGATTCGGTGGCGCGTGGCACGTGTCAGCCCGAGTCATCCGAGCCCCATTACCGACATCAGCCACAAGCATGCATCTGTCCCATAAGGAACGCGTCGCAGGCCCTGCGGCTCAAGCAAGCAAGAAGTTCTCTCGGCTCACTAGCAACAATATCCGAGCCAGAGTGAAAAGTTATGGTTGGAAGTATCCCAGTTATGCAGGGAACTTCCGGTGACACTCTAGACGAGTTGGCAAATCCGTCATCATTAACCGTTCCGGAAATCGCGGTTGAGGAGTCCCAGGATGTGTCCAGTCTGCTAGACGATCCCCCAAAACGGCATGTCCGACATGTGTCTTTTGATGAACAACAAAACCAGGAGGTTCCAGCAAACGAAAATTGCCTAAGCCCCAATCCAGGTCACAGTCGCTGGTCAGTACGCCGACAGTGGGGTCGGAGTCCTAGTCCAGGCAAGGTACGCGTTGCATCCGCCGATGACCGATCTCCAAGTCCTCGGCCTCGGAAATCCGCAGAGGAGACTGGATCGTTCATGGACGACCAGACCCAGTCAGCAAAGTCTTCGACATTTCCACAAGACGAGAAGAAGACTTCATCCGCTAATGCGTATCGCTATCTATTCCGGAAAAACTTCAATCCCGATGAGCCAGAAACAGACGACGAGAGAAGGGTGCGAGAAAGACTACACGAGGTTTTAAAGTTTATCAGGAAACAGCGGATCTGCATGATGACATCGCAAAATGCCAAGGGCTATTTGGTTGCCAGTGCTGTCGTTGTAGCTGAAGTGGTATACTCGTGTGACGAAAGTCTACGGCATTGGGTTGCGCGAACTTACACATGAAACAGGAAAATGGTGTTGACTTTGTGTTTCATGCAAATCGGCGAACACTTAAGGTTGAGGATATCGATGACAACCCGAATATAAATCTTTCGTTCCAGAACAGTGAAACTGTGAGTGTCGCCTTGGGTCAAATTTTATCATTCATATCTTACTGCAGTAGGCTGAATGGGTGTCGATCGCTGGCACTGCAAAAATATCCAATGATATCGACGACATTGATAGGTACTTAAGAACTAACTTGAAAAATTGGGTGGGCAGCCAAACAGACCTCGGTGGCAAGGTAATTGGTCTCGTGCATATATTTGCGTGGGTAGCACTAATCCCAATTAGAATATAGGAATCGTCCACCTGCGGACACGTTCGATCGCGTACTCTGTTAGCGATGATTTTACGTTCGTTCCTACCTCCCAGCAAAATGGCATTGTTAGAGGCGAGATTCAATATTCCAATGGAACGGTTAAAATCGATGAATCTCAGATCAAGCAATTTCGACGAAGATACAAACATACTCGCCAACGCACACCGAGTCGATCTCGAACAGAATAGGCGATAGTGCCCAAGGAGACCCGAAGTACTGTACTTGAAGGATCGCTGAGGATTCGCACATCAAGATAACGTACAATAAAATCGTCAACATGAGTCTACTCGGTATGCTGTGAGCACATACATTATCTATATTTCGTTGAGATTGTCCAGTCGAAGATATTATCTGCGTAGGTTTTATCAAGTAAAAACTTGTCCCTCTCGACCTCTCCAAGAATGCGAAAGCTGCTACTAGCCGTATGGCTAATGCCGCTTGCAGCCTCTGGCCGTAGCCGTCTGATAGCCCCTGATCCTGCCCCGGCCCCGGCCCCATTCAGGAGATGTTCCCTTTCTCGAGATATATATAAACTTGCTCCGCTCCATGCCCCAAGACTTGTTATGGCTTTGATCCGCGATCTATCGCCAATAGTCCAGGGGCGGAAATTCTTTTGTAGGTCTATACTATCACCACCAGCGGAGTCACGCACCAGACAGTTCCGCACCTCCTCCAATATCCTTAGCGTTAATCCTGGAATATTACTGCAGCCTCCGACAAAAAGTATCCGAGAGAGCATACTTGCTCGGGTGTCAATACCTAGTCCCGATAGACAAGATACTATAAGATCGGGGATCGGGAAATCATCGATATCATCGACGTTATCTTCTGCGCGCTGTAAAAATAATTGAACTAATGGCTTATGTCGCGTTTCGGCACTGGGAATGTAATACGTGTTTCCCGACAGTGTGATCGCAAAGGCTTGTTGAGAAGTTCTTGCCGAAGTGGATAGGTCAATGGGTGTGCAATACATGGCTCGAGCAATAAATTCCTCGACTTCGTCAAATGACGGTATAACATCAGTGGATGCCTTCAGGGTCCTACTAACTAGGTCGTGCAGTCTCTTTCCTGCGCGTAATGTTGATCGTGTGGCGGATAGGATTGGCTTGTAGTCGAATATCTACAACGGTAAGATCCCTACATTCTTGACAACTCACATACTCAGCCACAACATACCGGCGTGATGGTTGTCTCATGCCATCCTATATCCACCACAAGTGCAGTTCGAGCACCGGCTGCTAGCATCGAACCAATCGGAGATAACATATACGTGACCGATATTGACTAAATTGTCAGCCGCCAACAAGCCCTTTAAAATGTGGCCGCCGATTAATTTGCCGATACGAACCTGAAAGTAATTAAATAAAACAAAGGCAATAGCCTTTTTCAGTTGCAGCGTCATCATTGGATTTTCAAGGATGACGACCTTCCGGCTTTTTCCATCCAAGAGCAGATGTCTGCTCTCCACATCGTTAGCACCGACAGAACAAAGACAAAACAAATTCGTCAATTATCTCACTTGTAATATATGTCCCTCAATATTGCTTGCAATATATCATGGACGTGCTCTATACTTGTATTTCTCGTATCCAAGTCCCAAAGTACATGTGTTTTAATTCTGCCCCTCAGATCAGGACCGATCGGTATCTCGCAGACAGGCCGTTCCATACCGGCTATCCCAGCCCTAATACCACGTGCTCCAATGTCAAGAATAACAGGAGGATCAGTGTACTGCTGTCGCGTAGTTGGTGATAATAATGGCGAGGATGCGAATGAAGGTGATGCACCAGGCGTTGTAGGAGAAGAAGAGGAGAGCTGCCGTCGCAAGACCGCGATGCCACGTAGTAGCTCACTGGTCCCCGTATCGCCGTCAGAGTTCGCCATGCCACTTCAATTGCTCTGATATTATTACCGCGAATGCATTGTTGACATCGAAGTAAAATATATGCGCGATGTTTAAGATTGCAGTGATAGCGTGAATCGAACGCGCGACGCCGTGAAACGCGCTCCCGTTATTACGCTTCAAATCTGTGCCTTCTTACGGCCGAACAAAGCAGCGACTGTATGCCCTTCACCCTGCTCCCTACCAACGATCTAAACAAAGCTTCAACGCACACGACCTATCCCTCTCCCCACGTCCGATCATGGACGAGCCAGACTTGGCCACACAGCCGTCTACGGTTCCACAACAGGTTGGGCAGTATGAGTCTTCGAACCAGGAAGATGAGAATGTCCTATGCACGCTCGTGTGTTTGACAGGTAATATCAAGAACGTAGTGTTACGGATGGACGAGACCACAATTGGCATCGATGGCAAGTCGGCGACGAAGAAAGAATGGATATTTGGCCGGAATTCACGATGCGATGTATATTTAGGAGAAATAAAGCGAGTGTCGAATCATCATTTCAGAATATGGACAGTGAGTAGATTGACTACGACTGACGATATAGAAATTCTGACTCCAACTTATAGCGCGATCCCCCTCCAAATACCAATGAACCGCCCATTGTCCTAATCGAAGACGTTTCCACGAATGGCACATATCTCAATCAATCACGGTTACCTCGAAAACGATCATGCATTCTGACACAGGGCGACGAGGTGGGTCTAGGTATGGGAGTCCCACAAGACGAAATCCGCTTTTTAATGAATTTCGGACCGGCTTTTCTACGTGGACGACAACAGCAAGTGCAAGAAAATACCCTAGAAACTGGTATATACGGCAGATACGACATGCGTGATACGATTGGAAAAGGTGCTTTTGCAACGGTGCGAAAGGCTGTTGATCGTGCGACTGGAGAGGTGTTTGCTGTTAAAGTGATTCCGCGGAGACGTATCATGGCCGGCTTGGCTGTTAAACGCGAGGTGGAGATCTTGATGCGACTGAACCATCCACATATTGTTAAATTGAAAGAGCTGTTCGAGGACAGGTCAAATGTGTATCTTGTCATGGAGTACGTCGCCGGCGGTGATCTCATGGACTATATCACAAAACATGGCGCAATGAAGGACAATATCGCAAGGACGGTTGTTAAGCAAGTGTTGCAGGCCGTCGCGTATGTGCATTCAGCCGGAATCTCTCACCGTGATATCAAACCAGACAATATTCTCGTCGTGTCAGAAGATGAGCCTGATGGAAAGCCAATACAAATCAAGGTCTCTGATTTTGGACTGGCTAAAATCTCAGAATCGGGAACATTTTTGAAGACCTTTTGCGGCACGTTGGCGTATCTGGCACCAGAAGTCATCAAAGCTAGAGACTCCTCTTCACGCGCTCATCCCGAACGGACGTCGACATACTACTCAAACAAGGTCGACATGTGGAGCATAGGATGTATGGTTTATGTTCTATTAACGGGCTATCTGCCGTTCAATGGGAGTACGCAGGAGCAATTATGTAACCAGATTATGGCCGGGGAGTACTCTCAGCAGCCGCTTGACGAAGCAAAAGTTTCCGCAGATGCGAAATCGTTCATCGGTACGCTGCTAGAAGTCGATCCAAAGAAACGACCTACAGCAAAGTTAGCCCTTCTCTTGAACTGGCTACGTGACGGTCCACAGCCTGCCGTTCCTACCTTGGTGAGCGAGGATGACGACAAGGGTTTGGAGAGAAAATTGGACGATGACGATGACGCCATGGAAGGGGTGGAGGAAGTTGCTCCCGGCCATGCATCCGATATTGACAGCTCAGATCTACAGAAACGGACAGCTAAGCTGGAGATATCCAGGGCACGTTCGATTTCAGGGCATGCGCGAACGTCATTGATCGAACCCCATGGGGAAGTCGGCAATGAGGACAAAATTAAAATCGACAGTATTGGTCAGCAGCCAATTGCAACGGGAGTACGAGACTACGCTGATGACAACGACTTGTGCTCATCGTCGATAGGCGAGTTGCCACCGAAAACATGGCTCATGTTAGAAACCATGAAGGACAGTATTCCGTACAAAGACATCATGATCTCACGCGAACAAGTCTGGTTTGGCCGTGCGCCTAGATGCGAGGTCCGGTTGACCGACAGTCGGACGTCCAAGCTCCACTGCTATTTAAGAAGGAAGCGGAATAGCAACGATTCCGATACAATTTACCTGAGCGATTTCTCGACGAACGGGTGTTTTGTGAATAATCAGAGAGTAGGATCAGGCATGCAGGCTACACTGATGGATGGAGACGAAATAGCTATCTTTAAAGAACGGACTGAGAAGTTGGCGTTTAAAGTGCAACTTGTAAGGCCCCAGGAGTTTCGGGTTTTGGAGAGGGTGCATGGTGTGGTGGAGATTGTACAGACTCCGGTGCAGAAGAATGATCTAGCAGGGAAACGGAAGAAGCATCCCCAAGATTACGACGATGCAGAACTGAAATTGCAGAAGAAGAGGAGTATGCTGGTTTAGACACAAAAATGCATGTGCTGTTTATGGTGGGTAAATTGAGCAATGAGAGGATTCGATTGGTTACAAGCATGGATTATGAAAATCTGAACTTTGGGCGTTTATCATGATAATGTATGATTTGTTATTTTTTTTTTCATTTAACTTATTGGTTAGTTAACATTGAATTGGTTTACAAAATTACTGTAGTACTGTAATAGCTTCCCAAGCACAAGTCACGCGCCGTATGTTCAGTTGTGTATTCGTGGTGCTTACACTCCAGACACTACCACTATCTCTGACGAACATAACTTGATTCACCACCTTTTCATCACAGCTCGTAAGACTGTGATTTGTCAATAGATTTTTAATTGTTATTTGAAGTCAAATAATATTCCGTGATGGAGGAACTAGGAATCGTTCCACCGACCACAACGAAGACAACGGTCCCTGCCGCCACACCGACGAAGTCGTTGACCAAGAATGCGAAGCCGCCATCGGAAGCAGGGCCACAGGATCCATACAGTCGTCTAAAGAAGCTGGAACGAGAATTAGAGTATTTGAATTTACAGGAGGAATACATCAAGGATGAACAACGAAATCTGAAACGGGAGCTGGTTCGCGCACAAGAGGAGGTCAAGCGGATCCAATCTGTTCCGCTTGTGATCGGGCAGTTTTTGGAGCCGATAGACCAGCATACTGCCATAGTTGGTTCGACTACTGGTTCAAACTACGTCGTGCGGATTTTATCGACACTGGATCGAGAACTGTTGAAGCCGTCGTCGTCGGTTGCGCTACATCGGCATTCCAATTCGCTAGTCGATATTTTGCCGCCAGAAGCGGATTCAAGTATCGCGATGCTTGGTGCGGATGAGAAGCCGGATGTCTCATATGCAGATGTGGGTGGTTTGGATATGCAAAAGCAAGAGATTCGAGAGGCGGTCGAACTACCTCTTACGCAGTCTGAGCTTTACAAGCAGATTGGAATTGACCCCCCACGCGGAGTATTGTTGTATGGACCGCCTGGCACGGGTAAGACCATGCTTGTGAAGGCCGTGGCGAACAGCACTACTGCTTCGTTCATCCGGGTCGTTGGATCGGAGTTCGTGCAAAAGTACTTGGGTGAGGGCCCACGAATGGTTCGAGACGTGTTCAGACTTGCGCGAGAGAACTCGCCGGCCATTATTTTCATTGACGAGATTGATGCAATCGCAACCAAACGATTTGATGCGCAGACTGGCGCGGATCGAGAAGTGCAGCGAATTTTGCTGGAGCTGCTGAACCAGATGGACGGTTTCGACCAGACTTCGAACGTCAAGGTATGTTCTTGACCGCGTTTGTAGAAAATGGGACCGCTCTAATGACACGAATAGGTCATCATGGCTACCAACCGTGCCGACACGCTCGACCCGGCACTTCTGCGCCCCGGTCGCCTAGATCGCAAAATCGAGTTCCCGTCCCTGAAGGATCGCCGAGAACGTCGCCTGATCTTCTCAACAATCGCATCGAAAATGTCGCTCGCACCCGAAGTAGATCTCGACTCGCTCATCATCCGAAACGATCCGTTATCTGGCGCTGTGATTGCAGCGATCATGCAGGAAGCGGGTTTGCGCGCTGTGCGAAAGAATAGATATGTTATTCTGAACTCTGATCTTGAGGAGGCGTATAATGCGCAAGTCAAGACGACGAGCGATGTGGATAAGTTTGACTTCTACAAATAAAACTACGGCAGTTTACGGGTAGAAGTTTGAAGAAGAGGCGCCGGGCAGACAACAGTACAATATAAGCCCAAATGTAATTTATATGAGACTGGGTATTGTTGGTAGTTTGTGCAATTAATGCATTACATTAGCATCGTCTGAGTATACGTAACGCTTAGTCGACAGGACTGTGCAGAACAAGTTCACTTCGGGATCGTCAGGCCGTCGTGGTCTCGTCTATTAAACGCAGTAAGATCTAAGATCTGAAGCATATAGCACCATACAAAAACCGAATCTCAAACTCCGTATGCAAACCCGCCCAAACAAAACGTATGCAAAAAATGTAATTATAGACAATGGATAATATTCGTCCTTGATGGTTCACGCCTTTCTTTCATCCCATCGCAGTTAATCTGGATGACTTCCGGGACAATGCCGACTGAGCCTTGCGAGACCGGAAAAGATTATACTCGTACTCCAGGACTTCCATGAATAGATCGGGGTTCTGGACGTCGACAAACCGTGTCAACTGCTGCATGGCGGTTTCGAAATCGGCCGTGACAAGAGTGTCTATCGAATGTTAGCAGACTTTCATTGCACAAGTTCACCGCTAGATTCATACTGCGCATGCTGTCGAGCAGTGTGAGCGCGGCGGCGTGGATGACACCTAGTCCATCGTCGCCTAACAAGAAGAACACGTCCCAGATCCTCAGCTGGGTCGAGAATGGAACCGAGTAGCTGAAGAGGGTCAAATACCACTTTGTCGCGTAAAATGTCGGTTCGATCTTCAGGGCTTCCAATTTCTTTCCTATTTTGCGTGTTTTCAGTGCCACACGAAGGTCTTCGAACGCGTCCATGAGACCACCGAATCCGGGCGTGAAGAGTACACCAAGATGCCGAGTGGTAAAGATACGGACGAGCATCATGAAGCACGTTGTTTCATCGTAATAGCAGAGTAAAGTTGCCGCTAGCGGCGCCATGCCTTGGACGTAACCCATGTCTGATTTATGTAGCGAGAATGCGTGGAGGACGCGGAAGAGAAGCCGCTGGCCACCCCGATAGCGGGCTGAGAACATGACGTGGGAATCGATTGTTCGGGGCACGTCGAGATCGATTTGTGTGTCGTGGGGTGAGGGTTCGACGATGTATTTCTTGCAACAGGTTGGCATTTGCCATTGATAAAATAAATTGTACCGGGGGACTTACTGGGTATAATACTTCCAGATCGTGGTCTGGGATGTAATTTTTCTTTTTTCTTGCAGACGTCGTGAGAAATGAGTGCCATGCGGAAGCCTTAGATGGTCAGCATTGTCCTTTCCTCAAATGATGTAATGAGCACCCAAACCTACCCTCCACGCATCAGGAATGCCCTTAAAAGTCCTCTCGATTAGTTTCAGGCTTTTCTCAAAATGATACGTAACCACGCCAGTTTTCTCGTTGACCCGCCGGGTGGCCATTTCCCGCCATTTGACCTCCCGCATTGATTCGCGCCGCGGTTCGAGTTGGGGTGTGTAGTCGACAATTGCCGGTGCGCGTACCTTCATGTTATTTAGCCGCAACAGAAGGTGTAAGTGCAGCAACGCGGAATTGTGTGTTGACGGTTGACGCCATCCCTGGGGCGGAGGACTCCGTTTGATAATGAACCCGTATCTACGACGTCAGCTCGGTTGGTCTTCTGTCGGACATCCCTGTGGTAATCGCTCCCGATCATCGGACATACCTGTCAACGTCATTCGCAGTCACATCCTCCCAATTCTCGGTGCCGCCTGCAAGCAGGCCGACGTTGATATTCGGCCGGTCGTATTTGGCCTGGACCTCTTGAGATGCGAGCACGACGTCCTCAGGTAAAGTTGTAGTGCTTGTGCTTTTGGACAGCGACGAGCTGTTGACTGCCGAGTTCAGGGGCGAGGACGTGATATCAGCCACGGCCGACATTCCGGAGAAGATTAGGGAGCTATTGACGCAGAATAATTATTGATCCGGAGGTCGTCTAAATTGCGGATGGTATAACAATATGGGTCTCGTGCAGAATCATATCAGTCGTGCGTCGCGGCGTGGAAATTAGACGTCCCCGTAGTCATCTCGTCAGGAAGCGGTCAGGCCGACAATTGACCTGGCCTGGCAGATGATTGATGCGTCGACGCCGTCGAGGAAAGTCTCCCACACTGAATGCTGTCACATTCAAGGGGGCTCGTGTACACAGTCGCACGAAGGAGCGCGGCCGAGGTCAAGGGTTTCTTGCGATTTCGATTGACAGCAATTAGCAAGTTATTGTAACTTATCGGCTCTTATACCGCATAGGATATAACTGGCACGTTAACAATCACTTCGGGTTACAATCACCCGACAGAATTGCAGACTATGAACGGCAGTATCTGTCTATCCTTTCTAACCTCGATGATTAGGAATTCGAGCCTCGCAAATCAAATCTTATGAGACAGAAATTCAGTTGCTAATGAGCTAAGTATAATATCTTACTCGTCCTGTATTACACAATGCTTAACTAACAACACACGTTTGGACCGATTTATTCAACATCAATCTTAAGCAATTAACTTTAAGCCGCATGGTGTGCGGTTTAGTCGCAGGGCCGAAACCAGCACAAGGCAAACCTTAAATTTCGGACTTCGGACTTAATGAGGCGCTTTTAGCGATAAAGAGGGATGAAAAATAGGTCTTGACCACTTTTTCGAGTTTGTATGGGAAAATGGACCCCTGCGATACAGCGCTTTTTCTGCTTGAATTGGGACTAGTTAAAAAAAGTGATACTTTTTTCTGAGTGCACCATTCAAAAAAGTGCTTCTTCCCAATTGGGTTGTGGCTGACTAGATTGAGCGAAAAAGTAGTGAGAACAATTGGGACTTTTTTAAATGGTGCAGGGCCTTAACTTTATATGTCCTGACAAGTTGTAAGTGATTAAACGTTAAAAGCCAAGGCTATCGAGAAGATAAATGGATCAGACGTCGACAGCTTTACTAAGCTCCCTGCATATGTTAAAGCTATTAAGGATTCCAATACCGGGAGTCACGCGGCCCTGAAAGTGATTGAGGGGCAGTTCCACAGTTAGTAACGTCAGCTATGCTTCGTCAATTGAGGATTCCAGCGCGGCTCAGGCGTGGAGTGCGGCGCAGCCATCGCCGCATTAGAAGACATGTTGTCGGGGCTCTCAGCAGCGCAGATGACTGCAAATTGGTGGCCCAGTTGACATGGAATTCTGGAGACGGCGTCTTTCAGTCCTCTAGGGAGTCTGGAGATAGTCAGTAGCTAATACCAAGCTGTTCGCGTGATCGCGGATCAGGCAGGCCGAATAGTTGCCGCTGGACACCCAGTGTAACACAATCACGCTCGGACTCGTATTGTTGCACAGATCGGACACCGTTGCCCACTCGTCCATGTCTCTCCTCTGGTTATAAATATAGCCATCTGTCCCCCCTGAGACGCGTCTCTCGCAGACACACCCACACAGACAAGCGCAGCCCGCACGAAGCCGCTTCACGCGCTTCACAACTCCCGACCACCTTGTAGCCACACAAGAATGGACGAAGGCGAAGATCAAGATAATCTCGCGCAAGAAGGAGACGCGGCTATCGAGGGAGAACCAGACCCAACCGCGACCGAAAAGAAGCGAGGTGGGAGGAGGAACCTGAACAACGTGTGGGATGCAGGCGACACGAACGGGCTTTCCAAGTGTGCGTTTTGTAATCAATTGTACACGACACGCAACGGCCACGGGTGCGTCGCAAAAAGCTGGAGGAAGGAGCGTGAAGACGAGCTCGAGTATGAAAATGTGGATACGGTCACACGCAAGATGTACTTGTCTCGACTGCTCGACATTACGGTCAAGGCTCCTCAGGCCTCCTTTTTCGTCCAGTGGATCCTTGCGCGTGTAGATGGTCAACACCGCATCCTCTGGTTTGCAACGCGACTCCTTCACGCCTTGATCGTCTCAACCCTTCGGGTTGTCACGCTCGACAAATGAACAATACATGCTCATCCCGTCCACAAACGTACCGGCAGATCGTCTCGTCATCAGCCAGACTGTGATTCACCGAGCCTTTTCACTTGTCTCGGCGAAAGGAACAAGTCGTCCGAGTAACAGCAAACTGGATCAAGTCTACAACGATACTTTTGCCAAATATCGGGACTGCCTCCAGCCGTGTTTGGGAGATGGCGAGCATCTGATGGGGACCAGCCTTCAGTATGCGGGCAAACAACTCGCGGCAAACTTTTCCGTCATGATGGCGGCGCAAATCTGGAAGCGCACGGCCTATTGGATCCGTCAGGAAATGGTTGAAATCATTTTGGAGCGTGTTGAGCCTATTCCCGTCTTTCAAGGTCACAAGAGCAAGATTGTTGGTGCCATCTATTCGTGGATTCACAAGTTTATCATGCATGAAGGGGCAGTCGACACCCAACCGCGTCTAGCTGGGCAATCTGAAGAGGAGATACGTACCCTCTTTTTCGAACACGTCAAGGCCAAACTCAACGAGCACAAAAAAGGTTCGCGTTCGCGTTCGCATCGTGCCGTTGATTTGTTTGCGGCTGATGCGCACAAAAACGCGTGGAACGAGATCTGGAATGAGATGTTTACTCGCTTTGCACGGCACATCCTGACAGTACTGATTCCATTTGAAGATAATGCGGCGACCGGAGGAGAAGATGATGCTGGGGAAGTTGTTGATGTTGACGATATTTCAGCGTCCATGGCGAAAGGACGTGATTTCATTTCGTGCCGTCGTGCTGAATGGCTGTTTGCGATTCTCAAACGGTTGGAGGAGTTGCAGAAAGGTGCCGAGAAGCGATTCGAGTCGGAAGAGTTGGCATTGTGTAAACAACAACAGCAACAGAAGCGCAAGCGTCACGCACCGGTTCTCAAGATGCACAACCTGTTCCCATTGACTGGAAACGTTCCGGGCCACATTCAATGCACCGAACAATTGTTGCTTCATGCATACAAGGCGTACCTGAAGGAGCACGGAACGGAACGGGAGAAGCAACAACAAGTGGTCCTTACCGACTGGATGAAGTTGTTTGGACCTCCACCTGAATTCTGGAAGCTCAAGCAAGAGGAGGGAGGAGTTGCAGGTGAAACAACTTGTCGTGTGCGGTTGAGAAACAAGTTTATGACGGATGGCATCTCTGTCTCTCTGACCGAGACCACTGTGGTACTGAAGAAGAAGCGTCCGAAACCAAAATCGAAAACGAAATTCGTTCCCGTCCCTGCCAAGATACGCATGCCATACGTTGACAAGGAAACGATTGAAGACCTGATGCATCACCATAACGTTCGTACTGTTTTGTTTGTGGACCCGGGCCTTGGGCGGATCGTGACGGGCAAGTTTTTTCCTATTGAACGGATCCGAGATGCCATCACGCGCCAACAACAGGCCGCTGCCACTGCAACAACACAAGTCGACGGGAGCGAGTACAAAGAGGTTGGATTTCGTGAATTGTTTGATGCACCTGATACGCGCAATCTCGCCAAAGGCGATGCGAAGCTTTCCTGGCGTCAGCAACGCAAACAAGCAACAGGAATTGATTTTCGCATCACCGCAAAGGAGCGTGCATACATGTGCAAGACGAAAAAACACGCACAGCTTCGGCAACGATTGCAACAGGAGGAAACCGGAAGACGCAAAGAAGAAGGGAGACGAGAAGGAGTTGGTCGACCCTGCCTCTTTGGGAAGGAGCCATCCCTCAAGAGCACATCTTCTGACGCGTTCACAGAGTATCTCGACTTTATGTGCGCTGCCAACCGGTTGCACGATATTTTCTCCTTTTACGGCCAGCCAGTCTTTCGTCATTTGCGGATGGATAGCTATTCCGCGCAACAGCGCTGGTGGGTCTACGTACAAGACAAGATGTATCGCGTGTTGGACGATCACAAGATTCGCCTTCAGATTCCACGCTACAGACGTCCGTACGCGTATGGTGATCCGAAGCACCCACTCGCAAACCAGACTCCATTACGCCTCGTTGCGAAAGGAAAACAACCAGAGCGTCGTCAGCTCAAGATGCGCACCAACAGTCTTCCCAATCGTTATCGCAAGTACGCTCCCCCTCCCCCTGCAGCACCAGATCCACCTGCGGCACCACCTCCAGATGGAGGTACAGGTTACGGCCGGCTTCTCATCGTGCTTGGAGATGGTTCGTTTCGTCACAACATGCGTGGTCATGCGTCCACTTCGTCGGCGAAGCGCATCTTTCAAGAATTGAGCAAGTTGGGCGAGATGGTCCGTTGGGCGGACGAGCATCGCACGAGCAAATGCTGCTCTTCGTGCGGAGAGGAGATGGAAAAAGCCGTGGTGGTGAAGCGTCCACAAGAGACTCGACAAGCACAGTCGAAAGGGTGCCTCAAGCGCGCTATGCGCACCGCGACTTTAGCTGCCCGTTTTGCTGCCAAGCATGGTTTGCCGGATCCTCCTCCTCCTGCTGCTGCCCCTCCGCCTACGCGTGCTGACGCGACCCACCCTGCTGTTCGTGATGACGGGCGCCGTAGGCAGCCGCCGCGAGTTGATGGAGATGCATATGTGGCACGGACTCGCTTCCGAACAGGCGACGCGTTTCCATCACCTTCTGATGCTGGCGCATACGACCGTCGTCAGCTGCTGACACCTTGGGGTCTCAAGTATTGCAGTAATTGCAACCGATTGTGGTGTCGGGATAAGAACGCTACCCACAACTTTTTCTCCCGAATGGTGTTTTTGCTCGCCCAACCGAAAGGTGCTGTTGTTGCTCGCCCGACCGAAAGGTGCTGTTGCTGATGCTGTCGCAGAATCCCGTCAAGACGGTCCCGGCTACCTGTGTCGTCAAGTCAGACAAGAACAGGATGATGCCCTTGCACCCAAGTCGAAACGAGTTGCAAAACGCAAACGAGTTGAAGTACTGGACAACGAGTGCGTATGAACGCGCACATGAATGAATTTTACGTAAGTGCAAGACAAACTGACATGGTTCCGTTGAGAAAATGAGAAACTGTGCTAATACTTGAGCTTAAATTTTGTTAGATGTAACTCTATTAGCCATTGTCGGATAAGCCACCGAAGAAATTTGCCCAGGGTGATAAAAGAGAACAACATTTTATTATAAGTATTATTAGCAATAACTATAGTAACTACAGTAACTCATAACCATCCTTCAGTGTTCGGCACATGAGCACCGGGCATAGCAGCTTAGAACTGACAACTTCCCCACGACGTCTGTGTATTATTCCTCCCTTCTACAATCATAGAGTTAAGCAATCACTGGTCCGCGCCGCAGCGGCGCAAACCGTGCCTGCTGAGGAGCGACCCTCTTGATATTATTTTTCCCTTCACGGTCCTCTGAGCTGCAGTCCCTAGTGCCCAAGTCTACCTCGATGTCTGAATCCAGCTCAACCGCTGGCTCCCGGCGCACTAGTCGTGCGCGTGTGCCGTCAGATGCGAGCACGGTCGTTGATCGAAGCATTGTGGGCGCGACAGACGACGGCCAGCTCAAGCCGGTTGACTCGACCCTGAAAGAGTCCAGCGCGCAATCACGGCCAGGCACTGCGACCGCGCCTCCGCTCACGCGCACTCGGTCGCGCAGGTCTGTCAATGCGCCGCCGCCGCCAGCGATGCGTCGCGCCAATACGGCCAGCGCGATTGCTCGCCGGCCGTCGGTGACGACCGTGAAGTCGTTCCGGTCGATTGGTATGTCGCAGAAGGAAATCTATGGCGACGCTCCGGCAGATCTGGTTCAGCTGGAACGGATCCGTACGATGGAGACGGTCGCGTCACTGTACCGCAGCATCACGCGCGATGAAGGAGAAATGTCTGCGCCGAACGATGCGCAGGAGCTCGTCGACATCGACCCTGAACTTGTGACCTGGGACGGGCCGGACGACCCCGAAAACCCGCGCAACTGGCTGCGGTCGAAGAAATGGCGCGCGACAATTGCGATCTCGATATACACGTTTCTCGGCCCGTTCAGCTCGTCGATCCTGTCTCCAGCCGTGCCGAAAATATGTGCCTCGTTCGGCGTCACCGACAGGACGGTCGCGGCTCTCATGGTGTCAATTTTTGTGCTCGCGTGGGCGATTGTGCCGTTGCTTGTTGCGCCGATGTCGGAAATATTTGGGCGCAGAGTCGTGCTCCACGTTTCGATCTTTGTGCTTCTGGTTTTCAACATGGCGTGCGGCCTGTCGCAAGATCTCACGCAGATGCTCGTGTTTCGGTTTTTGGCCGGTGCAGGCGGCGCCGGACCGCTGGCAATCGGCGCAGGAGTCGTGGCCGATATCTGGAACGACGACGAGCGGACGGCAGCGATCGGGCTGTTCTCGATAGGCCCAACTCTCGGGCCCATAATTGCTCCCGTTATTTCGGGATGGATAGCCATGTCCCTGAAATGGCAGTGGGTGTTTTGGATACTTACGATCGTGAATGGGGCAGTGTTTAGTTTAGGGCTCGCGATGGTCGAGGAGACGTATGCGCCGGTGTTGTTGCAGTGGAAAGCGCGCAGGCTGCGGAAAGAGACGCAGAACCCGGCCCTGCACACTGTGTTTGAGATTACGAATTTCACGCCGATGGAGAAACTGGAGATTGCCATATCCCGGCCGATCGCGTTACTGTTCACGAACCCGATTGTGTTTGGGCTAGGATTATACATGGCTTTCACCTACGGATTCCTGTACCTGCTGCTCGTGACATTTCCATCGCTGTGGGAGCAGGATTATCATTTCTCGCTCGGCATTACGGGGTTGATGTATATAGGTCCGGGCGTTGGATTTGGACTTGGGATCTTGACGGTCACGCCGGCGGCGCAGAGAGTGTATCACGCGCTTACAGCCAGCAACGGCGGCATCGCGAAGCCGGAGTTTCGGCTACCGGTGATTGCGATAGGCGCGGTGTGCATGCCAGTCGGGTTGATATGGTACGGGTGGAGCGCAGAGAAGCAATTGTTTTGGATCATGCCGTTGATTGGCGCCGCGCTGTTTGGCGTGTCGTTGATCGCTGTGTTTCAATGCATCCAGAGCTACTTGATCGACATGAACCCCAGCTACGCGGCGTCAAGCACGGCCGCGGGAACGACGTTTCGGAGCCTGTTTGGGTTTGCGATGCCGCTGTTTGCGTCGCAGATGTATAGCAAGCTTGGCCGCGGGTGGGGAAACACCATGCTTGGATTTGTCGCGCTGGCGATCGGCACCGTCTTCCCGGCAGTGGTGTATTTTAGGGGCGAGAGGATTCGCAAGTGGAGCGACAAGCACATGGATGCACGCAAAGCGAAGGAGCAGGCGAAGAGGGAGGAGAGAATTGCGAGGCGGTTGGATATCGAGGAGAGGGACCAGATGGAGAAGGTTGCCGGAGAAGGCGGGGTGATTGAAATGAGACGGATGTCGGGTGCGGCGCAGGTTGCGGAACCGCAGTTTGGCGGCCCGAGACAGTTTGATGAGATTCCGGAGGAGGCGAGCGACGATGGGTCGATAAAGTCGAGGTCTGAGTAGATAGATTGTATGATAAAGCTGAATAGTAGAACATCTGTTGGCATGGTGTCGGTAAATTCCAGCAGGATATTAAAGCAAAGCAGTCGTCGTGGGATAGAGAAATCGCACCCGGGTTGGACTCGTCAAAACCGCCCACTGCCTCAACTTGCCGTATTTCCACACAACACTCACTTCCACCGTGGCCGTCAGCAGACAGCCTGCGGTACCAATTACTACTCATCAAGAGTATTTTAATTTACAGTCTGCGTAGTCAGACAAGGACACAGTGACGCGGGCGACATACAGCAAGACTTGGCCACTTGGCCAGGTACCCGTGCTGCGAGCTCGAGCCTGAGCGGGCACGACATGATGAGTAGTAAATAAAGAAAGGGGATCCAAAACCATTCCTTTTTGGGACTAGCGTAGATCGTCCTAGCCCACACGCGATTCCTGTACTTTTAGTGGACCATAGTGGCGTTTTTGGATGTTCAATTGGGCAGTTGCCCCGACCGAACGTGACATTACTGCCTTTTCTACTCGACCCTCCCAGTTCATGGATTTCATTTATCGACCGTCTAAAGTCAAGCCACAACTCCACCTTATACTTCACTAGATCAACCTGTTCACCTCCCCAAGACAGTAACAGCATGTGCTTAATGCAAATACCCCTCTGGAGGAAGTAGGTCAGCTTCAAGTCAATGGTCCCGAGAAAGACTGGAACGGCAGAACCTTGGGCCTTCTGGAGTACTCTGTATACATCAGTCTCGGTGCGAACGTCAGCCCAGAACCGATCAGTGGTGCCTTTGCCGACGAAAGTATAGCCGTAAGAGAGTTAGTTTGAAAAGTGCGCCCCGCATCTTCTTCTTCCCCAACGGAGTGCAGTAGTTATCGACGTCCTTGCCAAGTTGTTGCTTAATGAGTCGCACTAGGTCCGCGCTGTCGATAAGATGTCGATCAGTTTTCTGACCACCACGTCGATGTCGCCTTTCATTAGGACAACGAACGTCTAAGTACCCTTTATTGCGCAAGCCCATTAAGCAACCTTGCGTACAGTATTGCCAGGAAGTATAGGGACGATCTTCTCCTCCCCTACGAGTTTCCCTTGATTTCGAACCTCCGGCGCGTTCACGGTCAGATGACGAGGAGAGTTGGCTCAAATTCCTTTTCCTTCCCGACGCACTACTTGGTCCAGGCGACGGATCATCAGAGTCCAAATCTGACCGATAGGCTGATGTGCGAGACGGGCCAACATCAGAACTTCGGAGGTCACGATCAGTCTCGATAGGAGGAGATGATCCAGATGCCGAGGCAGATGAAAAGATGTATTCGGAGTGCTCGGAGCCCGCAGCGGTTGAACGGACCTCTGTTGCCGACGTCCGTCCCTGAGAAAGTTCAGAATCAGTTTCCTCAGTTTCCCAACGATGTAATCGAGACATTGCATCCCTTCGCCACGATTCGCTTCGTGGGATGCTATCAACTCTCATAAGACAGAAACTCAGCATCCTGCCAACAGCCGTTATCAGCAGTCGAAACCATGTATTGTCATTCGCGGCTCAGACATCCTTAATCGGCTCCAATAAAGAGTTTCCGGGTAATCCTCGGGCAGGTGGAAAAAGACTTTGCAATAGCCATTCGTCAAGCAAGCATGTCAAGACCATCCTGTATCATACCGTTATATACTTGGGCCACCGCTTTCCGGTTTTCTGTGTCGCGTCGAACCTGAACTTTTCTTCTTCGGATTTGGTAGGGATTTTGGTTTCCCTCACCACCTCCTCCCAGAAGTTCATCTCGCGCAGTCCAGAGACAGCTTGTGGGGAGACTTGTATTCGATGGTGTAGAAGAGTGTCCCGGCGCTGTTCTCCCCACAACGAACGCAAAATTGATCCGCGACTGACCGTTTCAGCTTCAGGAAGTCGTCAACACCAGCAGGTTTGAGCGGATCACTGTCAAATGCGCTTAAGTTAGTGTAGAAATCGATCTCATCGTTTAGGAAAAACAGCTCTTTTGCGGCTTGAACGGAACCCAATGCGGTTATGGCTTTATATACTTGGTCTTCCACAGTATTCCTTTCGTAGTATGCAAGATCAGCTTCACTCGCAAGTGGCCGATGGCAAATACGGCGTCCAAGTTCTTCCTGTGTATCACTGGAAGGCAAAAGTCGTGACGGAGCCTCGCCGGGAGGATGCAGGAGTTTGTAGACAGAGTCGAATATCTGTAGCTGCAGACTGAGGAAGGCAGACCACGGACGAATGTATGTAGGACACAAACGTCCTGAGGCGCCGGTCAGTTCCCCTTTCGTAGCCCGCTCTGATAGGAAGGCGTGACAATACCGGATGAATTCTTCAAAAGTCGTTTTCTGTAGCCACTCCTCCGCTTGTTTCCGCAGCTCCTGATCCTGTCAATACAGTGCCTTATAGTCCATAGAGTATTTACAATCACTGCGATGTCGATGACCCAGTTACAACATTATCAGTGGATATATGGAAGACAAGGATACTAAGTCTCGGGCGGATTCCAAGACGGGGCCGTGAACTTGATCGCGCCCATGTGGCAGCCCGCTATCATAACCCCAACCCTACAGAGCAGAATGCGTATATTTGGGCTGCAAGCATGGTCATGGTCGCAACAAGAGTACGTGTTGCGGACCGGGGGGGGTTACCGCACTGGCGGGATCTCCCTGGGATGCCGTACCGGCATCAGCTCAAGGCTATAGCTGATGACGTTCGTGCCCAGGTCCCGGCTTTCTCTCCGTCTGCGACATGGCATTTTTGAAGAATTGTGACGAGTATCGAGAGAATAAGTTAGAGCAGATGGAGAGATTGCCGTGCGAAATGAACAGCTGCACATGAAACGGAAGGCCGTGGAGGCGCTCGCGCGAGAGTGAGCCGCAGTCGAGTTGATCCATCGAGGCGAACTGGCGACCCGAGGAGAGGATAAAATACTCAACTGCCTTGCGGACAAGAGACTCTGCAGCCCAAACTGTAATTTCCCGCAGTACCAGCAGGCTTGGTCCGGAGGGCATTGCGACAGATGGCGGGTATTAAATACAGTACGAACTTGTCGATACGGTAGCGTAAACGAACGAACCAACCCGACGTCACGTTCGGGGATAATTAATTGCAGTCAGCTGGCGATGACACAATAATATTACGAATTTAGCCACGGCTGGGCCAGACGACCACCCAGCCGACTCAACACCCTGCACATTCTCGCGCGCCTGCCGCAGACGGGGCCGCTCTGGTCTCTTATAAAGCTCAGTTATTTTCCGTCTGTCCGTTTCCTCTACAGATTGCTGTCCGGATGTCCACAGCAGCAGCAGCAGTAGTAGTAGTAGTAGTAGTCGTAGTACAGTAGTTGCTGGTGGCGCTGTCGGTGCGGATGAGTCGGCTAGTGGTAGTGACCAACATGACGGCCGGCCCGTTCGCATCGCATCGCCAACCGCCGTCGCCCGTCCGCCGTCCGCCTCTTTTCTGCTATCGTGCTAACTAACTAACTAACACACACACACTCTCTCACACTCCCCGTCCGCACATCGTCCGCAGCCACGCACGCTCGCTTGCACTCTATTTGCGTAATTTCGCTCTCTCCCGCCGCACTCTCGGCCAGCAAGCGTTCGTTCCCTTGGCCTTGGCTACGTGCGCGTGCTTTTGCTTAGCCCGGCCTTCACGCTCCCCAAACTCCACAACTCGTCGCCTCGCCTGGTCCCTGTCCGCCCGTCGATCAGGCCTGTCACGGTCCCCCCATGTAAGTCTCGCCCTCGTTCTCCCTTTCCCTTGTCCACTCTCTCTCTCTCTCTCTTCATCTTCTTCCTCTCTTCCTCCTCCTCACTGCTCGTCGTTGTTGTCTTCCCCTCGCCTTTTCTGCCGGCCTCCCGCTCCACTCTTCCGCCGCCTCCCTGCCCCCCCACCCATCAGCTGCCTGTCCAACTGCATTGTACTCCCCCGCTCGCTTCTAGTACCCTTTCTCTCCTCTCCCTCTACCATCTCTCATCTCTTCCCTGTGCTCACGCCGTCATCACACTCGCCACTTCTTCCCCAATCACGCCAGAATCGGTTTCATTTCTCTTTCTCATCAGTCCGCACTATCCTGCGTCTCATCATCCAGCTGTCCGACAAGACTTTCGTTTCATTGGGGGATCGTATTGTCTGCATTGGGATGGCGAGCGCGACGGCGGAATTGGGCAGAGTGCCAGACGACAGGACGAGGACCACACACACTCCCTATTTTGACCTATTCGGTGCACAAGCTAACGAATCAGATGGAACATGTCGTGGTTTGGCGACAGCTTCTCCTCAGGGTCTTTTGACTCCTCTGGACTGCAGCTTTTCGGAAATGACCCCTATGCCGGCGCTCTGCTCGGGAACGACTTTCAGCAGCAGCAGCAGCCGCAGCAACAAGACCAGCAGCCGCAGTCGCAGCACATGACGCCGACACAGTCAAACCAACAGTCGCCGCTGCTCGCGAACTTCGATCTCAGTGGCGTCACCGGCAGCCAGAACGGCCCATCACGGATGTCTTCGCCTCTCTATTCGGTCGCGCCGGTGGTGCCGACTAAACGCATGCACGACGCGACTGACGCGTTTCCGCGGCAGCGCAATATCAGTAATCCATCGGCCATACTCTCCCGATCACAAACCCCACTACAACAACAACAGCAGCAGCAGCCGCAGTCCCCGCAACTGCAGCAGCAACAGCTCCTGTACCAGCACCTGCAAGACAAGTCCTTGGGCGGTCTCAATGGGCAGCAACAACAGCAATTCGCCGGGGAGTTCCCCGTGACGTCCGCGCCGAAGCCAAATGCGCAACAGGCCGTCGCGTCCCCGACAATGTTTAACTCCGCCGCGTCGCCAGCGCTCCAGAACTTGTACGCCCAGAGTGGCAGTATGGGCGGCATGAACGGCAACGGGCTTGCGAACGCGAAGATGATGACGCTGTTGGCGCTGCAACAGCAGCACGCACAGCAACAGCAGAATCAGGCACAGGCACAGGCGCCACCGCAACAGCAGAATATGCAGACTCTGCAACAACTGCAGAATCAGCTGGCTGGACTGAATCCGCAGCAGTTGCGAATGCTGCAAGCGCAAGCTCAGGCGCAGGCGCAGGCTCAAGCCGTCCAACAACAACAGCTGCAGCAGCAGCAGCAGAACCAGCAGTCTTCGCCGTCACCGTCTACGCTTCGTGCCTCGCCGGCGATGAGTCAGATGAGTATGACGCCCCAGCAACTGTTCTTGCAGCAACAGCAAGCGCAGAGTCAAAATCAGCAACCCCAGCAAAGTCCGAACATGAACGCGACACAGGTGTTCCTGCAGCAGCAGAAAGCGCAGCACCAAATAGCCCAACAGCAGAAGCAGTCACCACAAGGACAGCAGCAGTACCAGAACAAACTGCAACAGTTCCAGCAGTTCCAGCAGCAGCAACAGCAGATGCAGCAGCAACGGTCTGCCGCCGCCGTTAATGTTAATGCTAACGCGAACACGAGCCCGAAGGTTCCGCCGACAAGCCGACCTAGTAGTTCCGGATTCGCGATGCCGCAGACGTCAGGGCAGCAGAATAATGCGCATCCGGCTTCGAGTACAAACGTGGCTGGCACGACCGCGAACAAGCCGGCAAATTCTCCAGATCAGTTCATGAGGACACTGCTCGAGTTTATGCACAAACGCGGAACGCCAATAACGTCCCATCCATTCGTCGGCGGCCGTGTCGTCCCGCTCCCTCTGCTGTACGCTGTCGTCATGAAGAGCGGCGGCTCAGCCAAGCTCAACGCTGGGGGTATGACTGGGCCGGCGCAACCGCAGCAGAAAAACTGGTACACGGCCGCGGCTGCGCTCGGGTTTAACTTGAACGACGTTCCGGACGCTCCGCAGCAGCTCGCCCAGGCCTATCAGCGGTTCTTGCAGCCGTTTGAAGAGTGGTGGATTACATCCCCGCAGCACCAGCAGCAGTTGCGCGTGCTGCAGGCCCAGCAACAGCAACAACAACAACAGCAGCAGCAACCACAGCCGCAACAGCAGCAACCGCAGACGCAGCATGCCATGTTGTTGCAGCACCAACAATTGCAACAGCAACCGCAGCAGCCGATGATGCTCCAGCAGCAGCAACCGCAGGATATGTCGCAGAGCATGCTGATGCAGACGCCGATGATGACGCAGGCGCCACCGGCCCCATCCGCATCAATGTCCCCGCAGCAGTTGCAGCAACAACTCCAGTCGCCGCTCGTCCAGCACCAGTCGCCGATGTTGCAAGCGCCTCGAGCGTCGCCGATCGCGAATGTTCCTACTTCTGCATCGGTTTCCCGAGTCAAACCGCCAATCCCGATGGGAAGCCCACCTCCGCCGGTGACTCCTGGCACACCATCATCCGCTGCTCGGCAGCCGCAGCCGGTTCGGAATCGGAACCGGAGCCGTCCAAAGTCGACGCACCCCGCGCTACGCAATATCGTGCCACCAACACCTACTACTCCGCAAGTACAGGCTCCCATTCCTCCGCTCGTGCCACCGAATACGGTTGCTCCACAGTCGCCGGTCGCTCATGGCACGCCACCGCAGGTTGTACCGCCGGCCGTACCGCCGCAGTCACAAGCACCAGCACAAGCATCAGTGTCTGCGCAAGCGCCACAGTCTGCCGTGCCTGCTAGCCCGTCGCCAGAAACCGTGTCGTACGTACCGAAAACGCGAAGACTCGATCTGCACGGCGGTTTCAATGTGAGCATTCTCGCTGGCTTGGGCGACGAGATGGAAGCAGTTCGTGGCGATTTCCCGCTACTGCAAGAACTGGGAGAGATTAACCTCCATGCTGTGATCATGAGTCTGCGCAGTCTGATCCCGGGAGAATTGAAAGTCGCCCTGGATTCGTTGCTTTTGATATCTGTTGAGCAGCATCTGTATATTCCGATTGCTGAGTGTGAGGAGTTAGTGGATGCGTTGGTCGACGTTGGCGAGGACTGCGTGAAGCAGATTGACAAGGTCGATTTTGCGGACAACAAGTCCTCAGACATGAATTCTGTCGAGTTTGACCCGTACGAAACGATGGTTGCTACCGCGCGGGACGAGTTCGAGGGCTTTGCGACGCCATTGAAGCCGGGATCGGCAATTTTTAGGCTGCAGACTTTGTCCGAGCGGTTATCAGCTGTGACTACGATCCTGCGCAATTTATCCTTCTACGAGCACAACCAGCCGTTCTTGGCCATCTACGAAACCGCATATAGCTTTGTGATGAGGATCACCAAGGAACTCGGCAATGGTGGGTTATTGACGCGTAAAGTTACCGCAGTGGCCCGGTTAACGCTCGTCAAAGACGTAATCGTCATACTATCCAATATCGCGCAAGAGGTTCGGTTGCGGAGTTCTGATGAGGCTAAGTGGATGATCGCGCTCTTGTCCGCGTTTGCGCCGATCGACTCTGTCGCCAAGGAAACAGCAGACGACGGCAGACAAAAATTGAACAAGGTCTGGGCCCCGTATGTCCCGTTCAAGCACAGGTACCTGGCGCTGGCGGTCGATGTTCTGGGGAAGCTGCTTGCGAGGGAGTCTCCGAACCTGACGTACTTGCGAGCGGAATTGATTCCGGCGACTCCAGCGACCGCGAAGACTGCGGCGCGGAATTTGAAAAAGGTACTGCAGCTGTGCATGTGCACCTTCCCGCGTCTGACCGACTCGCAACTACTCCCGCGCGCGTTTGAGGTCCGCAGGCCGGTTCTTGAGCAGAGCATGTTTGCGGCGGAAGTCCTCGCGAAGGCGGTCAAGGCCTCGGATATACCGACGACTTGTAACGGGCCGATGCAAGACATGCTGGACGAAACTATCCTCGCGCTGGACGAGTGCGTCAAGCCGTTCCTCGCCCGTGCCGCGACCGTGTTGCAAGGTTTCGTTGCCGCGCCACCGCCGCCTGCGCATGGTCGGCACGGGAACAACGCCGCGGCAGCGGCAGCAGCCGCAGCGGCGGCATTACAAGCCTCGAGCGGTGATATGAACCCGTTTGCGCGCGTGGTTCGCAAGGCGACTAGTGTATTGTCCATGTTACGGGCAGCTGCGAGTGGCGAAGCCAGTGCGAAGTCGGCGGACGTGATGTTGGAGGTTTTAGTATTGAGAATGTAAGATGTTTTTATGTCTCGCTTTGATTGGGAGTTTTTTTTAAAAAGGAAAGCTGTCGTCAAGATGAGTGTATGGTATAGGAAGAAAAATGGAACGGGTTGGATTGTATTATTATTATTAGGAGGAGGAGAACATTGTGCTCGTGTTTTGATTATATAAGAGTCGTGTTTGTTTGTTGTAATACCATGTACTATTCTACACTGTAGGTTATATATAAAAATTGAAGAGCAGGAGATATCTCGTCCACCGACGAATCATTCTTCAGGCAAGAATTCGTGCATCTAAGCCCAACTAACCTCCATCGATGAAATCAAAATGTGACATTCATCAAGTACGAGACCCCTTAATTTATGTCAGGGCAAAGTCCCAATTAGGCGCTCATCGAGAACTCCCAATCCAAAAAAAAATTGGCATCAGTCTCGACTGTCCTCGACCAGTGAATGTACCGCGCAAGTCGCAAGCCTGTCGCGTGCATAGACAGATTATCTCTAATCTGGTTCGTGCATGTCGTCACTGTCAAGAGCCGTCCTTCTTAGGCGGTGTCTCCCCACTTGGACTCGAGCCGTCCACACGACATGTCCCCGTCGGCAGCAGCGACCCCACGCCCGGTCGCGATTGCGCGAAATAGAAGACTCTGATCCGTACGACCAGATGATAGGTGACGATCTGTTGAGCGGACCACGTGAACGAACACACCCGTCTCGATCGTTGCCAGACGTGTACGAAAACCCGTGGACGCGGGATCCAGACGCTGCCGACCCGAGATTTCATCCCTACACGTTACTCGGCAAGGCGCGATTGCGATCCGTCGAGCTACCCGAGGCAGTTAATTCCGTTATCGGTGGTACTCCATGTACGTAATCTTGCTTTTGTCTCTTTTTTTTGGACCTTTTTTGCGAGCGAGCGGCGGGGGTGCTGATTATGACAACCAGCCGAAATGAAGCAGTTACGCCGGGACGTCCAAATGATCTACCACCACGCCTCGCAAGCCTCTCGCACCGGCCCAACCGCCGCAGGCACGACGACGTCCAAATCCGTGAGATCGATTCTCGAGACTCCGCATCGTGGGCTCGTGGACGCGTATCTCGCGGCCATGTTCCCGCAGAACTTTACGTCTGCCCTTTACGCCCTGTCCGAAACGCGCAGGCGATTGGGACCGTCGTGGCGGCCAAGACGGGTGTTGGATGTCGGGAATGGGCCTGCGACGGGCGTGTTGGCTTTGAATGAGGTGTTTGAAGGGAGCGACAGTTGGAGGCCGGAGCGGATGCAGTGTGTAGTTTACGGGGACATGTTGATGGCCCGGAGGGGGATGCAGATGTTGCAGGAGCAGAAGATGGAGCACCAGACGAATAGCCAGTTGAGCAAGGATCGCTCATCCGAGACGGTCACACTGGAGCGAGGAGTGGATGCGAGTAACCAGCATGAGCGAGATGTTGCCGGCCAAGGTGGTGGTGCTGCCGATGAACAACTGTCGGAACCACATGGGACCGGAGCAGAGGATCCAGCCAATCCTGACGAGCCAGTTCATGACGCTAAACAACCAGAACAAGTCGACACCAGGTATGACAATATCAAATTCCGACTCAACCGACTTCCTGGCAAAGCAGGCACTCAGTTTGATCTCATAACCGTCATGCACCATCTCGTCCTCCCGACCGAAAAGAAGCCGTCCATAAGCGACAAGCGCATCAAAGATCTTCTCGAGCTCCTCGCGCCGGGCGGCGTTCTCGTCATCGTCGAGCGCGGCAACATATTCGGCTTTGAACGCATCGCGCGAGCGCGAGAGTTGATTCTGCGGCCTGAAAATCGCCGACCGACATTACTGACCGAACGCAAATTGCGCAAGATGTGGGATGCGGACAAGCAGCGCTATCCCGGCGGCTTTGTCAAAGACTTTACCGGCGTCGGCAGCGTGGACGTGGACGTGGAGGAAATTGAAGAAATATTCGACGAAGACGAATTATCGGACAAAGAACTCGACGAAATGCGGCGACTCATAGACGAAAGTCCTGTTCAGGCCGACCGGCGCAAGGTCAGCGACGGATTACGAATAATCGCGCCCTGCCCGCACCACAGACAATGCCCGATGCAGTTTCGCAATGTCGATGAGAAGGCGATGCGGAGCCATTGGTGCCATTTCCCGCAGATGATGCAGAAGCCGCGGTGGCTGATTGAGCTCAAGAAGGGCAAGTGGTTGGCTATGCAGTGGAAAGGCGGCCGCAAGTCGGACAAGCCTGGGCATCGCATTTCTGGGAAGGGTCGGTCGGGCAGCAGGAACTACGAGGTTGCCAGATTGAGCTATTTGGTCGTCCAGCGCGAGGCGGAAACACAGCCTGGCAGTGAAGCAGCCGATGCTCACGACACAGTCAATTTGCCTGACGACAGCGACTTGGCTCAGAGTCTGCACTGGCCACGTTTGATTAATCAACCTTTAAAGCGCGACAGACACGTCATTCTTGATCTCTGCTCAAACAGTGGATACATCGAGCGCTGGGTCGTGAGCAAGTCCGCGGGCAAGCAGGAGTATCATGACGCCCGGAAGGCGCACTGGGGCGACCTGTGGGCATTGTCAGCCAAATCCCAGAATGTTCGAGCTATTGTCCAGAATCCTCGAGACAAGAACGAGAAAAGCAAGTACCGAACTGACGATCAAGATGGGGACGAAGACATGACAGTGCTTGACGAATTGAATAATGAGGAGGACGACCTGGGCGACGACTTTAATTCGCAGTTCACTGAAAGGGACGACGAGTTCCTTAGAAGGCACTACAATTACCAGTATTAAAGACATGTTGTATGATATAACTATTGTGGATTTGACGGATTTTACGGCGTTTATCTTTATTGCATCATGACTGTACATAGTAAGATTACAATATATACCATAATCTTTTGGACATCGGCGATTACTACTGTAGAACGTGGGTCAGAGAGGAACACAGATCTGGGGAAATCAGCTTACCTTTAATGGACTGAATGGTAGCGCAACCAAGATCTTCGCATCCATTTTATTGATCAGTTTAACTGTGTCGTGCACCGTATTCGCCCATCCAGGCAACTCCCAACATTTCTCCCGACTAAGCTTCCGATGCTCCAAATCCGCAAACTGCCACAAGTGATGCACGGTATTGAGACTTCCCAACTGGGTAAACCAGGCGCCAACAGGTTCCATGACTTGACGGCGACACTCGATTCCTTTGCGCCAACTAGTCTCCCACTCCAGCAGCCTGCCAGGCTGGAGGTCGTACGTGCGGAGCTCGAAAATACCGCCGAGATCTCGTGGCGCCGCGGTCCCTCCCCAGAAGCTGAACTCTTGCATGAGATTTGTGTGACGGGATCGGAGAAGGGGACGAAGTTTGCCTAGGTAGTCGATAAATTTGTGGTCACTGTGAATGCGGTAGTAGGTCTCATGAAAACCGGAATAGCCGTTATACTCCCAGATAGTAACTTCAAAGATTTAGCTTTACCGAGCAAAGAAGGTCTGACAGAGCTTACCAAACGTGTCAAGATCTCCAACAACGCATCTCCAGCTTCCAACAAGGTGAACTTTGTTCAAGGGATCAGCAGCAATTTGGGGATAAATCTCAGATCTAAAGCTCGTTAATCCTACGCCAATTCTCCTGCAATTATTTCCATCACATACATCAGGTTGACATATTTAGGACTGCACTCAGGCTTCACTTGATGAAATGCAATCTCATGAACATATTTTCCGCGCATCAATTGTGTAGAATATGACCTCTCCAAGACCTCCTGCTCCTTCCTCGATTCTTCGGTCCCAAACAAGAAGGATTTGATCAATCTGTTTGCACCTTCCGCAACTTTTGCGGGCCTAGATTTCGTGCTGTCTTCGGTAGATGGTTCTTCTGGTTCGGGTTCAGAGACCTCAGGCTCGACTTCGGGACCGAAATAGTGGCCCTTGTAGAGGGGAGGCACATTTCCGAACGAAGGCACGCGGTCAGGCTTTGTCTTCTCACCGCCAGGCCTAGATTGCTCATGGCCAGGCTTAGACTCTTCGTTGATGAACGCCGAAATAGAGAAACAAGATTTCCGGAGGCGTGATACTACTTTTGGCAGCGTAGGGATTGCTCGAGTATGGCGCGTGACTCTGGTAGGCGTACAGGACAAGAGCGGATGAAGAGCCCGTCGTGCTGAGGAGAGGGTCATCGTCATCGCCTGCGGTCCACTATGTTGTTGCTTTGCGACGACTTCGAGCTAGCTACCGGATCAGATGTATGAGCTGTCAATCCTTTCAGATCGATATCGGGGCAGGTGAAGAAAAAGAACAAGTGGGATAGCCGATATGAGAACAAAAATACGTGGGAACTGAACAGACAAGAGAGATAACGACAGGAATTTGATACAGAGGATAACAGGCATCTTTTATGGGTTTCAATTAGTGGGAGATCAGGATCAGGGTAGGGCATGTGGCTGCCTGCGGCAGTGTGGGGTAAATGCCTCCGTATCGTCGGGCACGTGCCCGATAAGGTTTGCAATTTAAACACTTATGGCCATCCTTGTGGCAAATCAAGCATTCTGGCGCTGAAAGCGAAAGCTTTACACTAATTAGCCGCAGGAAGAAACTTTAACTGGCCATTGCTGTACAGAACCGGCCATAGTCGACTCGAGACGCGGGGTTAGAGGGCCAAGCAAACGGCAGATGTAAGTAAACCCGTGTGCCCTTTTAGCGTAATCTACAAACTTAGTTGCCAGTTATGTACTGAATATATGCCGCCCTTGTATTAGACAGCACCAGACCCAACGTTTTGACAACGGCGAGAATGATGCTACCTTGCATGCCAGTCATGTGACCACGGCTGGCAAGGAGACAAGTCTCAACACACAGCCCCTTCTGATAGAAGGGCGACTAGCTCGCCCGAAGGTCGACTGTGCTCGCATTACATACAGAATCTATCTAAAGGAACATCCATTTGGACAAAGGTGTAGGGAAAATTCCCCCGGGGTAAAACAAAAACCCAAGTGGGAAAACAAATATTCCCGGAGGTAAAAACCTAACACTGTTCCTTGCGAGCCTGACGGCTCCCCCCCGTGCCCACAGTCGAGACAGTGTCGCCGGAACTGTAGGCGACCAGTGGCTTGGTTCTCGCCATCTTGGCCTTACCTAGTTCCAAGGCGGATCTGCGTACTCGTATTAAAGAGGATCTCAGCCTGTCATGGCTCCCCTCTTGGCCCCTGTAGAGGACGCATTGCCGGAGCCGGTGGTGGACCTATGGCTTGGTTCTCGCCATCTCGGACTCAACCCGGTTCCGTGCTGTCCTCTTGGCCTGTAAAGAACACCGTCTGCCTGCATTAGAATGTTAGCCAAATGACCGGATTGTAGGAATTGTAAAATACTCGCATGTGTTCGAAGAAGATCTCAGCCTGTGACAGGCTCCCCTCTTATCTTCGCGTGTGCTTAGCATCTGCCTGTGACAGGCTTCCCTCTTACCTTCGACTGTACTAAGTAAGAATCTGATTTTGTTAGCGTCGTTGCATCGATAACTCCTCTCTTGCCAGTGGCACTTCCTTACCTTGTTGAGAAAGGCGTCGCAAGAACGGGATCAAGTGGCTTGGTTCTCGCCGTCTTGGACCGAATCCCGCGACGCCGCCTGTGCTTAGACGAAAATCTGGTTTGGAGCGGATGGAGGCGGCGGTTGGTTGTATTATAATTGGAAGTCATACGCGTCATTTAATTAACTTGCTTTGTTTGTGCAACGTCAAATAAATCGCGCATGCAGCATCTGGATGCGTTATTGGTCACTGAAGCGAGAAATAGACGAGGACATGGCTGAATTGAGAGATGCGCGTGATTTGTTTACCAGATGCCGCGTCCGTGCGCGCCCTAACCCCATGCTTCCGACAACTGCCGTGCTCGACTTCGCCGAAATACAGAGCTTGTGCAGACAGTTAGCTCACATTCGACAATTTATTAACCTAGCAAAGGGCACATTGGCAAGCTGAGCAGTTCTAACTACAATGCTAAGCTTGGAAGACAACGGAGACAACGGTATATTGGAAGCCATACAAAGTGACGGAACGCGATCAGCGCGGTTCGCATGTTTTGTGTAACCATGAATAAATGGCGCATGAAGCGTTTCTTGGCAGGCTTTAGATTAAATTAAGTCAGCACACTGTCAGCGAGTTGAAGATCGTCACATGTCGGTGCTGACGTGTGAGAGATGGTTGTGGCAGACATGCGACATCGGTGTGTATGTGGAATCCCACGATAATCGTATGCGCAGTAGACAAGAGAAGTCGATCTGCCTTACTTCGCCGTACTGTAATGAAAGTCGACTTCACTTTAATCAATGTATCTCAGCAGTAACTATAGAATTATGTCGTATAACAACAATCACTCCTGCGGTTGGGCTAAGTGATGCGGATGGCAGGCACGGACGGGCAATAACTAAACAAATCACTCGCGCGCGACACGCGCCGCCGACACTCGTTCACGCGTCTTGCGCGCGTCGCCCTGTTCTTGTCTATTCTGTTTCCTGTGCCTCTCGTCTGACCGTAAATGTCTCCACTGTCTCCACTGCCGTAGTGTCCCGCTTAATCTCTCAATCTTCCCTCTCGCCTTCGTTCGAACATTATTCAACCATGGATTTGCAACAGACAAAACAGAAACAGCAACAGCAACAGCAACAGCAACGTCTCCCGGTACCCTTCTGGAACAGTGTTTCTGCTCGAGCAAGCGAGCAAATGTGGTTGCCTTCGTCGTCGTCGTGTCAAGCCAAAGACTGGGGCCAACTGGCAATTGCACGTGGTTGGGGCACTTGCCTTAGGTGGTCTTCCCTCGCTGAAGTCCGCTACGACCTCGAATGGCTGGTGGATGACGACACTGGTAAGGAAAGGCCGGCCAAAAGGCAGAAGTTGGAAAAGGCGGCTGCGCAGAAGGCGCGCAAAATAAGACTGTACCCCACGGCGGAGCAGAAAAAGATTCTGCTCAACTGGATGGGGGCAGCGCGGTGGACGTACAACGAATGTCTGCGCGCCATAGAGGATGAGGGAGTCCCTAGATCGAAGAAGGCGATGAGAGCCAGGGCAATCAACAGAGAGGCGATAAAGACGCTCAAAAGGCCCTGGCTCGAGGAGACTCCCTATGATATCCGGGATGCGGCGATGGATGACCTCCTGAAGGCATTTGATTCCGGGCTGGCTAGGTACAAGAATGACAAGAAGAATTTTAAGATCCGGTACCGCTCTGGCAAAAAGTGCTTTCAGGAGAGCATTGTCATCCATAGTAAGCACTGGGAGCACGGCAGTGGGAAGTACGCCTTTCTTCGGCATATGAAGAGTGCCGAAAGGTTGCCAGAAAAGCTGTCTTCTGATAGTAGACTGGTGATGGAAAGGTCCACAGGCCACTTTTACCTGCGTGTCCCCCGGCCGCTGGAGATGGTGGAAGGCCCAACTGGAGTTCCAAGGGTGATATCGTTAGACCCCGGAGTGCGGTCGTTCATGACTGGGTACACGCCGGACGGTGAAGTGGTCGAACTTGGCAAGGGAGACATTGGTCACATCTACCGGTTGTGCCACAGAATGGACGACCTGCAGAGCCGGTATTCGGTTAAGGGGCTCGACCACCGAAAGAAGTGGCGTATGAGGAGGGCAGCTGCTATGATCCGCCGACGGATAAGAAACCTGGTAGATGACATGCATTGCCGGACTGCCACGTACTTGTGCAGTTCGTTCAATCTGATCATTCTGCCAACATTCCCAACGCAGCAGATGATTGGCAGGGGACGTCGCAGGATTCGATCCAAGACAGCGAGAGCCATGGCCACTTGGGCCCACTACCGGTTCCAGAAGCGCCTTATGGACAAGGCAAGGGAGTACAAGTGCTGCAAAGTGGTGCTGGTCAGCGAGGCACACACAAGCAAAACATGTGGAGCATGTGGGCGTCTGAACAACGTTGGAGGAAGCAAGGTATTCAAATGCTCACCCTGCGGGCTTGTCTGCGACCGGGACATCAACGGGGCGAGGAACATCCTGATAAGGTACTGCACCAAGGTGGCAGGAGGGGAGTCTGTCACAGACTGAGATCTTCTTTACATCAACCCGGCAAGACTTCATAGGCCGTGAGTGTGCCAGGCCACAACTATCCTGCGAGAGATGGAAACGGACTTTTATGCCACTCTTGCCGATCCAAATGTACGCAGGAAGAAAGTAACAGAAGAAAAACACAAATATATGCCGCGGCATCGATCTCGAAATTATGTGTAAAAAAAGCTCTTTAGAATCATCTTTGCTGACTTTGCATGGGCATTCACTAATCTGTCGGCGATATTATCACGGAGGCTTGCGGTCAATGGAACTAAGTCAAATGCTGTACAGCAGCCAAGCAGATGATGATGCAGCTACCTTGGATCACTTTACTCCCCACAGTCCAAGACGATATCTAAACGATTTCGCTAACGTAGAAAATTATCAATTTGCTATATAACTACCCTATTTACAATAAAGTAAAAATGCAAGTAAAAATCAATAACCTCAGTTTCATTAACTCCAAATTTAATATTATGATTCATAAATCGTCACCGTCGTCGTCACCTACTCCTCAGCGACCTGAATCCTCCTAGAGGCAGTCTTACCGACCTTTGGAACTTTGATATTCAAGATGCCATTCCTCAAGGACGCGGAAACGCCGTCAGGGTCAACAAGGGACGGAAACTTGAATGCCCTAGAAAACTCGCCATACATCCGCTCTGAAGCCCAGTATGTCGGTTGATGCGCCTGCTGCGCAACCGTCCCCGTAGTATCAGACTTGGTAACCTCAGTGGAACCTGACTCCGATGCCGTGCCTCCTACTTCGCTGATCTTTTCTGAAGTAGGAGGTGCACCGTACTCTTGCATTCTCTCAATAGTGCCCTTGACGCTCAGTGTCTGTGGATCAGTGAACTCGAGGTTGAGGTTATTCTTGTCGACACCGGGAAGTTCTCCCTGCAGAATGAACTCCTTCTCGGTTTCCTTAACGTCAAACGTCGGCGTTCGTGTGAAGACCGTGTTCGCCATGCTGGATGAGAGCGGAGTCGGGAATTGCTGGTCGAAGAATGGATCGTCAAATAGACGGAATAGGCGTGATGCTGGATACATGAATTCGCGCGCAGAAGGAACTGCTGAAGAGCCGAAGAAGCGTGAAATCGACATGATGTTCAGGATGTGGTAAAGATTCGACTTAAGGGTGTTGCGATCGTATACTGCTTTAAATATCAACTAGAAAACTTGGAAGACGAGAAAGCTACCAGCCCGCCGCTACGCCACTGGACGGTAATATATGCTTCTTGCATCGCACATTCGAGAGGACTCGACAGGGTTCGAGAACGGAAATCATCATGGTCATGCGCATCGCCTTGGCCACACGCACATGTCCGGTCGTGAACTAAGCGAACACGTGAAACCAAACAACTGCTAGAGCTTTCCACAATATTCCAAGGGTTTCGTGGTGCACCGCCGCAAAACACGCAGTCGCGTGGTGTTCATGAGTGATCAATAGAACGCTGCAAAACCCATCACGAGCTTGTCATGCAATATTAACGGTCTTCAATAATTATTGCGTCATAGACATGCAATATCTACTCCGAATCTGCTCGAAATTTACAATCTAAAGACTAGAAACGTGGTCCGGTATCTGTCATTCACTATTCTTATTCCGAATTCGGCGAATTCGGGGCACCGGTCTGGTGTTGCCAGTCTAGGCGAGCTAACACTAATCAACGCCAGATCTCGAGCCTTACGGAATCTAATTTGCAGTCTAATTCCACGTTCCTGACCCGCAATTCACCCGATCTGATGCCGGTCAGCCCATCATCGTTTGATCCATTTACGTCGTCACCACGGAATGCAGAATCTCGTGATCGCCTAGGACAGCCGGGTCGGATCAATTCCGATTCGGACGACATTCTAAAATCTGATGTGCCGGACAGCCGAACTTCAGAATCTGATCATGTCGTAATAGCCACATCATCGCCTATGCCTGTCCTTTCGACCGATCCGATTGATATTACCCAGTTGCCACGGCCGCGAACACCGCAGGACAAAGAGGACCAGGTAGAGGTGGTGTGCGAAATTGTGTTATCCCCTATAAATCGTAATTCTGTCCGAAAACCGCCGGGAACAGCCCGGTCTAGGAGAAGAAAGCCTCTCAAGGACGATGCAGCCGAAGCTAAGGCTCATAAGCGGTCAAAAGTCACGAGCCTGCACGACGCGCCTCAGCCGGCGGGCAGTTATATCGCCGTCTGTCAGAAGCACCAGAAGAATAACAATCTCCGAGCTCCGGACGCGGCTACAACAGCACAATTAGCTGAGAATCAGCTTACAGCTGCCATGTTGTGGTCTGAAAACGACTTGAAGATAGCTGACTTTCCCTCCTCGCCTCCGCCACGGAATTCACAGTTATGACATACGCTATTTGTGGAGCCCGTTGCATTGGTAAATAAGTGTATATAATTGGTGTATATACATTTAACAATAACGCACGAAAGACTACGACGACACAGACTGACGACCTTGTCCATTCGCGATTCATTACCTTGTATCATAAACTTTCATAAGCCGCTTCATCCTTGGGAATATTCCAGCTTACTCTTACATATGGCCTTAATTTACAATTCATCCCTTGGCGGTTCTCCTATCGTATCTTTTGCCGACTGGAAAGAAGATGTCGCAGTAGAGCTTGCCTCCACAAAACTGGCATCGACGGACGACACGTTAGCGATATGTGAACTGTCGTATTTAGCCAACTAGAGATTCGTCAGTTACAGATTTGCCAGACGTGACTAGACTACCAAAAAGCTCACATCAGTCGGGAATACATTGCAATCAAAATCCCAGTGCTTCATCAATTTCGCATTCTCGCACTGGTACTTTGTCCACGGTTCCGCATATGCCAGTGGCGACAGCATCACGAAAGTGTACACGGCGATGGCAAGTATTCCGACAGTCGCTGCGGTAACGATGGCCTTGTGGCGCAGCACTTTCTTGCAGAACAAGTCCCATGCAATAACTACGCCTAAGATTGCAAAATATAGGGCGGGAAGATAATGGTGCAAGAAAAGCTGCCTCTTCATGAGGTAGAAGGGGAAGTAATGTAGTGCCCAAGCGACAACGTTGGTTCCGACGGTGCTGTCGAAAGCTTGCACTGAGGGAAGCGAGTAGTCGTTATAACCCCGCTGCCAACGAAGGATTGTGACAATCTTGAATAGAGCGTAAATGACTAGACCCGCAGTGGAAAGCCACCAGATAAAGATGTTGCCAATAAGGTAGACCTGCTTGTGATCTCTAACCCAGAAATTGATACCGCGACGTAAGGATGGCCACGCCTCTGGCCGAGAGTCCCAGGTGTGAGAAGCTATCAAACCTGCATTTGTCTCCCACATGACTCTCTGCAACTCTGCAAACTTCTTAAGGAATCCGACCTTAGGATAGTTCACTTTCTCTGCATCTGCTGGTACTAGACATTTGTTAGTAACTTAGTCAGCCACTTGCCTAGAGTACATACATGTGGGATGCTCATTGTATTCAATGTACCAAATGCTGTTCGGAAGGGTTCCCTGTTTGGCGCAGGTAACTTCCTGCTGTTCATATGCCCAACTGGGCAGCTTGACCTTGTGCGAGAACAGAGCACAACCAGTAATCGTATGGATTAGTCTGAACTTAGTTTCAATTGCACGAACATACTCTTGCGCCTTTCCTGACTTGGATTTGCTCTCAAGAATCTCTATTCGGAAGTTGTCGTTCGCGTCACCGGCGAATCCTTTGTATCCGTATGCGCTGACTTCATTCTGCCAATCTGCTTCTGTGACTGGTGGGCGGAGATCATGACTGTGCAGTCGTCGATCGGTCGAAACATGTTGCAATCTAATGACATCGCCGTCCCGAAGGTAAACGGGAGGCAGAGTTCTCAAGTCGACGTCAACGTCTGTAGCATTCTCAACAAGCCACAGGTTATTGTCATCCTTGTGAGGATACAGGGTAACTTGCTGCTGCTTCGACCCAGTTGGGTACAGATGGTCGTGACTGTGAAGATAGCCACCCTGAGTGTTCAGGTGCCTGATCGTAATATGACTGCCAAATGCCACATCGGCCGGAGTATCGGCCATCTTCTTATTGTTGAGCGTAGCTTGGAACTCAGAGCTCATGAATCCGTCGCCGTCACCTGGATTGACGAGGCAAATGAAGTGAATGCCAAACATCAACATATAGAAAATTACGGGAACCCCGATCAAAAACACAGCACGCCAGAAAAAGTGCTTGACATACTGCTTTGGGGAGACTGAAAGATCTCCAAGAAGGTGCCACAGACCGGAAACTGTACTGACACCAACCCAAGCAATCGTGAAAAGTCCGACCCATTTCACACTTACAGTAGCACCAAGAGACAGGCCGGTGAGGAAAAGGTACCAATACCAGGACGACTGAAACGCTGGCTGGTTCTGGAAATTGGCCCACGCGTATGCAGTAAGTGCGGTAAAGAACACTAGAGGCGAGTCGAGAAGAATGAATCGCGATTGGGTTGTAAGCGCGTTCTCTGTAACACATTAGCTGATGATACCTAAGATTGAGCAAACCAACATACCAAACAGAACTAGAAGCGCGCCAAGACATGAAGTCAAGCTCGTGCAGCCGTAGGCTTTAAGCGTCAAAAATGACAGTGGGATAACAAGAACACCCAAAGTAGCTGGAAGAAGCCGCATTGCAACGTACGGAACACCCGCGTCAATATAGTCCCTACAGGAAGAACAACGTTGTCAGAATCAGAATAGATTGTATAACTGTCGACCAGAGATGGACATACTTTCCAATATCCTTGAAATCGAAATCTCCGTCATAACCGGCCAAATAGCCAGCTAGTGTGATCAGAAGTTTCGCTAACGGGGGATGGACGTCCATAAAGTATCGTCCCTTGATGTATCTGGAATAGGTTAATAATGGCCTATATATAGAGTAGCCGACGCGTCGCGACATACTTTGAAGCGAATCCACCAAAGTGAACCTCATCGAAGACAACAGATGATGGCTGCCATATTTTGTACAGACGGACAAGGACGGCAAGGCCTGTAATTGACAAGATCGCGGCCTTATCTTTGGCGGGGAGCGTGGAAAATTTGGTAGACGTGCTCGCCATATTTACCCAGATTAGATACAGGCATGCACCCACCAAAGTCGGCTAAACGTGGATGAAATGTGAATTAGGAAGTAGCTGAGCTCGCGGACAGTAGTTCTATTTATGTCAACGACCTGCGATTCTCAAATTCAATCAAGATCCGGTGATCTGATGCTGATCGGGCTCAAACAAGTCAATGTGCCGCGCGCAGGAGAAACTCAGGGGGTCGAATTGCAAACGACTTCGAGTGAGACAGCTGCTATGTTCAATAAGGGTTTTGTGTAGTACTGCATAGCCTATGCGGGGTTAGTACGAGGGCCTCGACAATTTCGTCACTCTCAGCGTCCACCGCCGCCGCTCCCGCTGCTACATCAATCGTCATTACAGACGTCGAACCGCTTTCATCCATCCTCTGCCCCGCCTCTACCTACACTTGCAACGAATCTTTATACGCTCTATAGCGGCCTTCTCTTTTGTCGTCGCCAATATTCGGACCGGTCCGACTAAGCGCCAAGCCCGTAAGGGACGCGCTCCAACGAAGAAGTATGGTGAAGCCCTCGCGCGGGGGACGTCATCTGCGTCTGCTGATATGACGTCCGACTCGCTTTCGTCGCTGACATCCTACTCTTCAAACTCTTCATCTTCCGTCGCATCTGATTCTACCTCAACATCGTCATCATCGCCTTCGTCCCCACTGTCTAGCTCAGTAACCATATCTTCCATTGGCGTTGCGCTACCAGACTCTCCACATGATGCGGTTCGGCTGCCAGACACTTCGTCTTACCGGTATCTACCCGCGGAGATAATAGAGCTGATTTTATCGTTTGTGCCTGAGCCCTTTCCTGCGAGCCTTCTTTACGTCTCGCGGGCGTGGTATTACGCCGCTCTCCCATACGTGTACCGTCGGCCGCGGCTCTACCCTAAAAACTACTTCTCATTTGTCAACACACTTTCCACTAGCGACACACTCGGGAGCTACGTGCACATTCTCGACCTTCGCTTCATCATCCAGTCCGGCAAGAACTCATACACGTCTCGTCTCCTAAGGCGATGCTCAAAACACCTCGAAGAGTTTTACGCTCCTCAGACAAGCTTTGGCTATGCACCTCTCGTCAGCGTCCGACAATGCGGCCGGCTCCGTGTTCTCGATCTGAGCCTCGTATCAGAAACAGTCGATCTTCGAGAGCTTTTTCTCGCAATCAGGAATCTCCAGAAACTGACCGTCTTGCATTTTCCGCGTTCGTCGGTCTTTTGTGTGGATTTCGAGGACGATCTGTGGCCACCGAATCTCTCACAATTGGGACTCGCAGGCGGCATCTCAGACGACTTTTTATCGCAGACTAGGTTCCCGCACACGATTAAAACGCTGTCCATGGCGCATTGTCCGTTTATCAAGACTGACTCCGTCAGATCTTTGTGCCACCGCCTGGGCCCGTCGCTCACGTCACTGAGGGTAACGTTCCCGTTACCAGCATTAAGCTATAATTCATTGGACACGACCCTAAAATTTTGCCCGCTGTTGCGGAAACTGATTGTATCGACGGATTATATCACCCACCGCTTGCTCTCAGCGGAGAATGTCGTTACCCCGCATCCGTTGGAAATGTTGGATTTGGACTGTAGCGGCATGCTTGGGCAATCGCGAAAAATTCAGGCGGATGATATTGCACTTGCTGTACTTGAAGGCCGATTACCGAAGCTGCGAATTGTCAGGGCCAGCATTAAGCTCGGGTGGACGAAAGACGATGAAGAGGTTAGCGAATTGATCGAAGTTTTGAGTGAGCGGGAAGGCGGGGGGTTGTGGGTTGCGTGATAGGTAGTTGTGGCTTGTACTGGGTGGGGGCCAATAGTGGACGGGGTATTTATCCTACGGTTCTTGGTAATTCGTTCATTTTGCTGTGATTGTAAGTTATTTTTGATAGGTATATGATGCATCACCGTGTTTATTTCTCTCGTTATTTGCAATAGTCTTCGTCTGGTCCAGTATTGTTCATGTATACAATCTAGTAATGTATACAACCTCTGCGATATGTAATGAATAATGATAATATATGCATAATGCATATGTTAGACTCTATCTACTCTAGACATATCTATATCTACGGGCCCCAAACTACTTGAGCTTTATCTCATTCTGTATAGCATGCATGACCGCCTCCAACACATTATCTACAATGACCTTGGGCTTTGCAGCGGCATCCAACTCATCGCCATCCTTGAAGACACCAGTGCGGACGAGGATTGTGTACCATCCATACCCATTTCCGCCACGAATATCCGACGCCGGATTATCGCCGATCATGTACACTCGCCTTAGCTTACCATCGTATCCGTACATCTCTTGTCTCCATTCATTAAGCACTCCATGCGCATACTCATAAGTGAATAGATACGGCTTCCCGATAATCGTCCTGCAATAGGTAGTTAGCAATCACTAGCGAAAACAAAGCACATGTTTCAGCGGAGCTTACGACTGCATATCCCGTCCTGTGTAGTCCTTAAAAACCTTCTCAATACTAGTCCTAAATGCACCCTGTCCGAACCGCGGAAGATGATACTCATTCGCCCACAATAGATCGTTATTCGAGAAATATATTGGCAAGGTCTGCTCTAGGCTGTTGTTCTTGGTGCCCAACTTTCCACCTTCAGACGTCAACAAATCAATAATGACTTGCGTATCACATCCCCAATCCCTGGAGTCATTAAACATCAGTATCGCATTGAAAGCATCGTCGGAAAGAGTTCGCGCATGCTTGAGTTCCTCTGGCGTGAATCTGTGAAACGGCCATAGAGCTCTCTGGGTAGCAACGATGTCGAGCGACATCGCGCAGTCCTTGAATCCGTAGTCTTCGGCTACATGCCGACATGTGTCGACATCACCGCCGACGACTAAGACCTTGCTGTAATTGTCCACAAGGCGCCGGAAGGGGGTGTGGGATTGTATGAATTGCTTGGTGGAGATCTCGATGTCGAGCTTTTCCGATAAGTCGGCAACACGGGCGACCTCTGATTTACCACCGCCATTAGTCAGTAGGACCCTTATAACACGTTAGATGCACTTCGTAGCACAGATAACAAGGCATACCAAGGGATCTTGTGATCCTGAAGTAGCTTCAGGGCCATTTTCCCTTCCGCCAATGGCTTCGCGCCACGGAGCAAAACACCGTCAATACTACGGTAATTAGCATAAGAGCCCATGCCATCATTGTATCAACCCAATTATTAACGTACTCAAACGCAAATGCGAAGTTTGGCGCAACATCAGTCTCTGTAGTCAAAAACCTCCGGCCAGCAGTCTTCGTCGCCGACAAAACTCTGCACTCAAACGCAATTGGCAAGCGACGCCGTAAGCATGTAGTACGAATCGTCATGTAAATCATATCTGGATTACACAGGAATTGTGTAGACAACTAGATGATTTGGAACCGTTTGCGATATACAGATAACGCGATAACTACACGTGCAATTAATCTGTCCCGATCCCGTTCGAAGTCCTCAATAAACACCTTATTAAAAAAACAAATTCCAAATTACCGCGCCAGTGAAAGTAGTCCAATCCACCCGATTAGTTATGACGGCATCTGTCAACTCGGCTGGTCGGCCCTGAAAGTCTGGGTAATTCGTCCCTTGTATTAGACAGCACCAGACCCAACGTTTTGACAACGCCGGGAGCGGATGCTACCCTGCATGCCAGTCATGTGACCATGGCCTTACTAGATGCCGCGTCTTTGCGCGCCGCCCTAACCCCATGCCTCCAACAACTGCCGTACGCAAACTCGCCGCGCTCGACTTCGTCGAAATACAGAGCTTGTGCAGACAGTTAGCTCACAATCGACAACTTATTAACCTAGCAAAGGGCACATTCGAAAGTTGAGCAGTTCTTAAGTTCTAACTACAATGCTGATCTTGGAAGACGACGGAGACAACGGTATATTGGAAGCCATACAAAGTGACGGAACGCGATCAGCGCGGTTCTCGTGTTTTGTGTAACCATGAATAAATGGCGCAGGCAGCGGTTTCTTGGCAGGCTTTAGATTAAATTAAGTCAGCACACTGTCAGCGAGTTGAAGATCGTCACATGTCGGTGCTGACGTGTGAGAGATGGTTGTGGCAGACATCGGACGGGCCGCAAGCGATGACGGGACACGCTCTTGGGATTTCCAACGATAATCGCGTCTGCAGTAGATTTCGCTATTGGCGTGGTGCGGCGCAAGAGAAGTCGATCCGCCTTACTTCGCCGTACTGTAATGAAAGTTCGACTCTAATACATTTCATTGAGTATTCGCACGCGTCTAAATAGCGAAGCCGAGACAGCTTCATTTACTAACACTTCAGCACCCAACGTCGAACAACATCAAACACGATCTACAGTCGCAGACAACTCGACTTACACTTTAATCAATCTATCTCAGCGGTATAGAATTACGTTGTATAATAAAAATCACTCCTGTAATTCGTCGGTAGAGCGCGCCGCCCCGAATGGGTTAGGGCTGAGACCTAGCCCCCCGAACTCAGCATGCATCTTCAAACCGCGGGGCTTGCACCCCAGCGCATGCCACATGCACGGATAGCGGATATTCCCCGAATTCGGCGGATATCCGTATCTTCTACAGCCCTACCGATAGGCTACTGAGTAGTTACGCTACCAGTGGAAAACAAAACATGGGGACAGTATCGTCATATTTAATTACTGACGGGAATAAATATGTGACAGTGCAAAGCATAACGACACCATAAAATATACTCTAAGATGTTACAGTAGTAAACAGAACAACAGAATAAAAATACGCTAAGCAATGAGCTTGACTGCATTCCCGAACCGATTCACGGCTGTTTCGATCATCGCGTCCCGGACAATATGCATAAAACTGTCAGAATTAAAAAAGTCGATAATAACATCTGCTGCATCACCACTGCTGCCTGGCGACTCCAGCCGTATCAATTCTGCCAGTCGCATATCACCAATTGACCGCGGGACGCTACAGCTACTGTCTATGCCATTGTCTATCAGAATCTATGATAAATTCGTATTAGTGTTCTGGTTTACCGGTTGGAATAGCTAAACTTACATATTTCATATTCACCATAACGTCCGTCCTACCAGATTCGGTGCCCTTTCGGACAACGTCAATAAACCCTTCGGAGATTTCGTCCAACCAAGTGTGTCCTTTAAATGTTAGGGGCCCAAATCCGGAGATATTTGTTGACAGCCAGCGCTGTTGCATCTGTTCAATCTGATCATCCATCTCCTGCGAAGTTAACGAAATGGGCTTAAGCGGTGCAGAGTAACGTCCTTTCTCGGAAAATGCCAGCAACAGAACAATCGTGCAGTTCGCGTCGAATATCCACTTCCTCGCTTTTTCCAGCAGACTGTCATTCGTCTGGGAGATGCCAACTTCGATTACAACTTTGAGCTCCCGTCCTTTTGCCGTTTTAAAGAAAATGACGCCATCTGGCTGCATGTTATACTTTCTGCGGCCATCATTTATCAATATAGTTGGGCTAAGACTCCAGCCCAGCTTTTGGCCCGGGCCCAAACTGATCCCTTCACGTTGCATAAGAGATCCCGCACTGTTAAAAATGCCGCTAAGAATAGCCAGGGTTGTGTCTTCATGCAGCCAAGTCGGAACGGTCACGATAGTGACTACCTGGCGCGTCCAGTCATAAAATAGTCGCGGATACCTATACTATGCATCAGTGATTCTGGTTACAACCGTCTCAGATCGCAATGCGTACGAGTCATCCTCATCGGCCTTGCCAAATTCCACCTTGAGCTGATCATACGAAGATGGGCTAATCTCAAATTTGTACTCGTTGTCAGGCTCGTTCGCCAAGATAAGTTTGCGTAGGTCCTGACATCGGATCTCTTCTTCACTAGTCATTGGTACCATCGGATCTCTTCTTCACTAGTCATTGGTACCGAAGTGGAACAGGTTTTTCCGCAAGATTCCGTTTTCGCGACTGGCGTAATTGTTGGCAGTGCGTTCTGTACTCCATGGCTACGTCTCTGAGACGAGGTATTTGAAGTCGCAGCAGATGCGTTGTGGCGCTGCACGCGATACGCTCCTGTGTAAGATCGACGAGTCTCGCCGACGTAGGTGGCCATTTCCATAGGCGTGACAGTGACAGAATGATCAGCAGACGCTGTATTCAGCGTTCAGTGCTCAGTGTTCAGATGCTGGGCTTCAGTGCAGATATTTCAGCTAAGCAGAAAAGGAGCAGGTTCGATATTGACTGATGTTTATCGCTGAGAGCTGCATTATGTTTCGGCTTGACCAGCAATTGTCAACAACCTCACAAACGAACAACACAAAGTACTACCCTAATCCACACAGATGCGGCGAGTCATGGGTCAGGGTAACTACCCGTGTGTTGTGTCGCGTGGTGCTCGGTGCGGCTGAGCCGCAGAGTCGGCGGCTCTGATGTTCCCTTCTTTCGCGGCATCAGTTCTACTCGTAAGGAGCGCCAGACAAGCGCAGCTCTGAAATTTCTCTATATCTATTATTAACCTTGCGTGACTTGTGTAACTAACCGTAGTAGAGATCGAAACTTATTCTCTAACCCTTAGCGATGCCCTCATAATTCTTCCGCCGCGTCTCACGTGGAACCCGTGAACTCAATAACCTCAGCTCACGCACCTTTTTGCGGCCGTCGATAGTGGTTTAAATAGTGACTTGGATGTTGTCAATTTGAAATGAACGGCAAACCAATCAGACTGCCAAATCTCACAGACTTCACAATTCTTGCAGCGTTATAAATGTTACGGTCGACGAGCGGGAGAAGAGGGCAAGTGGGCAACACTGTATAGTATATTTGCGGTAACGGAACAGTGAGTACCCTTAGGCGTATTCTACTGAAATTCAACTAACATGCTAGTGCCTATGCTATTCAACGGCGGTACGCATTATCACGACATTTACTTTCACGACTCTAGCAGTCCGCATTTTCTGCACTTTATCCAAGTACGGCGTGACGAAGGTCGTCAGCCTGTTTAGCGTTGACATCTTGGACTGCTGGAACAAGCAGCAGTTAACTGACTCTGCGGAGGACAAAATGCAGGACGCGACGAACACACAATCTGCTATGCGCGAGTCAGCTCAAACCACGGGACCAACGCCTTCGACAGGCAACGCGCAGACCTCCGTGCACGGTTCCAGCAAGCGGAAATTATCTCTGACCTTCGATCGCGCCTCAATTTGAATGGCCGAAAACTCCTGGAGAGAATCTACGCTGGGGCTGTCACAAGAGTGGTCGTTGAATACAACCACCGTCTCTGCAGGTGTTTGTGGATCTCCCAGAAGCATTGAGTCCAACTCATGGTTCTCAATACAAGTCCATCCGCAAAAGCGTACGCGTCCTCCGTGCTCACGGAAGAACATGCGACTGTCGTTAATTACTTCGCCGCAAAAGATGATGGCCGAGCAGCAGCGTACAGAAGGCGGAGGCAGCAAGATGCGCGCCCGGAAAATACGCCTCTTTCCAACAACGGCGCAGAAGGAAACTCTGAGGCAGTGGTTCGGAGCACAGTGCTACATATATAACAAATGTGTAGCGGTGGTACGAGCGGGGATGAAACCAACACAGAAGGAACTGCGCTTTGTCCTACTAAACAGCGAAACAAATACGTTAGACGATAATGAGAAGTGGTTGGATCAATACCAGTACGATTTGAAGGACGAGGCCATTAGGGACTTCGTGAAGAACTACAGAAGCAATATGGGAAAATATCAGAAAGATAAGAAGGATAAGAAGCCATTTACTTTTGAGATTGCGGTCCAACAAGGCTCCAACACAGAGCCTCTCGGTCCTGAAAAAGAAGTCGAACGGTGGTTAGCGGTATTTTTATTCATCCATATTCTCATCGTCAAAGATGGCTGCGGCAGAACCATTACCCACAATTTTAGCGAGAGATTCAAGGCTCTTGAGGACGCAGTTGGGTCGCTATTTTCTCATCGTTCCCAATGACGGGGAAGAGAAGAGGAAATGTGCAACACGGGGTGATTTTGTCTTTATAGATCCCGGTGTTCATACCTTTCTGACGTGCTACGACTCAAATGAGAACGTAGATGAGGTAGGAAGGTGTGCTGTGGTGAGGGTGTCGAAGCTGCTGCACCATCGGAGGAAGTTACAAAGTCGACTGGCGACTCTTCTTCGAAGGGTCTATCTCCGGCTGGGCGAGAGAATCAATCACCTAGTCGAAGACATGCGCAAGAAAACGGTGACGTTTCTGTGTGCCAATTATGACAATATATTCCTCCCGAAACTCAACTTCCTATACGTGCCGGAAGCTCAACAGGAAGTCAAAGGCATGCATGGCCACCCTTGCCCACTGTGCATTTTTTGATCGAACTGCCATGAAAGCAGAGCAGTTTGAGCAGACACAAGTGGTGGAAGTCAGAGAGGAGTGGACGTCCAAGATGTGTTCGTGTTGTGGATGGGTGAATCACACCTTGGGCGATCCAAGGTGTTTGTGCCGGATGCACTTCGGTCTTTGACCGCGACTTCAACGCCTCGAAAAACATCATGCTCAAGTACTTCACTGAGCCCATGATGTCAAGTGGCAGTGTCTCTTGGGATGCTGCCACGTTGGGTCCTAGCCCCGCTATACAGTAGCAGCAATGCTTCTGTACAGTGCAAGTCCCACGTGGATTTTGCTAGGCGTATGTAAGCGGACAATACAAACCGGCCTTCTATCGTTTTCACTGTATCACAAACCTGTAAATTAAAAGTAACCACAAAAAATTGGATGAGAGGTATAGCAGTAAAGTTACAAATATCCAAAACGCCTTAAAGTAATTCTACCTTCAAACATATGATTAGAAATATGACTCTATGTAACAGTCCCTTATGTACGGAGCCACTAATAATTAAAATAATACGAATTAAACTCTAAGACCCAATTTTGAGACACCCACTAGTCGTACAATCCATGTTGATCCTAGTTTAATGTACAATCATCGCGGCAGTTATCGGTACACAGTTACATTTCCTTCCGTCGTTTTCGACCAGTCGACAAAGGCGACAATGGTGGGCTTTCATCTGGACGGTCCTCTTTGTCCAGCGGATTTAACAGAGAGTGCACCCCCACTGCCACCGTCTGTCTCGTGGCCGAAATATTATTATTTAAACCTGAGACAGACGTTATAACGGGCGGTGCTGACGTTGGTGGTTGTTGCTGTTGCTGTTGGGTTGTAGATATTTGCGGCTGCACCTGTGTAGGTGGTGCATGCTGTAGCGGTTGTGATAAACCTGATGGGGGTGGAGGAAGGCCAGCTGCGGACCCTGTACTTGGCGCCGACGTTGGTGACATCTTTGGTGAACCTGGATGCAGTCTGTAATGTTGGTTCACGCTCGAAAACTGTACTGCAGGATTGATAGATTCTCTCCTCATACTAGTAATTCCCTGCAGTGGCTGATGCAACGGCGAAAGCGAAGCAGGGGACGGTGAGAGTGGGGACGACACTTGAGAATGGGCTCCTAATAACTGAGTAGGAATAGCCAATCTCTCGCCGCTAAAGACAGTTTGTTCGGCGTTGTAGATGGAACTGGGAAAAGACCGTCTCTGACCGTGAATCGAGCTGGCGTCGCCACTACTATCCGTTGACGACGATACATCGCTCCAAGTCCTCGCACTAGGATCCAGTCGGCTGTCGCCAGACGTATGTCGTCGTAGTGACGGTTGCTGCCGACTAGCATGAGAGGGCGAAGGATAAGATTCGGGCCGAGTTCGCAACAGCGGAGGATTGAATGGCACAGTAGGTCCATACGACTGAATAGACACGTGATGAGACTGAGGGGCAGATGTGACATTATGTTGATTTAAGCCTCCCGAACCAAGCGCCATTCCTTCCAGAGATAAAGGATACTGCGGACGAAACACAGAATTTCGTCCAGTATTAGCGCGATCATCTCGTTGATGAGGCGACATATCACCGGTCGCAGTTGAGTCGACTTTCAGATGCTGTGAATAGGGTGTCATTGACTCGTCTACTAGTAGTTGACTGCGCCTGCTGACCTCATCGTGGAGTCGTCGGACTTCCGCACGGTTAGCATCGTTATCGCCACAGTCCAGAGGAATTTCAAAAATGAATAACATACGTTCTGCTTCAACTAATGCAAGCTCATTTCCGAATGGTAGACGTAAAACGATAGAGATCAAGCTTCGTAGCCACTAATGATTGTCAGGAACACCCATCAACAAAATTTTTCGACTGCCATACTTCTTGACAAGTCCGGACAGACTCCAACACCATATCCGATCGAGCCTGCAACCGTAATTGTGAATCTTGTAATTGCCACATTGTATTTTCCAAAGTCGCCAACCGCATAGCCTCTGTAGATTCACCTACGAGACTTCCTCTATGACCTGCGGCAGCAGCAGCGGCATTCGCCGCAGCCAGTGCCGCAGCATGACCTGCGGCGCTGTCACCAATAAAACCAGGGGAATGATTATTTGATAGTGCAGTTCCATTCGGCGAGATTGGTGTTACTGGCATAGAAACCGAGCCGCTTTTGGAGGATGAGATCGAGTCACGGTTGACGACAGACTGTCGGGAAGCCCGGCGCTTGATTCCCCGTAATGATTCCACATCGCCACGCTTGAAAATGCCCTCTCCGTGTTTAAATTCCCATTGTCCAGAATCTGTCGTAGATCCTGCGTGAAACACGTCGTTCACTACGTCGAAGTTAGCGGAGGAGACGACGTTGGAAATTCGTATCGCACCTTTGTGAAAACCGTACATATTCAGCTGCCGCACAAAAGACGAGACATTAGTGTGCTTAAAGTACTGGCTAGATGGGTATTAGCTTGATGGCGCCGTGTGAGCTGTAGCAAGAGCGGACTGACCTCAAAACTTTGGAAAACTCTTCATTCGGTGACACCACGAAGCTGTCGTTAGTTGATGTCCACGAAATTAGATGTTGTATTGAAGTGTCCTCCAGCATGCTAGATCTCGTTAGCGGTCGCGTCAAAAAAATTAGATGATGGTCTAGTGTTCAGATGGGCTGGATAGAAGGGCCCATATTGACATCTGTACCAACCGGAACCGCCACGCACTTGTATAGCTTGTGGATAAACGCAGACTGGTTTACTTTCGGCTGAGTAGGCGCAGAGGATGCCGAGGTGAGTCCCGATGTCGCCGCAGTAGACATGCTTGTAGTGGAAGACATGCCAAGTGGGGGAAAGGTGGTGGAGGTAGGCGCAGGACCATTGGAATCAGGGCGATCGGAGTCAAAGCTGGCCACGGCGGCAGTTCTCGGAGAGGGCTGGTCGGTACTGTCGGTCGAGATTGTGCGTGGGGCAGAACTGGGGCGATCAGGGGCGAGTGAAGAGGACTGGGGAACAGTAGCTTGGGTACCATTGATGGACATGGCGAGTGCGGAGGGGGAGGGGCGATCATGGGCAGTGAACTGGCGAAGGAGATGAAGTGGAGCGCTCGGCGATGCGGCGGGGCAAGTTCGCAAACAGTGGGTCGGTGGTTGGTGAGCAAAGGCGCGGACCTAGCAGAGTTTCAGTTAGTGTGCAAACACTCTTCGCACTTGTTGAAGGATATTGGAACGGACAATTTCCGAATCTTGGATGGTGTCCAGCAGTCTTCGGTGTCGACCCACAATTTAGCGATGTGGCGCATTTTGTACCCAGTAGCTTTCGCCTACGCTAGAGTTTACTTCGAGCATGGCTCATCTCCCGAGTCGCAGTTCACGTCTACCTCAATGCTCGGAAAATTAAGCGGGTAGTTGCACACACTATCGCAACTTTACGACTGCACCCCCTGCAAATCAATGTCTTCCTGGAGCAGCTAGGTCTGCACTTATCAAAAATATCGAAATTATAAACTTTTAACCGCCTACTACATGAACCAACACCAACAAAGTACTATGCAAGTTACAAATCAAACTAGCCCAAACAAGTAACCATGCATTTGCACCAAGCCAATCAAATTTACTCAATCATCGAATCTCGGACAACGCCTTCTCTTAGCTCTCGTCGGATCTCAGGGCTGATCTTCGGATGCATCCGCAGCCTGACCACATCTAGGAGAGCCTCCCGCTGTTCGTCCGTGATATCATTCTTGTATCTCCGCGCAAATGCCAAAAACGCTTGATGCCATAGCACCGGCAGTGACTGGCTTTTCTCGCCTGTCTCGATAGTAGAGCTACGGAATCGGAGAAAGTGAAAGACAACCCCGTCGATAACCTTGTACGGCAGAGCATACTTCTTGTCTATCAGGACTCGCATAAATAGAGAATTCGCGCCCGAGTATGTTTCCATTTCGGCTAGCCTGAGCAGAGCCGCAGACGAATGTAACGCTGGGATGGACACTTTCGAGATTACTGAGCCAACGATAATCGCTTCTTTCAATGTGCAATTTCCAGACTACAATTTATATGTCAGTTGTGCTCGGGCATCGTACCTATCCAATATGTCCCTACCTCACACAATGGAAACAAAAATCCTTTGAAAAAGGCTGCAGGCTTGTACAGTGATTTCTTCAAAGATCGGTATAGGTGATAGTTGAGGGTTTTGTTCTCGCGGATATCGTCACGTACCCGATCCAACAAAATATCCGACAAAAATCTAACGAGAGCTTAGTACTTGGACCAATTCCATGTATGTGCTATATACCTCTGCGACTGCTTTGACTTCAAGCTACTGACAAACAATTTGGTTGCCTCGTAGCATGCGTTGGGCGACCACGAGTCAGGCTGAGTCAAGAAGAGAACATCCTCCCAATTCTTCAGGGCTGGAATAATTTTGAAAGCCTTGGGTAGTTTTCCCGATCGATACCGTGAGAGAAGTAAACCAACTCTGTGACATGAATCAGTATCACGCAACTTTCTGTCCACTCAAACAACTCACTTGTCGTAAACTTCAACCACCTTTGGTGGAAACTCCGGCTCGTCCGGCTTTCCGTTCGCCTGACGCTTCATCTCCCTTTCATGCTGTTGTAAACGCTCCATAATCTTGTCCGCCAGAGTAACTGGCGTGCCGCTCCCTGGACCACCAAGTGCCGTTGGCAAAAACTTCTCAAACAAAGCACTGTCTTCGTCGTCTAGCTCAAGCTCGTGCATTTCGCCCCTCTGAAACTCTTCAAATTCTGCATATTCTTCCTCGTCATCCCCCTCGTCGTAATCTTCAAATCCATCATCCTCCTCTTCCTCCTCGTCATCTCTGAGGTTGTCGTGCCTCTTAGCGCTTATCTCCTCGTCGATCTCTTGCTGCTGATCTCTCGCAATCTGCAAAATCTTTCGCGACAACGCCGCGTCAACAAACTTCTCGTCCTCATCATCGTCGAGACCATCGTCGTCCTCTCGCCTCCGTTTTCCGCGAGAAACACTCTTCAACTTGCCATCTCCTAGAGCCGCACTCTCATAATCGACGTGTAAAGGTTCGTGTTGATCTAGTGTGGGCTTCGCAGCTGACCTAACAGCTGGTTTTGGCATCCTTGCTGCTGCCTGAACCTAAAATTTCCTGAGAATATGGATAGTCCGAGATGTCGCAATATATCCGCAGTGGTACTGCAGTGAATAATGTTGGAATTTGTCGCTGGGACAGGAGGGAAAAATTTGGAGATCACAACTCACAATCTGCTCACAATTGTGAACCAGGGGGTGGGTTAGGCTAGAAATATCGTGTTCATTGTCATCCGTAGCTCCTGGTCCAATCCTGGCAATTCCAAATCTATTGATTCTGACTCCATTCTATGCCCAATACGGTTACATAAAATAGTACGACGACAGTAACATACAACAAAAAAAGGTATGACGACAATAATATACAAGTAATAAACTATAGATCTCAAGCGTAGAAATCATGGCCCTGCTTCCGATTCGCCCGATTTCTTTTTCTTTTTCTTCGTCTTTTTCCTCTTCCTTTGCATTTGCTCTTGTTTCTTCTGAATTAAATCGTCCAGGACTGAAAGTGTTCTTCTTTTCTTTGCACTAGATGCGTCGGCCGAGGGGTTGGTGCCGTTCTCTTCCACAGAATGTGTCTCCTCTTGCGCCTGTTCACTAGTCACTGACCGCATTGAGCCAGGTTTAGTCATATTGCGATAGGCAACCGTTGTTCGGCCATCCTCCTCGTCGCCATCCTCTATTTCGTCCTGATCTGGTGATTTGCCATCGGCTTTTATACGTGCCTCTTCCACGCGTCGCTTAAGAATCTGCTTTTGCATGAATTCAATCGTTTTGCGCTGCCTGAACGCACTCACAGGCGGTCCGGTAGACGACTCGGTTGTGTTAGCAGGCAATGACGCCCCTATTCCCCCTCTTAGTAAACGGAAGTCAGTAGACGCCATTAAGTCAAGCACCGTCCACAACACTAACCTTCCGACAATAACAGTATATTTCTTAGAGAATTCCACGTCCTCGTCATTGGTTGACGTTTCTTCTTCTTCCGTAGACAAAGGTACATCTTCATTTCCTGATAGGTACGCCTGTTCACCGTTTTGTCTCAACTTGTCACGACTGATTTCTCTCGTGCCGTCGGTTTTGCCCGATTGTTCTTGTTGCCTGCCCGCTTGATATGCGTCGCCATGAAAAGCCCGATCAGAGCCATAAGTACCGCTAGTACCATTGTTTCTCGACCCCTCGTTGTCGCTGGAATCGGGTCCGAGCCAGGAAGCGACGAGAGCGCGGGTCTGTGCAATGGAGACGGCGAATCGGGAGGCGAGTAGGGCGGTCTCGGAGGCCATGCAATGAACACGTAGGTTGAAGAAACAGAATAGCCAGTGTTGGCTGGTCGGAGATGCTCTTCTCAGGGAGGAGCGTCGGGGACTCACCCGCCGAGGGCCAGCGAGTTACGCTGCGGCACAAAGCACAAGCTCACACGAATCCTAACCGCCCGACCTCTCCCTCTTAGTTTTGTCCCTCACACCTTCCCTCCTCCCATACCCCACTTTCCCAACCACCCAACCGTGCTTATCCTTTCAATCTAGAGCAATGCTTTTCAAAGGTGCTGCTTCTCTCACCGGCCGGCTCGTGACTGCGTCCCGAACCGTCTCGCGCGCTGGCGCGCTTCCTCAGGTGTGTTAATCTGTCTTACCGTTTCATGTGAAGTTTTGTCGGCATCGCGTAACAATCGCTCGCTTACCGGCTTTCCTATGTGCCAAATTGCACACCAGATTGACCTTGATGCGCTGGATGATAATTCTTGTGGAATCTGAATGATCACCTTTCTCTTTCAACAGCTGATTGGGAGTGTGGTTTTGTCGGATGGATGTAGTGACTGGCATCGGGTGCTCGCACAACTATCGGAATGTTGCATCCACCTATCACAGCGTTAAATGTCGTCGTCAAAATGCCACAATTAGTGGTCACATTTGATAGTTAACATACAATTTTCGTGTTGCATTCTACGTTGTGCCGGTGCCGACAACACATACAGATCCTATGAACCTCAAACTAACTGTGAACTAGCAAAAGCGATTCTTGTCGCTGCATGAGTACCGGTCTGCGGCCATTCTCCAAGAAGTATGTAGAAATTGATGAGTTTATTGTGTAATTGTGTGTGCGTGTGTTATTGACTCAATGAATTTAGTATGGCGTTCCCGTCCCAGGTGGCGAGGCTGCTACAACTCCCGAGGAAGCGGAGAAGGTTGCCAAGGAGCTAGGTATGCTTGTCCATTCTCCAGAACTACATTTTTGGTGTTCGCTTTATGTTTATATTTGTATAGGAAAGGAAGACATGGTCATCAAGGCGCAGGTTCTCGCTGGTGGCCGAGGCAAGGGTACTTTCGACAACGGTCTCAAGGGTGGTGTGAAATTGATCTCTTCACCAGTCGAGGCTAAGATCTATGCTGAGCAGATGCTCGGTCACAAACTCATCACTAAGCAGACTGGTGCTGCTGGCAAACTCTGCACTGCCGTGTACGTCGTCGAGCGAGAGTTCGTTCGTCGCGAGGCGTACTTAGCTATCCTCCTCGACCGTACCACTCGTGGGCCTGTCATTGTGGCATCCAGCCAGGGTGGTATGGATATCGAAACTGTCGCGAAGGAGACGCCGGATGCCATCTTCTCGACTCCTATCGACATCCACACTGGCGTCACTGATGAGATTGCAACGAAGGTTGCGGAGGCGCTCGGTTTTTCGGCGGCTGCGACCAAGGAGGCTGCCGAAACTGTGAAGAAGCTTTATAAGGTCTTCCAGGAGAAGGATGCCACCCAGGTTGAGATCAACCCTCTGTCCGAGACTATTGACCGCCGTGTTCTAGCCATGGATGCCAAGCTTGGATTTGATGACAACGCGTCGTTCAGACAGCCGGAGGTTTGGGGTTGGAGGGATACCACCCAAGAGGATGCTGATGAGATCGAGGCTGCCAAGTACGGTCTCAATTTCATCAAGCTCGATGGTAACATTGGATGCCTCGTGAACGGAGCCGGTCTGGCAATGGCCACTATGGACATAATCAAACTCAACGGTGGGGAGCCAGCCAACTTCCTTGACTGTGGCGGCGGCGCGACTGCGGAAGCTATTCGTCAAGCGTTCGGCATCTTGCTCCGTGAGCCCAAAGTCACCGCTATCTTCGTCAATATTTTCGGTGGCATTGTCCGCTGCGACAACATTGCCAAAGGGTTGATCGCCACGACCCAGGAAATGAACATCACCGTGCCAATCGTCGCTCGTCTCCAAGGTACCAACGTCGAGGAAGCTCAGCGTCTTATCAATAACTCCGGCCTGAAAATCTTCTCCTTCACCGACCTCGACGAGGCCGCCCAGAAGGTTTGCCAGCTTTCGAAAGTCGTTTCGCTCGCTCGAGAAATTGATGTCAATGTTTCTTTCGAGCTTCCTCTGTAAATTTGTGGATGAATTTGGACTGGGACTGGATCCCGACGTTTAGTTCTGCAATCCGGAGATATCGGCATATTTTAGTTGAGATTTATATAGATATATGGTTGTATGGATGTAGATGATTCGAACTGAATCGGTTTTGATCAATGTTAACGTTCTAAAACAGATGCTTGACGTTTAGTATTATAGCAGCCACTTATAGGCATCTATTGATGCAAATGATAATATTGATACAATAACTTGATATTATCCTTACCTGTCGTTAAATAGACGATTGTGATTTAAGGTTCAATGTTGGGGTGGATAAGTGACTAGGCAAACCTGGAGAATGTAGTTATAATTCCTATCTGCGGTTAATATTATTCAGCAATTGGCATTGAGATACGCCAAATAAATGGAAACAATAAGTTCGCGCCAGACATGTTATTACTTTAATCGGAACATCTCGACACCCAACAGCCGCACCATTGCTTTATTGCAGCTCGAAGACATAGACGTCTGTGGACCTAGCAAATCAACACCCACCATCCTGTAAATTATCTACACATCTCCAGTAATGGGCAAGATACTATTCTTACATGGCTACACACAGGTACGGCACTTTATCCAATACATATGCCAGTGAGCCGATTGCTGACCAGAACTGCGTTGTATGACACAGTCCGGCCCGCTATTTTCGAGGAAGTCAGCCGCGTTGAGGAAAGCGTTACTGAAACATGGGTTTGCAGCTAGCTATCCGACTGCTCCAATAAAACTTGCACTTCCGGATAGTGCTGATCCCGAGGAACGTGCCGAATTAGAGGGCCAAGGTATAGATGATGATAGCTATGGATGGTGGGTGAAGGATGAGGAGAAGCAAGAGTATGTCGGAATTGACAAGACGTGGGCTTTTTTGGCGGAGTATATCAAGAAAGAGGTAAGCTTGCCTGGAATATAGAACGTTTCTCGGCTCTTGCGCTAATCGGTGTAGGGACCGTTTGATGGCACAGTCGGGTTCTCGCAAGGCGCGGCACTCGCAGGTATGCTCTGTTCCCAGCTCACGAAGATCGTGCCCGACCATCCGCCATTCAAGTTTGCTGTTGTGTATTCCGGATTTCGATCGCCGTTGCCTCAGCATAATTATATCTATACTCCATTGATATCCACACCGACATTGCATGTTTTAGGTTCGCTTGACACAGTAGTATCTGAGCAGCGAAGCAAGACGTTAATTGACGCATGTGAGAAAGACAAGCGCGTTGTATACATTCATCCAGGTGGCCACTTCGTGCCTAGTTCCAGGGAGGCGCTGAACACTGTTACCGGATGGATATTGACCACGCTGGAAGCTAGCAAAGCTCAAGCAGATGCGGTCAACGATGACGACGGATGGGAAAGCGATTTTGATAACATTGGGGGCGGTAATTTGTAGATGCTATGACCCGATAGACTTGCATATAGAAATGAGTTAGGATTTGAGATTTGCTACTGCATAGACTATAGCATAGAATAAATATAGTTTGAGTTATATATTTGAGACTAAAGATACACATTATACATATTCAGCCAATATATAAAGCGGGACCATACATGACAAACTCGCATCAAACACGATAGCAATATACGACAACGTTCCCAAAGAGAAATCCTATAAAACAGCTGGCAATGCTAAATCTCATTAAGCCATCGCTGCCATTTCGCTTTCTCCTGTTTTGTTTTTCAATGAAGGCTTAGCCAAAAATTTATCAAAACGCGCCATAACCGCAGACTGGGAAGCAGCAATTTCCTTGCTTAGTTCCTCGTTTTGAGTAGTGAGTTCTTCAATCTGCGACTCTGCCGATTCCAACTTGATATGTAAGTCTGCGACCACTGACTTGGACTCCTTCAGCTTCTGCTCCGCTGATGCTTTTCCAGCGCGAGCACTGTCAGCCTGTTTCTCCAAAGAGTCTATGCGTCGCGCACTCTCTGCAATCGCTAACTTGACCTCCTCAACTTCCGCATATACGTCGTGCTGGCTTTCATAATCTTTCAATTGCAGACGGAGACCGTTGATCTCTGTATCGGTTGCTGCTAAACTTGCAACCAATTCGGTATTCTGGCTGTGCATCGTGTCAAGCTGCTTTTGAAGCTCCGCCACCTGGCCATGGGCAAGCTCGGCCGACTTGGTCTCACCATTTAGCTGCACTCTTAAACCGTCAGCTAAGGCTTCAAGGGCCACCAGTTTCTGTTGCACCGTATCCAGCTGTCCGTGTACAGACTCCAGTTCAGACTGAGTAGACTGCAACTCCATGCGAGCGGCCACCAGGTCAGCTTTAGCAGACTCTCCGTCTGCAATCTGTTCCTTCAAAAGTGATGCTTCGACTTTCATGGTCTCGATTTCGGTCTGAGCCCTTGTTAGCTGCTCCTGCGAGGAATTGGTAGGTTCAACTAAACCGTCAGTTGTACGTTCCAATTCTCTTGCATCTCTCAAACTTCGCTCATGCAGCTGGTGCGTCTCGGGAGTTTCTTTCTTCAAATTATCCAGCTCCTTCAACGCGATATCTCTCTCTTTCTCGACTTCGGCAATCTTCAGCGACGCTTCCGACGTCTGCATATATACGTTCTTGCGAACCTGCTCAATCTCGGCCTTCATCGACAGCATAGCCTGAATAAATATCGTATCTCGTGCATCATTTTTCGACAGCGTGGCCTGCTCGAGTTCAAAGTGAGCGAACTGAGACGGAGAACAGAGCTTGTATCCGGCTTGGCGAGCCATGAGTAGTTCGGCCTCGAACCATTTGTTGGTACGACGAAGCCGTTCCATTTCTGAGATCTCATTGTCTAGCTTGGGTGGTTCCGACAACGCTGCCTGTCTGTAGATTGGTGATTCGGTTGGCTTGGGGCTAACTCCTGCTTCTTTCTGCCCTTGAACGGGAGATGGGGTCATAAATTTCGACTCTGAGCCATTTTGGTCAGTGCAGGGTGCCAAAGTTTCATTCGTTAAGGCTGGCTTGGGCGTCGATAGGGCCGGCGCAGGTTGAGGGCTTCTAGTAGGAATCTCATTTCCATCAATATCGCGAAGAGGTGAAAGTGGGCGCTGTCGTGTTGCATGTGGCGGCTGCCTAGTGTGTCGGAGGTCAGGCAACGATTGCTGCGACCGGGCAGCATATCCTGGGGGATTCAGACGCCCACGCGTATGAACGTCGTAATCATCCCGTGCTATACGCATGTGATCATAGTGCTCTTGGTGCCTCGGAGAACCATTGCTCTTAGGAGATCGTATAGGAGGACGAGGAAATTCAAGTGAGCTTGCGGCTAGTCTCTGTTGGGGTGAGCCACGCTGTCGAGATTCATTGCCATACGGACGCTCCGGCCCTTTTCGCGGCCCACCGTGCATAACCATTCTCTCGTCATGAGGAGGAGCATTGGGTGCCCGCTTGCCATGATCCTGAGGCACAGCATTTGAATGCGTTGCAGCTGGCCTATCGGTTTCCGTTTCTGCAGCATCTTTTCCGGCTGTCTCCTCTGCTGGATATCGTATTCTCGCAGTGTCGAGAACATAAGCCAATGAGTAATCCTCCTGAATGCCAGGCGCAGGTTGGCCCCCCAAAGCGAAAATTTTCGACCCAAACACGGACATCGTATGGCCCGATCTCGCCGAAGGAGCAGGTCCCATGTTTTGGAATGTATACCACCGATTGGTGGTAAGCTTGAGAGACGCTAGATTGCGCTGATTGGTGCCCTCGGGGGATCTACCACCAAAGATATACATGAGATCTCCAACGATAGCAGCTTTGTGACCTTCACATGGCTTGGGAAAGTAGCCCACACAACTGAGTTGCTTCCACGTCCCAGTAACTGGGTCAAAACACCACGTGTCGTTGTACCATTCTGTCGAATTTGTGCCGCCAAATCTATTACACCCATCAGAAGGCATACTCCGGACAGTCGACCGGCGCGACTTACATATAAAGCTTGCCATTAAAGACCACGGTAGAATGATTGGTCCGCGTAGGTGGAATTACGTCGGACGCCGGCGTGACGAGTTCCCACCTTGATTCTGCTGAGACTCCTTGAACTACTATAAGTTAGGTGATTGCTCTGCACCAAAAAAGCGGTGTACATGCCTGTGTTTAAGTCGAAAGAGTAGAGATCGTTGAAGAAAATGTCGTCAAACTGGCCACCAAACACGTAAAGCTTGGACCCAATAATATTCATGGTATGACCATAGCGGGCATGTGGCCGTGGCCCGATAACTATAGCCTTTGACCACAGATATGTAGCTATAAATAATTTAGCGACATTTTCAAAAACGTAAGGTTACCTTGTCGACAAACATACAAGTATTCAAGAAGTATAAATTATCGTCCATTTTCTCTTTAGATCCGGGGCAACGTGTGTCACCTCCGAATACAATAAAGGCATTTCCAACAAGTTCTGAAGCATGACCATATCTTGGACTGACGAGATCAGCAACTGTTTGTAATTGACGGACGTTGTACGTGTCTAGATACCAGTTATTATCAAAGCTCATATAGTTACAACTCAGTCCATATATAGATGAACGACGCGATATTTACCAGCCTCAATAACCCATAAATCGTTCTTTGCTGTAGACCCCTTCAGCCCGCCAAACAGATATATATTTCCTGTTTGCGAAGTCGAATTGCTGGTGGAGTGGCCGTACCTTGGAAACGGATATGAAGACCCGATCAGTGGCCGCTGCGCCCAAGGATACTGTTGTGACTTTGTGTGCGCAGAACGACCTGGCTGACCTTGCTCCCCGTGCTGAAATCCATGCTTGCCTCCAGCAATTGGCGGTGTGGTATTTCCATTATTGCTGGTGCCAGTCGACAGCTCATGGGGCAAGAGCCCATGACCGTCCTGCGACAACTTGGCCGTAGCTAAATTTCTCGCGTCCCTCTTGTCGCCATTGTTTCCTGTCAGTGATAAACTCGTTGCGGACGAATTTGTCGGAGGCACATCTGTTCTGTTTTTCGTTCCATTATTGCCGCGCTTTCGAAGGTGCAAGAATGCCATTGACGCGTTGAAGTTTGAGTCCGTGAGCTGTTACGAACGCGTTCATACGCGACAAACGGAAAACACACGTGGAATTGCTAGCAGGCTGCACCGATCGTAAAACTCAGTCAAAAGTAGTAATTTCGAAATTGAAAGTGCCAAATGCACAAGAAGAGCAATAAGAAGGGCCTGCAGAAGCAGGGCTGAACGCAAGTTGGGGCTTCAGAGAATGGTAGGGGAGAGTCTTTTCGAAACACCCACGAGCACAAAACGTCCGTACACAACACGCGCGCGCGAAATAGAGTTCGAGCCTCGAGAACAGGGGCGGAAGAATAAGCTCTGCACGCGACTTAAGGTTTTCGCGCCACATTGTTGCGCAGTTAAGTTTGTAACCGTTCAGGTTCTGAAAATTCTTGGTGGCTGGCTTCACTTCGGATCCGCCCGACAACGACGTCCTTGTCATACCGCGCGCGGCAAGATTGCTCGCGTTCACAACGAACCATATTACTTCTATTCAGCCTTCTCGCTTCAAGGAATATTACGCATTATAACGATAATCCACTCTACATTCAAATATATTCCGCCATCCTCTTGGTCAAACCGTCCCAGTCCTAGCGATCCGAGTTCTATGGCCGCAATCTTCTCGGGTCACGTGGGAACAAACTCGCACGTCTAATGTTTTTCAAGTCTAAGAAGAACATGACAACACGCTCTAAACCGATTCCACCGCCAGCGTGGGGAGGAGCACCGTACGCAAACCCATCAATGTAGTCCTTCAAGCCGGGACCGGTGGGATCTACTCCGTGCTCTCTCATGCTCTGCCTCAGCAGCTCGGCATCATGGATTCGCTGAGCACCAGAGAGAATCTCCTCCCCTCTCATGAAGAAATCTATAACTCATTAATAGCGGATCATCTGCAGCAGCCTAGTTTAAGAGCGTACCGTATGAGTTCGAGTACTTCGGATCCTCTGGGTCCGGCATAGTATAAAACGGTCGGACAGCGAGGGGGAACTTGTCGAGGATGTAGAAGTCCGTGTCGTACTTTTCGCGGACAAGATGACCCAGGAAGCGCTCGTTCTCAGTGCTATTTCAACTGTTAACGGAATGATCGCATTATAAAATTGGCAAGAAAGAGATCTGCTTACTTCAAATCCTCGAGCTCAGGCAACTCGCGACCTGCCTCTCTCAGCATGGCAATACCTTCCTTGAACGGAATGCGGACCATCTTTCCATCCTTGGGGAACTTAAATTCCTCGACAGGATACTGTCGTCGGACCAAGTCGATCTCACGGCCATATCGCTCTCGCAACCCAGTGAAAATGTAATAGAAAAGGCCGACCAGTATGTCAATGACTTCGTCATAGTGCTCCTCGAATGCCATCTCCAAATCAAGGCCAGTAAACTCAGTCATGTGTCTGTGCGTGTTACTATCTTCAGCGCGGAAAACGGGAGCAATTTCGAAAACACGTTCGAAGTCACCAGCGATGAGCATCTGTTTGTGAAATTGCGGAGACTGAGCCAAATAGGCATCGCCATTGAAATACTTGACCTTGAAAACGTTTGCACCACCTTCGGACGCGGCGGCAAGTATCTTAGGCGAGTGAACCTCAATAAAATTCTGCTTCAACAGATATTCTCGGAACAGTGTGCAAACTCCAGACGAGATCTTGAAGATGGCCTGGTTGGTCACTGTCCGGAGATCGATGACTCTCGAGTTTAATCTAGTGTCGAGATTGACTACTGGTAGACCGGCAGCTTCAGCTTCAGCCTCACTTCTGGAAGCATCCTCAATGAGAATGGGCAGCTGGTTCGGAGTCTCGGCAATCGCAAAGAGCTGCGTGACCTGAATTTCGGCATCCTGAACAGTCGCGGATCGAATCAAATCAGGAGCAGCCGCGACTCTTCCGTGGACTAAAACAATGCTCTCAAGAGAAATAGATCCAGCCCATTTAATGAACTGCTTCGAGATAGTATCCTTGTTAGCAACGAGAAGTCCTTGGATCAGAGCACTCTGCTGACGGAATGCAAAGAAGCACATCTTGTTTCCTACACGTTGTTAGACCATGCTTGAAAAGTTATTCCCTATGTACTCACCCTGTAATCTTGAGGTGTGAATCCTAGCACGGAAGACCACCTCCGTGCCTTCCCAGGTCTTGTCAATATCCTGGATCTGGATTCTCTTAATCCCGCTTTTTGAACTGCTCTGGATCAGCGGTAACTTTCCGTATTTGCCAACGGAGTAGTCCTACAGAGTGATCTGAGTTAAAGATCATTATCTCCAGAATGTCGTACATCACACGACATAACGCACAGCATGTACTTACAACTTCATTGGCTTCCTTCGCGGCCTGTTCAGCAGCAAGTTTGGCTGCCTTCTCTGCCTTCTTGCGCTCCTTCTCACGCTGTGCCTCAAGCTTCTTCAGAGCCTTCTTGGACAGAGGTTGACCATCCTCACTACCGCAAACAGATCAGCCCACGTCGCGGCGCAAGATTTCGATTGAGTAGCACTTACCCCAAGACAACTTCCTCTGGTGCAGGAGTTTCAGGCGGAGTAGCCAGCTGTGGTTCTTCAGGCTTGGTTTCTTCGGCCATCCTTCTAGTATTCAGATCTTAATCATCCAGTATGTGATCAATTGACTGATGGAGCACGTTCGCTCAGAATTTTTTGACCCTGGTCGAAAGGTTACCCGTATTCCTCAAAGCACTACCGCAACACGTGAGTAATTCACAATCTCTCGAACTTCCGAGTCAAAGACACCGCGCGTCAGCAAGGCAGCAAAAATAGTAGTCTCTCTTGCAGGCCAGACATAAAATCTATTAGGAAATAAATACCGTTTTCTAAGTTCTAGGCAAAGCTTTAATCTCTGCATTTTGCCTTGGACCTGGAAACAAAATGGGACGTGTGCGCATTCATATGATGTTTGCTTGTCCCTGTGGCAAGTCACAAAAATCACGTGCAGCATTAGGAGTGAAAATTTGTGATTAGCCGCAAAGTTTGTAGGTGACGGGCAGCAGGCAGCTAAATCTACCACCGGACTGCCCCCGGTGCAGTTGTGCGCCGCCTGTGTTTTCCCCAATGTTGTGCTAGTACACGCGAACTATTATTGTTTCTCCGTGGAGATCTTGGTTACATTGGTCAGGAAGCAGGTTAGCTAGGTTATATGGTAGTTTTTGTGACCTGCTCTTCGTGGTAGTTACCTACAATGCCTCTCTGCGGAAGCTCTAAACGCCCAAGTACGTGATTTTACACAGCGACCGACCATACATGCGCTTTGGCGATATAAGTCTAAGACCAAAGCCATCCATATATGCGCTAATTGTGTTTTATTACTAATACTACGCATAGTATCGCGAAAGATTGTCATTCTAGGCGACGGCGCCTGTGGCAAGACCTCCTTATTGAACGTGTTCACTCGAGGGTATTTCCCACAGGTTTACGAGCCAACCGTTTTTGAAAATTATGTCCACGACATTTTTGTTGATGGCACGGCGGTCCAGTTGTCACTGTGGGACACAGCTGGTATGTTCCCTGCAAAAGTAGTTGCTAGACTACCGAACGCTAAACTTGCGACGACACGCAGGTCAGGAAGAATTTGACCGGTTGCGATCTCTATCGTACAACGACACGCATACAATCATGCTGTGCTTTAGTGTACGATTCTCCTGTGTTTGAGACTAAGCCTTATTTTTTGTAGGGCGCGCGCTAATGCGGTGTAGATTGACTCCCGCGACTCCTTAGAAAACGTACAGACAAGATGGGTCGGAGAAATTGCCGACCATTGCGAAGGAGTCAAGCTAGTCTTGGTGGCTCTTAAATGTGACCTACGAAGTACAGTCAGCGACGATGCGGATGGAAATGGGCTCGGAGATGGACGGAGGTCGTATATCAGCTATGATGAGGGCCTACAAGTTGCACAGAAGATCGGTGCTTTACGATATTTAGAATGTTCAGCGAAGAAGAATAGAGGAGTTAACGAGTGCTTCACAGAGGCAGCTCGCTGCGCATTGAGCGCAAAACCTAAGGGTAATGTTACTCTGTCAGACATTTTGTTGGTAAGATATCAAGACTAATTCGATGGTATAGGCGCAAAGGATGATCCGCCTGACGGTGGCTGTACGATAATGTGACATGGTAACGGCTATATGGTAGAGATATTTCAACAGGTGCTTGCTTTTCAAGCGTCATGTAACAATGATCCCAAAACTTGGTTGCCGCTACTTTTTCGTTCATGTTTTTGAATATGTGATTTTCACACAGAGTGTTTCAACGCTGGAATTCAACTTTGTGTTTGAGTAAAAGGAAGTATGAGGTGTTATTGGACGGTTGACAGTTTTAAATCGATTATATTGTACGTCGATACGAGATTCCTTGCAAGGCTGCCCGTCACTGTCTGGACAAACTGACATTACAGTTTATCAGGCATGTCTAAACAATGCTTAGTATGGCTACGAAATGACTAGCTAGCCTTCCAGGACCATAGCAGGAAAGTAGAACGTAAATTGCGGAGAGAACGGAAAATATGAGTAGGGCGTGTATTAAGATTCCCAAGAAAAACTCAGCTGAAAAATTCACGACTATCATCGATGACCGTTGGCCGTACACAGCCGAATCGAACGAATCCAGAGCCAACGCACTTTCGTCCTGGCAACTTTTCTATTGTGAATTCTCTAATAAAAATTCCATTGCTCCCCTCGGAAAAAAATTGATACTATGTACTAAGGCCCATTATCACGTCTAATAGAAACCCCATGATTTTAATACACGAACATCCACCAAGTTCAATCAACTACTAAATCTAGTAGTTTCGGCTCATCTCCTGACACGCCTTGAGCTGCTGCAGGTACCAGTCACAAATCTGCATGTTTCCGTTGTTGTCATCGAGACACTTCGTGAAATTTCGCGCGTCCACGTCGCAAACACTAGCCTGCTGGTTGTTGTTGTACGCGTACGAAGACTGCTGAGGAGCAAGAGGAGCAGCAGCCTGCGGCTGCTCTGCGGGAGGGGCAGAGGAGCCACCGCCGAAGATGCCCCCGAGAGCGCCACCGAGGGCGTGGCCGACAGTGGATCCAACGGCGACACCGGCAGCAGTGGAAGCCATCTACATTGATCAATTAGCAGTTGGATTTATAAAATAGCAAAAGCTAAAAGACAACGTTCTTACCTGTCCGAAAAGCGAGGGCTGCTGGCCCTGAACAATCACGGGCTGCTGGTGAGCCGGGGCAGGTGGTGGAGGCGCCTGGTGATGAGCAGGAGGAGCAGCTGACGTCGACATTGGTCGTCTAGTGGGGGGCGCGGGAGCAGAACGACGCGAAGATGATCGAGGCATTGCTATAATAGGTGCTGTACTTTGCGGTGATTGAAAATAATTGATCGATGAGACGTTGCAACGGATGAAATTTGGTATGTGTTCAAATGTTGAGCTTTTTAAACCTGGACACTCAGAGTCGGAGACGGTTAGAGAATGTTCCGCAACCCTTAACCCAGACAATTGCTGACGCTCCATGTGACCATACCCAGGAAATCGCAGCGGCGCTAACACTATTTACGGGTCAAGCCCTATATCCGTGCTGCTAAATCACCTAAGCAAGCCCTAAGGGCAGCTATCCGATAGCTAATGGGAACTGGTTCTCAGGGCACGGATAGCTGGTTCGCCCAAATGACACTAGTCTCAAGGCACATGTCATAAGTACTGGCAAAGTGCCAGACGAATGGCTTAACACAGCTTGCCTATATTAGACTGAGCAAACTGCCGTTCGAAGTCGGCGCTATGTGCTGAGCAAACTGGCAATTCTCCGAACAATCACGTCAAAATCTGCGATTTACCGTCGTATAGCTAGGCCGATCGAAGCGTTGTCGCACCAGGTCTATGTTATGAACGAATGGTGCTACATTTTGCGAGCGCCGATGGAAAGCTGGCCTTCAAATGTCGCAACTCTCCGTCAACACGCACTTCTTACAAAGACTCATAGTGTTTAATCTGATGAAACCACCAGCACTGATTCATGTCAATACTTTCTGTAACGCAGGCGCACGAGAACCCAAATGTATATTACTACCAAAACGTTCAATATGCAGAATCAAAAGTAGTTATTAAATATTACAATATTAATCAACAGATACAAGAACTGCTGCAAAAGGCCGCACAGATTATTTCCGATCAACAGCAACTATTAATGACTCGCCCACACTGCCTTAATTTCCCTTTTTGAAGTCACCACTGTTTGTATGTACTCGCACTGGGCATTTAGAAGCTGGATTGCTCGTGTGTGGTCTGTGGCTCCATCACATGAGTCCCGCTCTCACCATCGGCATGGAACGCTCGGCGTCGTCGGAAGAAGCGGCCGCGACGCTTCTCACCTTCTAATGGAACGGCGCCACGGGTCCTGGCTCGGCCAGCGCGGAAAGCAAGCAGGTATCCAATCGAACAGAGAAAAAGGCATGCCACTGAAGTCCACGCAAATGCAAATAGCTTTACGCCGAGATGGGCACTACGACCATCGGATTGGAACGCATCGCGAGCCATAACGTATAAGGCTGTAGCAAGCGAAGCAGCAATGATGGCGCAAATGAGGGCCGGAATAGTTAACAACGCCGTGAGGCACGAGGCCCAACGAGAGCATAGAGCAAGCTATTGTCAACTATGTTAGTTGATATATCTCAGACCAGAACACTTTAGTGCATACCAATCCGGCCAAGAATGCGAAGCCGGAGAAAATTGTCGCAATCATAAAAAAGGCAAAGGCGAATCGCGATAGGTAGAAGTTCTCGGTGTGATTGTCAGTTATGCCCGGAGGAACTCCAGAAGTCGCTCCAAAGTTAACAGCAGGCTGGAATGCATAGGCAGGCTTGTTAGCAGTGCAATTAGAATTGAGTCCATTGCTAACGCCGCATGTGTTCCATAGGGTCCATCGAGATATCGGAGGTGCATTGCCGATGCCGGTCGTGTCGGCCTCAAAGTAGAAAATCTGGTTCAGCGGATCAGCATCTTTGATGCCCGCGAGAACAATAAATAGCAAGAGTAGAGTGGCCCTTTGTGCAATTGTCAGTCACCATCTATCACATCAGAAGGCACAACCGCATAATAAACATACCCGCATAAGAGAATGAACGGCAGCAACGCCAATAAAAACTTCTTTGCTGCCATTTCTTGTCTTGTTCGATATCAGTAGGATGGAAATTGGGAACAAAGCGTGCTTGTCGTAGGAGCTGGCAGAAGACAGAAAGCTGTAGAGCCGCAAACGAAGGTGGACAACACAGCGTTATATAGAACATGGTTAGCGGCGCAGACCTATTTTTGCGGGGAATGATTAACCGTCGAGGCGCCCCGGCCGTCGAGGAAAACGTTTGGGAGCGGCGCTCTGACACTCGCACTACGATCGAGATCTACAAGCCACCTAGCAATACTCGGTGGTTTGTGATGTACTCGACTAACATTGGCAGCAAGCCAAAGCCAGTATTAATTTGGCCCGATATCGCAATGACCGGCTGCTGTCTGCATCGCAGTGACTTATTTTCGTACATTCGATCGTCCCCTGTATGGCATGGCACCTCGGCGGGCGTGGGCATAATGTCTAGAGCTTAGCCGAGCGAAAGAGAGTTTTCAGGTGTGGCAGGGTGCCACAGTAGAATCACGAGTGACGGCCGATGAGCAGCGTGAGGCGCCGGCGCCATGGCTGAATGTTGGATGACGTCAGGAGCAGGGACCACAACCCTCGGGTTAGGTGAGTCTTGTCACTGCACCTCACATATTATCGCCAACGTGACGAATACTGCAGAATTAATCAAGTCAGGAGTCCTCTAATTATGATCGACAGTTATCGGCGACTCGGGACACTGACTACTGCCCTACAGGGCCCAGTCGCCCTTGGAAATATGCACTTGGTATCGAGATCAGCGAAGTCACTATGTAATGGAGCCAACGCAAGTTGACTAAGTTCAAGGACCATTGCCTAGCCGTCTTATATAATCTTCCCGGTCCAGTACGTGGGGCACTGGGTAAGACGTCAAAGTTCTGTTCCAGAAGCCATTATGTACAATCTAATACTATATTCTCTAGCGTACTAATGATACTCGATGCGAATAGAATGATGTGTCCGATGAATGCGCCTTGTCAAGCTCAATCTCACTTTTGTCACTAGGTTATTTGTAGAATATGTCGTAGTGCCCAGGTCTATATAATAAATCTATCATAAGTGATGGTGGCCGTCCCTCAGCTGATGATTCTACCGGAGAAAATTTATGAACGACGGCTTCATCACCGGCGCTGCGGTCCATATACACGACTCCGAGGTCAACAGTGATCATTGAATTTACCAGTGCGCTCAATGCCAGATGGTCTGCCTCCACAGAGAACGCCTCTATGTTTCGGTTACAGTACTCGCCGATATCGGCACCTTCTCCGTGGTCGATAAAAGGTATGTAGTCGTCTGCGTGCGTCTTGATATATGCCGCCGCCAACAATCTGAAGTGGACAATGATTGCCGATGAGACTTCCGCATTATTGAATTCCGTCACTAACTGTTCTGGTGTCATGTCTGGAAGCTTCTGAAATAGATTGAATGTCTCTTCAACAAAATCTATGTATCCTGTATCACTGTATCCAGCTTCATCGAGTAGGCTTGTCCGAGCCTGTAGACCATTCGATGATGCTTCGATTTCTTCTTTCGAAAGTTTTGACAGTAATTCAAAATACCTAAATGCGAAAGCTGCTTAACCATTAGCTGCAGCATTGGCAAAAGCAGTGTTCACACGCATTCTCACCTCTCCAGGCACAGTTTCCGTCTCCTCGAACCGGTCGATAACCAGCATTTCCTCCACCAAGCGCCTAGTGTTCGTCAGTTTGTGAGCAGCTGGGCATTTTATCTACACAGCAAGTCATACTTTTATTTTATTCCGAAAAGTTGTATCCTTATATTCGTCGAGCAGAACGCTTATTGGTCTGAAATCTCCCACCAATGGATTCTAAACAAATCAACTTGTAGCCCGACTGTCCCAATTATCAGGGACCAAAAACTTCTCATACCTTGGACGCCTCCACGTCTTTAATCTCCTGGGTTAGTCTCAGAATAGTCAAGTCATCTAAGAGATCTGGATCAGAAGCTAGCTGTCCTTCTTCAACCATCTTCAATACCCGGCACAATGAACGCACTTGCGCACGCCGAACTCGGATCAGTCTAATAGATAAACCTCAATTATATATTAAACCTTTCCGGTGTAACGCGAAATCGAGACTTGTTCGTGGTCTAAATATTCGAGATCGATAGTTGTCGGCGACTGTTTCTTGCGGTGGAGAATTAAGCGAGAAACGCTAGCTCTATTGGTAATGGGATCATGCGCGAGCCCAGTCCCTCGATCGAAAATTACAACGAGATTTCTAGGCAATCCGCACGCTCCCTATTTGAGCTTAAGACTATCTCCATTATTCCGCTTTGGCTGGGTTATTTGATTTTCTTGCTAAACGGTAAAGGATTGCTCTCGTTGGCAGTTACTAATATACATCAAGATATAGCCAGCGCTCGTGAGTGAACTCTAGCTACCTGATTACTCCATGTGTGGGAAGACGTAAACCAGGGGGCTTTACCTTCTACAGTCGCAATGGAATATCTGTAGTCACATGAAGCCCTATGTAGATTTGCAACATTACCTACGATAGCGTTGTTAGAAGCCTGACCAGCAGGTTCCCTCACACGTAAATGTGGAAAGCACTGAATAGTAACGCTTTAAATGCACCACATCGTGGCGAATGTGCAGTCTGCAAATAAGACTACGCGGTATTGGCGTGGTTGAACGCCAGCACAGCGTGCCACGAATAAGTTTCTGACCGAAACTGCACGAATAAAAACATTGCGGTTGCTGCACTTGCCCTGCGCATAAATCTGGATTAGCAAGACGATTTCAGCCTGGATGAATTCATTGCAGTTTAAGTAGGCTCATCCTGCATTGGTGGATCTTGGTCCGTTTTCGAGTCAGTGGTCTCAGCGCAACCACCGTCTACTGAACTGTCTGTTGAATTGGCCACTTTTACAACAGTTCGGTCAGCGCTGAACGCTGTTACAGATACTCGATTTGATCGAGAGGACATAGTGACGACAATGAACGAGTCGTTGCCAATTTCGCATGCATCCTCAATTCACATAAACGGTGTCCTGACATCGCATGGCTACGTGATTAGCGACGGGACCGAGGCAGCAGTCAATGGCCACCATCCGGACTCAGTCGGCAGCAATGGAGTTTCACGGAGCCAGAGCTCAAATTTGATCTTTGATGGAATAGACGAGCCGTTGCGGGACGATCCAAATGACGCGGCATTCAAGTATCATGAGCGCATGGCGCTCAGACATGGCTTTGAGGATGTGTACAACTCTGAGTACTACATGAATCTTCTAGCTCAGGTTCGTAGTATTATATTGCTGAAGAACTCTACGCATTGCTAATACGCATTATGAAGAACTTCTATATTTATTTCGACGACAAACGACACGAGACGGCCGGAAATCCGAAACCGCCAGAAGAGTCAGATGCGATACTTCCAGATTGGAGGATGAAAGATCGGCAAAAAACTGTCTCGGCAGCGATTGTTCTATGTCTGAACTTAGGAGTCGATCCTCCGGACGTTGTCAAGACAGAGCCATGCGCAAAATTAGAGGCATGGGTCGACCCAACTGAGCATCAGGATTCGAAGAAAGCTACCGAGTTGATTGCAAAGAATTTGCAAAGTCAGTATGAGACACTCAGCATGCGAACAAGATACAAACAGAGCTTGGACCCGAATGTTGAAGATGCGAAGCGATTTTGCGTTAGCCTTCGTCGTGGCGCGAAGGACGAGCGTATTTTATTTCATTACAACGGGCACGGTGTTCCTAAACCGACTGCATCCGGTGAGATTTGGGTGTTCAATAAGGGATACACTCAGTACATTCCAGTTTCGATCTATGACCTTCAATCTTGGCTAGGCGCACCTTGCCTTTTTGTGTATGACTGTCACGCCGCTGGAAACATTGTCGCGAACTTCAACAGGTTTGTCGAGAAGCGAATAGCGGATGACATGAAAAATAAAGACGGAATTCCTCCGGGATCAACACCGGGCGTTCAGTATCGTGAATGTATACAACTGGCAGCCTGCCAAGCTAACGAATACTTACCGATGAATCCCGATTTGCCAATGGATTTGTTCACCTGCTGTCTTACGAGTCCAATCGAGATAGCAATTCGCTGGTTTATTTTGCAGTCGCCGCTTCCGAAGGCAAACATGAGTCTAGACGTCACCATTCCTGGCCGTCTGGCCGATCGGAGGACACCACTTGGCGAGCTGAACTGGATATTCACAGCAATTACGGACACGATTGCATGGTCACAGTTAGAGGCACCACTGTTTAAGAAACTTTTCCGACAAGATTTAATGGTTGCCGCATTGTTCAGAAATTTCTTACTGGCAGAGCGTATCATGAGAGTGCACAACTGCCATCCGATTTCGGAGCCAAGGCTCCCACCTACGCACAATCACCCAATGTGGGAATCCTGGGATCTAGCAGTCGACCAATGCTTGGCACAGTTACATTTACTTGAGGCAGCGGAAGATGGCCGACAACCGTACGAATACAAGCATTCCACATTTTTCGAAGAACAACTCACAGCGTTTGAGATCTGGCTGAAGTACGGTTCGAAGACAAAGAGACCTCCAGAACAATTACCAGTAGTCCTGCAGGTTCTCTTGTCACAAGTGCATCGTCTGCGAGCATTGATTTTGCTCAGCAGATTCCTGGATTTGGGCCCATGGGCTGTATATCTTGCCCTGTCAATCGGTATTTTTCCCTATGTCTTGAAGTTACTGCAATCCCCAGCCCAAGAACTGCGTCCGGTATTGGTATTCATTTGGGCACGCATTATGTCGGTTGACTATCAAAATATTCAACAAGAACTATTGAAGGACAATGGATGCAGCTACTTTATTCAGATTCTCACGTCGAAAGAAGGCGTTCCAACCGGTGCTGAGAATGTCGGAGAGCATCATGCCATGTGCGCATTTATTATCGCTCTGTTCTGTCGGGGCAACAAGGCTGCGCAGCGTGCCTGCATGGGCCCAGACGTGTTACCGGCTTGCTTGATACATATTCAGAATCCAGATAGCGCACTCCTGCGCCAATGGGCGTGCTTGTGTATCTCTCAGCTTTGGGAATCGAATCCGGAAGCGAAGTGGATGGGTGTTCGTGAGGATGCGCCTGCCAAACTTGGCGTCTTGTTGGAGGATCCAGTTCCTGAAGTCCGTACTGCCGTCTTGGTTGCCTTATCCACATTCTTAGAGACATCTGATAGCGAAACATCGTCCGATGAGTACAACGTCGACGTTGAGAACCGCGAAGCTCAAATTGCCTTTGCGACGCTTAAGTTGACTGGTGATGGATCCGGAATGGTTCGCAAGGAAATCGTTGTCTTGTTTTCTCGCTTTGTCAAGCATTATGCTTCCAAGTTTATGGTAATTGCTTTTCGGCAGCTTGAACAGGATAAAGCACAGCGAGATAATCAGGGAAGTAACGTGCCGTCATTGGTGTCGGTTGAATTTCCACATAGTACAATTTTCGTAGGAGTCTGGAAGGCACTGCTTGTGTTATCTACGGATCCGTTTGTGGAGGTCAGCGATATGGCGTGCGATGTCGTGGACTATGTTGAACTTCTTCTACTGCAATCACCGTTGGCTCGCGTCACGGAGGACCTGATGGAGAATGTTGCGAAGTATTCCGCGCTAAAACAAGCTCCCGCAGTGAGCAGCATTCGGGATTCAGAGACCGCGTCTATAGCTTCACAGTCTTCAACAGCTTCACCACAACGCAACGGTTCGTCATCAGTGCTTGCTTCCACTTTAAGACGGTCCGTTTCAATTGCAACGTCCCTGCGCAATCTAGCCCTAGGATACAGCGACACAGACTCACCGGTGCCTGAAATCAACCAGCCGCCAGTCGCGAACGGTGTCTCGGTCTCGACGATCCCGTATGGCACCGGGATACATCCTAACACCGCGCGTTATAAGCGTCGCAAGTCGCACGAGCCGGTGACTATGCCTCTTCGGTCGGGCTTTTTTGAGTGGTCATGCGAGTATTTCCAAGAACCACAGATGAGTCAAGCCGAGATGGATGAGCCAGGCAGTGTGGACTATAACCAACGGTTGTGGCGCCGGACTAGAAATGAGAAGACGCTGGCCTATACGCAGCCGCAGAAGGAATTGGCCGCGAATTCATCGTGGAATTTTCAGATTGGCTTTTTGAACAATGCGACGCAGCCCACTAAGCTTGTTTTCGCTCAATTTGAGCCGCACCTGATAGCCGTGGATGATCGGGATGGTGTCACGTACGTTGGCAATTAATGTATTTGATAGAATGGAGAGAACTAATAGTTATTTAGGGTGTGGCACTGGCCCGAAAATAAGAAGTTGAATAGGTTTTGCAATGCGAATCCGCCAGGGACGAAAATCACAGAGGCGAAGCTCATCAATGAAGACGACGTGCCACTCCTGATGACTGGAGCAGGTGACGGCGTTATACGACTCTACAGAAACTACGAGTCCGAAGACAGGATCGAGCTCGCTTGCGCGTGGCGTGCACTAACGGACATGTTGCCCTCGAACAAGTCTAGTGGCCTCGTCGCAGATTGGCAGCAGGGTCGTGGCACAATGCTTGTAGGTGGAGATGTGAAGGTCATCAGACTGTGGGACGCTCCGAGAGAACTTTGCATGGCTGATATTCCGGCGCGATCTGGTAGTCCTATCACGTCGCTGACGTCTGACCAAGTAGCTGGGCATATTTTCATAGCAGGATTTGGCGACGGTGCCCTGAGAGTGTATGACCGTAGGATTGACCCAAGGGAGGCGATGGTGAAAGTATGGAAGTATCATAAGAGCTGGGTATTGAATGTGCATATGCAGCGCGGCGGTGCCAGAGAACTGGCGAGCGGAAGGTAAGTGTCCAGATAAGTGTCCAGATTCGATAGCTCAGGAGCTGATGCTAACGACAACAGCGTCGATGGAAAGATTCACTTATGGGACTTGCGAATGGATGATCCGGTCCTCAGTTTCCAAGCTCACGAGCGAGGTATGCGGGCTACTTATGTGCATGAACACGCCCCGATTCTTGCTACTGGCTCCCAGATGGTCAAGGTCTGGCGTCTGTCGGGTGAACATACTGCGACGGTCAAGAATAACAGCGGATACATGCTGCAGAACCGAATGCAGTACGTATCCGCGCTGTGTTTCCACCCCCACAGAATGGTTATGGCGGCAAATAATTCCCATGATGCCCATATTAGTGTGTATAACTGTACGGCGAATTTGGTGCATGATTTTTCGTAAACAGCATAGGTTGGAGACTTCTCTATAGGATTTGGAACGTCCAGATGCCGGCATTCGTGACTTGTTTTGTCCCATGATTTATTTATCAAACTAAATACTGGCGTTCGGATTGTTATTACATTTATTTTGGCAATCTTACGGTATTTGCGTAGGTCAACATAATTATTATTATCTAATAGTGTTGTATCATAGTGGTTGACTTGTTTTGAGACGTTACTGTGATGAGATAGGCATTAGTTAATGGTAATAATTCTAAGTAAACTGGAATGGCGGCGCGCGACGTGGCGTGCGGCTCGTTGGCTTTTGATCCTCTCCGGTTGTGATCCGGCGTCAAATTTTCTAAGACATAGTGAACAACCAGCATCGTGAACGTTTTTCAGAGATTCATAGTACGACTCAGGTAGACAACCAGAAGTGTGCACGAATCCCAGCCGTTATTTAGCATCACAAAATATCCGTGTAGTTTATAATTATGGATATTGAGAACGGTGCGGATACTGTCGAAGGCACGACTGCCGTAATTGGTATCTCTTTTGGAAACAGCAATTCGTCGATTGCCTTTCCTGCAAAGGTCTGTCTCATTTTTAACGGACGCGTCAGTCAGCATTAGTCTTTGATTGACCGCGTCCTTTCATGCCAAGTTATTTTTGTGTATTGACTCGATGCAACAGGACGGCAAAGTCGAAGTCATCGCCAACCAGGACGGTGACAGAAGCATCCCATCTGTCATTGCTTATGTCGGCGAGGACGAGTACCATGGTTTCCAAGCCAAGGCACAGCTCATCCGAAACTCTGAGAACACAGTCGCTAATTTCCGCGACTTCATTGGCAAGTCATATGCTGAAATCGATCCCACGTACTCGCATAGTTCAGCGCATGCTGTCGAGCAGGACGGGGTTGTTGGGTACAAAATTGTCGTCTCGTCGGAGGAAGATGCACAGCCAGAATTTATTTCGGTTGCGGAGATTGCGAAACGGCATTTGGGTAGACTGAAAGAATCCGCGTTTGATTTCTTGGGAAAACCCATTACGGGAGCCGTCATTGCTGTACCGACAGATTTCTCTGCCTCTCAACGTCAAGAGCTCACGTCAATTGCCGAGACGGCAGGTATTAGCGTTTTTCAGGTCATACAGGAGCCAGTCGCGGCCCTTCTCGCATACGATGCCGCCAACGCTGGTGCGTTCCCGGAAGACCGAATTGTTCTGATTACGGATTTCGGCGCGACGCGAAGCGACGGCGCCGTTGTCGCGGTCAGGGGTGGCATGTACACTGTTCTTGCGACAGCTCATAACTACGAGCTGGGCGGTACCGCGTTGGATCAGACATTGATCGACCATTTTGCGAAGGAGTTTGAAAAAAAGCATGGCATTGACCCACGAACTGAATCTGTGCGATCGCTCGCAAAGTTGGCCGCGGAAGCTGAGGTTACCAAGAAGACATTGAGCGCGAGCAACAGCGCCACAATTTCGATTGAGAGCTTGGCTGGTGGATTCGATTTCCACTCGACGATTAACCGATTACGGTACGAGATGCTAGCACGAAAAGCTCTCGATAATGTTGCCTTGTTCGCTACGGAGCTTGTAAAGAAGGCAGGACTTGATGTCTTGGATATTGACGAGGTTCTCTTGGTCGGTGGAAGTTCGCACACTCCTAAGATTGCGTCGAGAATCGAGTCATTGTTCCCGGAGACGACGAAGATTGCATCGCCAGCTACGAGCCCCAAGGCATTGAACCCGGCTGAACTAGTTGCACGAGGTGCGGCAGTGCAGGCTTCACTCGTTCAGGAGTTTGAGAAGAGCGACATTGTGGAGTCTATGCTGCCCGTTGTCGCGAACGCGCCACATCTCAGCAAGCCTGTAGGTGTTGTGCTTGGAGATGGCTCGTTTGCTACTATTTTGGAGAGCCATACTGCTATGCCTATCCGGAAATCAAGGACATTCACAGCTCCAAAGGAAGGCGGCGATATTGTCGTCGAGATATGGGAGGGCGAGTCTGAGATCGTTACCAGAAAAGTCGAAAGGCCAAAAGAAAACGGTGATGACGAGGATAACTTTGAAGATGATGAGGACGACTTTGAAGACGATGAGGATGACGAGGAGAGGAAGAAGGTCGTCAAAGCCGGGACTAAGATGGCAGATGTTGCGTTGAGGGGCGTTAAGGCGGGAGCCCAGATTGAGGTCATCATTAATATAACGGCGGACCTGAATGTCGGAGTCGCGGTGCGGGAGCTCGGCGGACAAAAAGCAGCGAGAGGAGAGATTGAGGGTAGCAAGATTGCCAAATAGAGTGGAGATGGCATATATTTTAACTGGCTGGCATAGAGATGTGAATTGGAAACGGTATCATAAAAAGTCATGTTGTAGAATATGTTTGTTAATTTAAAGTCTTGATGAGAGAAATGCGATAGTCCGAAGCTGATGGAAACAGCGCACCACACAACAGTATACGTAGCTCGGGTTCGATTTGGTGCAAGTTGTACGTTGGTAGGCATAACTTTCTTTGTTTCCGTCTAGACTGTCAGTCATGTGAGACACAGACATTGGGCTGGTATTTTGACAGGCGCCAGTTATGGTATTGCACATTGGACCGATTTGCCGGCAGCAGTAGCTTCAAAATGTGGCAGGGTGATTCAGTTGGTCTTGGAAACTCTTTGCAAGTGGTATTGACAGAATCGAGAGTATGATAGATGAGCTTAGCCGATTTGTGCAATCCCGAACTTTGTATCAGTGGAGAGCGGCATTTAGCTGTCGCACTAGCGCAAGCTGCAAACGCTAATAGAGACCATTGGCTTGGATGACCGACTCAGGGCGCATTCAAGTTCACACGCGCTAGCGCAGGTGTCAGGGGCATGCATGCCACGCTAGCCCTGTTAGGGCAAGCGCCGGGTTGCGACAGCACGACGCATCTCGGCGAATTATAGTCACTTTTTGGCTGCTGAACTGAACAACGGCTCTGCACTTGCTCGCTAGGTCGCTAAAGTCCTCGGCTCATCGCCGCATCGCCCTTTTCTTCTAACCATAGCCCACCATCTGCGTGGAGGCAGTCTGCAAGTGTTCTACTACTGTGGCTTGCTTACCGTGCCGACGTATTTTCGGCGTTCTCTACTGGCGTATAGCCGTCACTTCTTCACCGCTGGTCGACGTTCTCTCCCCATTCGCGAACTCGTTCGTAACTCGCTGCCTCGCCGCTACTAGTAATCTGCTCTCGCCCGAAATTGCCACTACCGACCACTCCTTTGGCCAGTCTCAGTGTTTTGTTTTCGATTATCTCCGCATCAGTATCAGATTCGTCCCAAGTATAATGCGTTGGCAGATCTTCTCGTCTCCCTCAAACTTTGCTTTCACCGCCTAGCGTCTACTCCTTTTTTTTTTACGTTGGGTCTTTCCCTTTCTGTATAGAGGTGTGTGTTTGTGCCCGACCTCATCTGCTTCCGACCTAACTGAGAGTTGACCAGACTTGCTGGAGAAGGATGGCCTCGTCTCCAACGGCCTCGGCTGATATGCCGTCAAATCTAGCGTCCGCGACGTCCCGATTTGCGCGCTCTGACCGTCCACCGCCAATAACCCCTTTTGACTCGACTGATTCCGAGGTCAGCGTCGATGACGATGTGGACACAGGAACCGACATCGATGAGGCACAGGCGGAAATCGTCAGCATCACCCAGCATGGATCAGTCAGTCAGATGCTCCGGGGAGTCGGAAGTGCGCGGCAACGCATGATGCCGTCGCTCAGTACACATGTGGAAAAGGCAAACGACCAGCTTTCGCCCATAATAGAGTCTTCATCACCAATTAGCGCGACTCCGCGGGATGATCGAATGATGGCAGATGTTTTGGCTCGAAGTAAGCGCGATGATAAAGAGGTGTCGTCGCCTAGCATAGGGGGTTCGTCGTTGCGCGATGGACGGTTATCGATTGAGAATGCACCGTTCGCGAGGACGGGCAAGCCAGGTATCGTGCGCAAGACCAAGCCTCCGCCATTAGATATAGAAAGGACGAAAGTTGATAGATTAAGCATAGTGTCAATAGGCGATTTGGTCAAGCGTGCTACTAACAGTATACGAGGGACTACTTCGGCACCGCACGTACTACCAAATCGAGCTGCTGAAGAGTCAAAAGTTAGTCGGTCCACCAATACAGACGTGCATGTTGCAGAGGAGATGACCGAGGCTCGACAGTCGCGCACACCACGTTCGCCCAATCGGTACGACCATCCACCTGCTGTCCCGCCGCGAAACCGGAACCGAGTTTTTGGTGTTCCATGGTGGGTCTTTACATTGATAATCATTGGCAGCATAGTAACTATCGTTGTCGCCGTTGTCGTGCCGATACAAGTCACATACAACCGTCGATCGTCATCACCGCAACCGGCCCATTCATCATCTTCAAGTCCATCCACGTCCGCTACAACAACATTAGTGGGTTTCGTGGCCGCTACTATTGCCACAGGGACACCGAGCCCTACTGCCGCCGCTTTAACTGCATCCCAATGTGCGTCCATGCTTCCTTGTGAAAATAATGGCGTCAGCGTCGTCAAGGATAATACGTGCGCTTGTGTTTGCGTGGGCGACTTTGGTGGCACTGTTTGTGATACAGTGTCCAACAATGCCTGCACTATAGTCACAATAACAGGAAGCACATCTTCGAGAAACGTAACGCTTGGTACGTCCATAGCTCCGCTCGTGTCAAACGAAACAGCACAACAGTTCCCGTCAGTTAGCTTGGACGTGCGCACAATATATCGAGTATTCAACTCAAGCGGAGTATCTTGTGCATCGCAAAATGCACTCGTGACATTCAATGGCCGGTCGAGGTCGAGACGCCGCGACGTTGCACGCAGTTACGCGGAAGAATACGGCGATTACAAGCTCTACATTCGGGCGTCAAGCGAAGACGACGATGGTGGCGCGACTTTTAATGTCACCGACATAGTACTCAAGTTTGCGCGCATCGTGGTGTTGGACGTCGCCCAGACGAATAAAAGCGTGAACGATGCGGTCACGATCCAGCAAAACCTGCAAGAAGCGTTCTCGGATGATTTGGTTGATCCTGAGACCGGGCTTATCGACGCGGGACATGGCGTTTTGGTTAATTTCTTGGACTTTACTGTTGATGGCATATCCGGAGGTGATGAATAAGATTGTCTGAGACTTGTTTATTCGTCAAACGTTTCTATTGTTGGGTATTCAAAAGGGATTTGATGACATATAAACTGTTGCATTTTGGGTAAAATTTTGATTTATCATAGTTCAAAACGGTTTTACGACTTGACGATCACTTGTACAGTTTTTTTTGCTAGCTGATATCATACGTTTGGTAGTATTTGTCGTGTGAAATGTGAATAGAATTTTTTTCGGTCTAAATTAAGTATTCTTCCACCAGAAACCTACCTATATATAACTCAATGCTCGTTGTTATTATACATGGCACCCTATGCGCTAACTCACGCCTTTTCTGCTCGCAAGTCATCAATGTTGGCCTCAAGAGCCCGTAACTGATTCACCACGTTGAGCAAGTTTGCGACTTCACTAACCGCGTCCGTAAAATTGCCTTGCGACTTACGCAGCGAGAATGGTACGAGCACACCGAACCACCGTATCGGATCCCGATTTAACGGAATCTTTGTCTTGCGCACCTTCGGTGTCGGCGGTTTTTCGTCGCCCGCCTGTTGCGGTTGTTGATCGTCGGTCGGCTTCTTGTCCTCGTCTGGGTCGCTCGGTTTCTCGTCATCTGGCTTTCGTCTTCGCACAGGTCTTATTTCGGTAGCCGTGCTCGTCGTCGTGGCGCTCGCATCGACCTTGTCGGCAACTTGCACGTCCTCAGCGTCCTCTGTCCGCGGAAGCGGCACTTCGACGACCGACAGGTGGGTGTATTCAACTGACGTGTCAGGTGCATGCAGTGGAGTAAGTTCTTTCTCGTCAAGCGACCTGTTAGACGGCGTTAGTGTCAATTCGCATATTGTCTGGCGGAAAGTCAGGATCGTTACATGATTTTGCTTGCAGTCATGCCGCCATGATAGTAATCCTTGCCAAACCGCAACCGAGACTCGTAATTGGCCTTTGCAAGATTTAAGTATCCCTGTGACGTCAAACAGTTAGTGACCGAGGGCCGTGTCTAAAGCGCACCATACATGCGGTGAGCAAATCTGATTCGTACCTCTGTCAACAGGCCAGACAAACGGCCTTGGATTGCTTGATATTGGTCCACTAACTCGCAGTAAGAAAAGAGTAACTTGTCGAGCGAAGACGGCAACGTAGACGGGTCAATTAGCTCTTCCTCTTCTGCTTCTCTCTGTGGCGGCGGCTGCTGGGAATTTGATGTGTCTTGCTGTTCGACTGTCGCGGCGGCTGCTGTGGGAGCATCTGGGATGGACGACACCGTTTCAGCTATCGCGAGTTTGGCAATGTCGGCTTCTAGAGCCATGTTGCTGTCTTGTGGAAGTTATCAGAGGTGTAGCTATGTACCGACACGAGATGGGACTGAATAGTTTGCAAATATTCTATTGTTTATGTATCAAATGATTGGACTGTGCTGATTAGTCTGCAAAAGTGGACTTGGGAGTAGTGGCGTGCCCGTTCGAATATAGCCACCCACGACATTTAAACCTAAATTGCTGACCCTGGTTGGTCAATCTGAGCTGGGTGCAATATGATGCCATTAACGTACATCGTGACTATCGAGTAGTCATGTCAATTTTATTTGTTCAATTTTATTATCATATCGATGATACAGGCTAACTTGCATCGCGAACAGGTGTCAGTCGGTTATCGATAACATGATAAGTTGCGGATCCCACAACTTGCCCAATCAACTAAAAGGAGCAAAATGGATTGCTGACACCGAATGCAGACAAAGTCCTAAACTCCGATTCGATTCACCCTATATCATAATCCATAGCATAATACATTTCTTCGCAAACCACATATCATGAGCAAATCATATGCACCATCCCATAAACTCCAAGTAAAAACGAACGCCATCATGCAAAGTACTTGCGCATGACAATACCATCTGCCTTGCGTCCGTAGTATCCACACTCAGACTTCTCGAACGCGTACCCGCCCTTCTCATAAAACTGAATGGCTTCCGTATTCGTGCTCGCGACGTGCAGGAATATACTCTTCAGACGTGGCGCGGTGGTTGATGCAACTGTCGCAGGGGACGACACATTGTGGAACGCTAATTCAAGTTTCTGGTTGCTCGTTAGCTTTGCCCTGCCAGTGTACCAGACAGCCTACCTTCAGCAGCTCGCATCCTACTCCAAATCGCCGCCATTCCGTCGCGACGGCAAGAATCATGACGTGTCCAGTACAGACCTGCCTATCCAATGCCGATCGTAGTATCTTGCCCGCAACAACTCCGATGATCCCGTTGTCGACGTGTAATGCCGGCTCTGACGCACGTGACCCTTCACGAGCGCAGAAGCAGAAACAATCCTTCCCAAAGACAAACTGCATCAGGAATGACGGCGAGTATGGAATCGGCAGGTTTTGGCCCTAGGTTATTGTAAGTGCAACTCACGAGCGGAATGACGCTGTCGACACTGAGTACATACCAAGAACTGACTGACGGCCTCGACATTCTGACTCCTCATCGAGTCAAGCACCGGATCGCGTGTCCGTTTTCTCACACCCCTAGCAGTGTCCCGAGTGAAAATGGTCGGGTAGTAGTTCTTGGATGCCTCGACTGTCGTTGTGCCAATTTCGCTATATCGTGGCACTTCGTCGTCCGGACTGAGAAGTGGCAGGAATGCCGACGGTCGCGTGATCAGGAGCGCCATGAATACTGATACTCAACACGGACTGCGACTTTTACCGCAGCGAAATACTACACGACGCGGCGACGCCCATTAGTGTGAAAGACGGGTGCGTGCAATGAATGAATTCTTTGCGGTAAAGCGGAGGCTGAGTGGCAGGAATGGCCGCGCGGATTGGGGGGGCTGCTTAATATGCATTGTGACACGCGAGCACCATCACACGACAGCGTAGATTATGCTACGGCCAACTTCGAAACAAGACAAGTGGCAGCGTGATGGTGACCACACCACATCCCACAGTGACGCGGCTCTCTCCGGCGGGGACAATCGGGCCTAATCTTCTTCGCCGAGCACGGCACGAGACCGGAGCTCAGGAGAATGGCTGCGGCGCGCTGGTTTATTGCGGGGGCAAGGAACTGCGCGATAAGCCGAACTATAGTATATCCCGCGTCACCGGCTGGCATGTACCCGACGACTGCCGATTGTCGAAGAGCACAGGTGATGAAACACCGACACCACTAATTTAATGGTCCCGTAGGAAGAAGCGGCAGTTGTCAAACAGCCAACTTGGCCCGCTAGCCGCCGCGTGACTGTCAAGTTTTACTAGTGCTTTTACAACACAGCTAACGCGGCGGTAGCGTCCAAAACAAACAAATACCTGTCTAGAGATGCGATGACTGGGACGGCAACGAACGACGTAGTTGGCCCCTTGAGCATTTGATGTGGTTCCCAATTCCCCGGCCAGACTGTGATTCGCCACGGTAATTAATGTACTCTAGCCCAAGGCACGAGCTCGTCTGAATTCGGCTTCGATTATTCGTTGTCATTTGACGTAGCGTCGAAGCGTCAGACGACTGACTCTACGTATATTGATAATAAACAAGTTGCCGAGTGCTTTTGTTGTCTTGGCCGGTTGGCCCCGCCTGCATCGGCAGAGGCCAAGGTCAAACGACGACTGGATTGGAGACGATTTTACCGACGAATCTATGCTCGGGGTTGCATTTGGCCGATCTCCGGGTTCGGCGCTGTGCTTGTGCGCTTATTGCGCAAAAGCCACATCGATGAGTGCATGGTTAAAACTCGGTGAGCCCAAGATTTTGCCAGTGGCTAGTTACAGTTAAACTATTCGGCTGGATCGAACGACCGAAAATGACTCTAGGTATTGTTCCACGTAATTTACAGTTGTTACTGATTCTTTGGAGCTAACACGACCGCAGAGCCGGAAACGCCGTGTCGTAGGTGTAAACAGAATGCGGCGATATACACATCCAGAAAGGAGCCATTTTGCAAGTAAGCAGTTCTCCAACAGAATTGCATAATGGACTATACTGACAAATGTCAACAACAGAGAATGCTTTGTGCGTTTCCTACGTGGAAAGCAACGCAAGCAAATGGCAGACTATAAGGTCTGTTATGATCCGGCGACTTCGTCGCCACAAATTCCACCTCGAATATTATTAGCACTCTCGCTCTCCGAATCATCGCTTTCGCTGTTTGAAATGCTTGTATCATTGCTGCACGAGCAGCGGAAAATGCACAGAGGCAATTCCGGGTTCGAACTATTCGTCGTGCACGTTGATCAGTCTGAGGTTTATCCATACCCGACAGGCGTGGACCCCAAGAGCGTATTAGAAGGTATACGACAAACGTATAACGACACATGCACGACTGTCTGCACTCCGCTAGGTGATTTCTTTGCTGACGCGAGAAGCCTGCGGCATTTCCAGCATGACGTTTCAGATATCGCAGACTACTCCTTTATAGAGGACCTCACTCTTGACGGTACAGTCACAGTTTCGGACGTGTTATGTAACATCCGCGACAGAACTTCTAAACTTGATATCCTGCAGACAATGCGAGAATTCTTAGTACTCAAAGCCGCAAAGGAGTTACAGTGCACGACTATCGTGTGGGGAGATACAATGTCGCGCCTAGCAGAGAAAACACTAAGTTTAACTGCAAAGGGACGCGGATCAGTTATCCCTTATGTTCTTTCAGACGGCTTCAGAAATGGCATATACAATCTCTACCCGTTACGTGAGGTCCTTAGAGCTGAGGCAGAAGAGTATGTCAGGATGATGAACATCAGCCAGTATGTCACCAAACCATCCATAAAACCTCCGAATGTGTTGCGGATGATGACCATAGATGATTTGCTGGAGAATTACTTTGCAGATATTGAAAAGGGGTTTCCTAGCATTGTGTCTACCGTTGTGCGCACAGCTGCAAAGCTAACCGATCAAGTCGCGTATGCAAGCGACAATTGTGCAATCTGTGGACTGCCGTGCGATGATACAAGTCCCGAGAGATGGCTGCAGGATATAACGGTCAATCAAAGTGCACCGAGTCATGATGCAAACAATGAGCAGGACACAGTTGAACCGTCAAAGGACGAGGAAAAATCGATAATATGTTACGGGTGTTTAGTTGCCACAAAGGGTGTGACGTTCCCTTGGATATCTACGATGCGCTATTCCAAGAAAGAGACACTAGACGAGTACGAACTGCATTAGTCAAGGCCACATTGTATATAAGGTATCCGATAGTTAATCTTAGAATGTTTATCACAATCGTCTCCTTGAATACGCTCAGATCTCCGAGCTGCGCATAACGCCCATCTCAGTGCCCTCCTTCGACCTATTTCCAGTCCACCGAAACCAGCCAGTCGGCTGTTTTCGTGGCTGTTGCTGCAGGTGGATTTGTGGAGGCGCCTGCGGCACCTGCCGCGGTGTGAGAACGGGTGCGCTACTTGGTCTTGCTGGATTCGGCTGGTCGTCAGTATTAGCAGTTCGTCCATATAGAGCATTTGCAGGTTGTGCGAAATTACCCTTCTGCATATCCGTTAGTATGCAAGGCCTGAAACCCGGTTGTTGCAATGATCCCTACCGCTATATTACTCTGCCCTCGCTCCCTTAAATATTTCTCTAATAGCAGAGCATTTCGACTGTTCGCTTTGTACAGTATGTCAACTACGTCACCAAGTAATGGAACTAGTCCGAATGCAAAATCAACAATCACGTTGGCCATCATTTTCGTGTACAGCCAGTTCGGCAGGCCACCGTCGATTTTGCCGGCGGCTTTGACGACAAGGTAAGAGAGATACGCGGCAATCAGATCGCCAATGCTTAGATCGTCAGTTCCCGCCATAATACAGAGCATGGGCTGTAGCTACCCTGGTATTAATGCAATAATCCCACTCCAACTGTAATTTAGCCATTAGCACCTTCACACTATCACATGTTCCCAACAGCTAACAACACTAACTTACCCAATTGCCAGGCCGCAACAGCAGACACCAAAATACATGTCCAGACGATACGCGCGCCGTTTGACTTTCGTCAATACCTGTGTATCGTTCTGGGACAGGCCGGGAGGCGGGGGGCGACGCCTTTTGGTGACTTTCTTCCTGCGGCCGAGTTCCTCTTGCGGAACCTAAGTACGGCATTTGATTAATACCATAGTGCAATGTCTCAAGAGCGCGACAATATACAAACGTAAGAAAATAATTTACCGACCTCTTCAAAATACGGATCTTCTGTACCAAACGCGTTATTCACCGACTCCTTGAAGAACTTGCGCACAACCAGTTTTCCAATCATCGCCCCCATTATGGCAACCCCAAAATTCCTTCAAGTCCTAATAATTCCAAATATATAAAGTAGTTTTTAGCTAGACAGCACAGTGCGCAAGTAATTGACAGATCGATGACAACGAAAATCGCAAGAGCAGAAATTTATTGAACCATATGTAGGCAGGCTGTGCACTCGTCTCTCCAGCCAAGGGGTTGATTAAGGTGTGATCATGACGTCACGTTCGTCTTAAGCAACAATTTAGAGTTGTGTCAAGCTTAATCCCTAATCGACGACGGGTTGTGGCTGTGCTCTACATGACGGTGTGCATAGAAACCGCAGAAAATGTCTGATAAATTATTCCCGAAAACAATCTAAATATCTAATAACCACAGTGATCTATCAATACACATGCACATATGTTGAACCTTTTATATGTACAACTATGATACACCTCCTATCAGTCTAATCAAACAACAATTTGATGTCGTCAATCCTCTGCATCTTCCTCTGGTCCTCAGACATCCCAAGACTGCTTGCCAAAAATTTCTTGCGGTCCTGAATCTTCAGCATGCGTTCCTCAACTGACCCTTTGACAATGAACCTGTAAACACTAACTGACTGCGTCTGACCTATTCGATGAATTCGATCAATTGCCTGAGACTCAACGGCGAAACTCCACCAAGGATCCATCATGAACACTTTATTCGCACTAACAAGATTAAGACCCACGCCTCCGGTCTTCAAACTGAGTAGCAACACGAGCTCGGTTTTTTCATTTTTGAACTGCTCTAACACACGTGCACGTTCACGTTGCTGTGTGGATCCATCAATTCGCAGGCATTTGTATCGGTCCCGCTGTAACGAGTCCTGGATACAATCAAGGAATGAAGTGAACTGTGAGAACACCACCGACTTTGTATTCGGTTCCTCCTGTCGAATTGTCCGCAACTTGCTCAAGAGTCGGGAAATCTTCGCAGACGACTGCGGCTTGTATCTGCGCAGAGCAATCTCAGGTTTGTCCGATACACTAGAATAATGATGCACAACCTCAAAAATGTTCTTCTCGGAAATTTCAGTACGGCAGCTATGGCATCGCGGAGTTTGTCCATGGTCATGCTGGAACTTGATATGTTCCAGCAGACAATTGCGGCAGGACATATGCCAGCATGGTGTAACGACTTGTTCGGTAATAGGTTCTGTGGAGCAGATGGGACATTCACGCTCCGTCTCTTTTGAAATCTGCTGCATCACTTCGTATCCATAGCAATCTTTCGCGTTCATTTCTTCTTCAGCCGAATTAAACTTGTCAATCAACTGTTGCAAATTCACGTCGTCTTCGCTGTCAAGCAAACTTGTTTTAGCTGACTTCTCATCGCCGATATCTTCAAGGTCAACCTCCGCTTTCTTAACCGCAGACTGTACGAGTGCAGGATGATCGCAGCACTGCCTGAGCCGTAAAATCTGCGCGAAGATAGTAGTGTACAATTTCAATACCGTCCCAGCTTCCATACTGGCCGTGAACGTCCGCTTGGCTCGTCTATAAAACAGATCGTAGACTTCACGTTCGGTATCAGTTAGCTCTATGTCCTCGAAATGGATATCTTTGGGCGGTAGCACAATCAGTGGACTTCCGTCTTTCTGTTTCATGGATTTTGTTCTCCGGAGAATAATCGGTTCAAGCACAGTTTGCACGACGTCGAGTGCCTTCAGAAAGTCTTTCGACTCATACGGCACAGTGATGAATGTTCTCCAAAACGGAAAGTGGCTCCATGGTTCGATACCTAGGAATCTAACTAGGCTGTAAAGGTCTTCCAGACGATTCACAATCGGCGTACCAGTCAAAGCCCACTTTCTATCTGCTTTGATAGCGCAACATGAACGTGAAGTAATCGAGGCCCTGTTGCGGATAGTGTGCGCTTCGTCAAGAACAACGCGGAGATAATGAAGCTGGAATAGTTTACTAGCTCCATTCTTGACGTGCTTCTGCCACTCGGATGCTACAGTTCCGTAGCTCGTAATAATTGCTTTCGCTTTTCTATTACTTATTGGACCAAGACAGAGGGCTTCGAGATCAATTGAGCGCTCATCACCGTAGTACACCAGGATATCGAGTGTTCCAGATTTCGAGGAAGCTTTGGCCTCAGATTCCCACTGAGTTAGTAGAGACATTGGGCATATTATCAAGGTCGTACTCGACGCGAAGCGGCGAAGCTCCTCAGAAGTTCTTTCGGGACCAGATGACAGGTCAAATGGCGAAGAGAGGATTAGCGACATGGTAGAGATGGTCTTACCGAGACCCATTTCTTGTGAGCTTTGTGTCAGCTACCAACTAATAGTCGTGTCATAATCACATTCCTTACCATCTGCTAGAATACCACCAAGACTGCTCTGCTGAATTTTGGGAAAGTCCAAACTCAATTCACCTAGATAGTGATTAAAGGACGCTCTTCTGCGCAAAAGATAACTGGACATACCGCTGTAAGGATTGACATAAAAACTTCCATTCCCGTCCTCGACATATTCCTTGCCGTCTGGAACTGGCCATTTATACTCTTCCCATAACGGATGCATCGAATTGATCTCCTTCTCGTCCGCTGTCTTCTCAAACGTTTCTTTAGAAATCATCCATCCAAGTCCCTATTTCTGTCAGCAATTGAACGGTCCACCGTGGCGTCTACGGAACTCACCTGCTTCTGATAGGACCTGAGTTCCATATTGAAGGCCTCAGCGGGTTCGATTTGCGGCATATCGGCATCATAAGTCTGTGCTTTGCGATATAATGAGTCCAGTTGATCTTGCTCCAAATTCTTGTCCTCGTCGGCGCTACCCTCCGACTCTGGCCCTTCAGAATCTGAACTGTCATTTGGCGTCACTCTAACATCAAACTGTTCTGCCATTGCTGCAGCCTCAAGCTGGCCCTTCGCAGTATGCTCTTTCAGGGTATCATTTCTGCTGTGGGCCTCCAGTCCAATATCCATGAATAATTTAATTAGTGCCATTTGTCGGAGTCTCAAGTGTCGCTCATCAGATGTTTCTTTGCCCTGATAAACAAAATTGTTATATTCAGACGAACTCGCGGACCGCATACTACCACTATCAACGTCGAATGCGTTCCGGAGCAAAAAGCAGTCAAGCTGAAGGACAATACTGTCACCGGTACGCAAAATCGAATCCACGTAAATGACTGTACCGGTAAAATTGCAAATATTTAAATCCAGCAATGTGGACACAAATCTGGCCTTGTCAGCTGGTAATCTGCCAATCTCGTCACCGCGTAGATTAGTGAACCGCACAAAAATATCGTTCTCTTTCGCTTTGATAGTGCTTCGAAATTTCTGCGTCCCATTACTGCCAACTTGCCGAGCCACGCGCTTTAGTCTGATGCCGTCTCCAAATTTGAGAAGATTCCGACCGGATCGGGTTGCCCATCCTTCAACTTGAAAACTGCCAACGAAGCGCTCTGTCCATGAGGACAACGGCCGGGCCTTCGGCAGTTCGGCAGCCTTCACATCCGCAGGTAATATGTTTGCTGAGACTGGAAATTGCAACATTGCGTCTTTTTTTCTTAGTTTTGGTTGTAAGTTCTTTTCGAGCGTACCGTCAAATATGAAATTAATGGCACGCGTCATGTCGCCGTTACTTATGTCCCCCAACACAGTCAACGCCTCTGGCTCCAGCTTCTGTCCTGTGACAGACTCCAGTAGCGCCTCGTCCAACCCCTCGGAAACAGCCACAGTCACCTCGGCCATCGGTTCTGGCACAGCCTTGCGGTCAGCTGTCAAATCCTCGGCGGACTCACGGATAGGGGGAGGTGAAGAAGACGGCGTTTCACGTGTAGGAGATCGACCAGACGAATGCAAACCCTCGGACGAAGCTGAAGTTTGTCCCTTATCGTCAGACGATGACCGATCGTCTGCGATGTGGGTCGCAGTGTTCATGAACGCGTCCTCCTCGACAAAAAATCGACGCCTTTTAGGAAGCGGTGCAGCGGGATCCAACTGAAAACATATTATTGACTTGTATCAGAAAGCTATAATTGTATTAAATATTAAAAATACCTTAAGATCCATATTATTTGTAGAAAAGGGTACTCGTAGATGCCTGCGGGCCCAGTAATATAGAAGAATTGATGTACGAGACTTGAGCTTGGGCTAATAACACACCCGGGTACATGCTATGTGGTTTAGGGGATAACGCGTAAGTAACGCGACAGGCTCTGGTGCTGTAGGCAGACTTGCACCTCTGAAGGTGCTGGAATATGCGACCTATAATAGATTCTTCACTGGCATACTCCGCTAAGACCAAATATTTTTTGTTTATTTTATTATTTTTTTGAAGGACATGTAAGGTGGTTACAACCTTGGCGGATCCAATTGTGGACGATTGGTACAGTGCGTACTTGGCGATCTTTGTGCGGCGCTGAGAAAAGTGTTCCATATTCTTCAAAATTAGTGCCTCACCCATCGATATTGGTATATTGAAATACCGCCAGCCTATCTGTTGTGCGGCATTTACGATTGGAAGCAGATCTCTATGCTGTGTGCTCGTACGTGTCTCCCAAGTAATGAATCCATTCCATCCTAACAAAAAAACAGTTACGGGGAAGCCGGTCACAAATCCGGTCATTTCGAAGAAAAGCGGTAGGTAATTCGCTGTATATCGCAGTGTGTTTGTCTATTACCTGAACTTGGCTAATATAGCATTGTCTTGTTTAGGTGGATTATTTGAGAAAAGTGCTATAGAGGAGTACATTATACAGCATAGTCAGGATCCACTTAATGGCGAGCAATTGTCTGACGATGATCTGATCGAAATTCAGAGTATGCCATTTGGCGAGCACCGAAACTGAACTATAGCTAAGAGCGTTTAGATCCACGGATAGTCCCGTCGAAACCGAACACGAGTGATTCAATTCCGTCTCTGCTGCATGCATTCCAGAACGAATACGACGCATTAGCATTAGAATCGTTTGAACTAAAAAAGCAATTGCTAGAAGCTCGCAAAGATCTGAGTTCTACGTTATATTATCATGACGCTGCAGTGAAGGTTGCGGCCAGGATGATGAAAGAGCGCGATGAAGCTTTAGCAGCTATTAAGCAGTTAAGTAACGGCACCGGTGGCCAAGGTGACGGTATGGAAGTGGACAAATAGAGTGTATACGGTCACAGTAATGTATTATATTATCTATTTGGCATTTGCGTAAATTACAAAATTGTGGCCGTATATGACAATCCTGTATACCCTAACAACTACGTTGGAGTACTCGGCTATTCCTGGCATCTTCATGGCTTTATTCCTGCGTTCTGCATCCTGCACTATGCTTTTTAACAAATAATGGCCGGACAAAACACACGAATCGTCCTAATGGTCCCATCTCCAGTGGTATGAATATCATCGATCTCGACATACGCGCCAAGTTTGCGATACATTTATAATTTTATATCATAGATGCCGCAGACTTAATCATATCCAGAGAAGATGTCTTTTCAATGTGACCCATCGTATGCGAAGCACATGCATTAAGGTTGGATTGCGTGCAACGAGAGGCAATAGGGTTAGGTGAATAAATTACACAGCCTGTTACCCTGCCGGGTTTTGGGATTCCGTAAATCTTACAAGTTACATCCACTGCATCTCATTTAATTAGAGTCTTCGAACTCGTATGATACGTCTTTCGTCTATTTATATGGAATTTGTATCTGTTACGTATTTGAATATCTAGAGCATCACTTTGCAAGCGGTATGATAGACTGACTCCTGATCCAATCAGCGAAACCTTGCACTAACATGCGTTGCTCTTAGAAACGCATAGCATTTGTTCCTGTTAAAGTTCTAGAACCTTTTTGGTAATGACTTTTACCTACAATGGGGCCAACTGGACCAGTAGTGGCAAACGCGCCGAGTGTGATCGACTTAACAGACAGCCCCGACACATCTCCAGCGTCTTCTGAACGTGCAGCTGCTCGTCAATGTGGCGGATTTCAGGGAGATCTGTCTTGGCCACCCCCGGTCACGAGCACACCGATACCACAGCAGTCAGACATACAGGGAAGCAGTATACGTCCAGAGTCGGCAAGCGGGGGAATCCAGCCTGTGACCACCGCTGCTACGCATCAGGCGGAGGTGATTGATGTGGATGAGCTCCCAGACCCGGGAGTACGGGCAGACGAACCTGCATTTCGGTTTAACGGTGACCTACGGACGCTCCGGCCATCGAATATGAACAGCCATGAGGACAATGAAGACGACATCGCCATTACTTTTTCACGACGGCGAGTCGATCCGTTACCGCGGTACCGACGGCTCGCTCGGACACCGATTCCTGTAGCAGAAAGCAGCCCTTTCTTGAGACTAGGTCCCCACCACAATCCATCACCGAATAGGCACTCTGCACGGAGTCCATCTGCAGTCGGAGTGCTAGATCTGGACACAATAACCAGTCGACCAGATCTTACGCCACAAAGCGAGCAGCCGACCAGAACTACCGTCGGTGTCGGTGGTGGATTTGGAGACCATATGACTCGACGAGCGGCAGTTGTCACTACTCGGAGATCTTCACGTGGCCACACTCGAGTGCTACTTCCGGTATTCCCCCCTCGAGCAAGTGCAACTCAGCAGATTTACGGATATTTCCCATCGGCTCGGCCGAGGGCAAGAGCAGACATTGAGCAATTAGATCGGTTACAGAATGGATTCCTCGATGGTGCGCCACGCGCGTTTGTGCGGCCACATCTAGATTATGGAGCATTTGACGATGATCATGATTGGTCGATTGACAATTTTGACGACGACTACTTAGCTGAGGCCGCGGAGGTGGCAGCGGGGATGGCAGCAGCGGAGGTAATGGCGTTGCGACGACGCGCTGAGGAGACACGGGTAAATATCGCAAAGCCTGCTGTCCCGCCACCACGGAAGGGATATACAAGAATGATTAGTTCGGGCACAAGGTTGGTGTGTCCTGATTGCAATCACATTCTTGGTGCCCCTTCGAAACCATCTCAGGAAGTCCCAAAAGATGAAGACGAGAGGTCAAGTCCAAACGCAACGGATATCCATAGAACCATTTGGGCTGGAAAGTGTGGGCACGTTTACTGCGGTAATTGCGCCACGAAGTACCGGAAAGCTCGACGCGGTCGGAAGCAAACGGTCGGGATATGTGTTGTACCTGGGTGTAAGCAGAACCTTACCGGCGCAAGAGGCATGTTTGAGCTTTTCGCATAGAGTAGTCCAGTTGCGGTGATTCTGTCCATATTTTATTTTCGGCAGTGTTTGTATTCGTCATTGCATTTCTTGGCGGAGTAGGTTTGTGCATGGCCTCTGCTAAAATTGGTTTGTTGGGCGTATCCGCTTTTTATTTCTTTGTAATTGTATAGTTATATATGGGACATTTTCTAAAATAAATCTTGTATATATTTTCAATATTCGGCTGGACTTGCTCTTCGGGATTGTTAACAACGCGGGTATTGAGTTGTTATGTAACAGATTTTAGGTTTGTTGAGCACACGCACTCAGGAGTCGAAAGTAAATCCCTAATGAACGCGGAAATCCCCTGGTCACTACTTTGAACGACAGAGGCGGGTTACCTCAAATTTCCGGATTGATCTAATATCCCGTCTATCGTCGATTGATACCGCGCTCCCATAGAAGCTGTGATTCACTTCAGAACCGCTTGTACAGCACAATGGACGGAAATAGATCGATGAAGCCTGGCCGGACCAGTCCAACGGCGAGTACTACGTCACCGACAATCCCGACACATTCATCGCCCCGCAAGAAGCTGAGCGTCAAAAATTTTTACCTTCTTGAGTATAATGTTATATCAGCATTCTTTTGGGGCGCTGTTCTTTTGAGAGTAATCCTTATCTTATATCTGCTCGGTCCCGAGAACGTTGCAGAGGGAAATGGGGATTTCACCAAATGGGTTCAAACTGGCGCGCTACTAGAAGTCGTGCATAGCGTAGTTGGGTTTGTCCGGTCGCCGGTCATGACGACCGTGATCCAGGTTGCGTCGCGGATATTGCTTGTCTGGGGAGTTGTGTATTTGTTTCCGGAGTCGGGAGCTACGACAATAGCATATTCGACAATGTTGCTCAGTTGGAGCGTTACCGAGATCATCAGATACGCGTTCTATGCTTATAGTATCCAGGGAAATACTCCGCAGTGGTTGACTTGGCTACGGTAAATATAGTTGCTGAATAGTAATGGTTATGATTGTGGCTGATATTCTTAAGGTACAACACGTTCTTCGTACTCTATCCTACTGGCGTTGCCAGTGAACTGCTTGTCATTTATGCTTCCCTTGGCGACGCGACGAAGTTCAGTGAGCATTACGCACTCTTACTTAAAGTCATTATGGTCATATATGTCCCTGGTAGGTTCCTTAAGCTACCCGGTTCACCCTGTCCAATGAATGCTGACAGAGAACAGGATTCTATACTATGTTCTCTCATATGTTGAAGCAGCGCCGTCGCGTCCTCAAGAATCTCGGCAAACGCAGGGAAGAGTGAACTACTGGCCCAGAGCATTCGAATACAGTGCAGACATAGACAAGAGCCGAGGAGCCAGATGTAAATATATGCTATCTATAATAACCGGAGAAGTTCTTCCGCCAGCTTATCCGCGAGCTTCTTCCGCTCTTCGAGGGGAAGACCTTCACCTTGTTCTGTGTAGGGGAGGTTAATACTTGCCATAACTATCAATAACAGTCACCAGGACGCACCTCTAACTTGCTTCATTCTTAACATAGTCCGCTCCAACTCGTCAATTTCAGATTCAAGACGCGGTCTCGGCTCGCCATCCTGCTCCTCGCCACGATCTTTTTGCGGCTCTGAACTATCTACAGCAAAATGTAACGCTGCCATTTCGAGCTGCATTTCTCGCAACTCTTGGTCAAATCCGTCACTGTCGAGTTCGCCGTCATCGTCGCCGAGCCTGACGGGTCCGTCGCTGTCGTACTGATCATAGCCTTCTATTATTCCTCGTCGTCGTGCGGCAGTCTCCGTGGCAGATGCGTCCCAGCTAAACGTCTCCAGTGCTTCTTTTATTCTTGCCAGACCGAGTAGTTCTACGCTGAGTCAGCTATGATCCGGGAATAGTATGACTTGGGCAAATCGTACCTCCATAATCGTTTCGGCCCGTTTGCTCAATGTCGACAAACTCGAATCCAAATGGTTGTAACAATGTCTCCCATTCCTCGGGATCCAACTCGATACTCACTTTATCCTTGTCATCACTCGACAACGTCTTCGTAGTCGCTGGCGGAATTGCGACGCCTAAACAAATCCCGTCCCAATCAATGAGGTCGTCAAACTCGTCTTCAACTTCCTGTCCCTCAGCATTGCGGCTTTTGTAGTGCGAAATCAGAGTATCATGAATAATCCCGACCTCCCTTTCAACCTTGCTCTTCACATCGGCGTACTCTTCTCCCGTCTCCGGTTTTCGAAACGTGAATATGATGGCGCCAAGCGCGGACACGACTTCGTGCGCGTCTGCGGAAGAGAACGAGGTTGCCCAGGCTCTGATTCCTGTATCGTCAGAGCTGTTGTCGTATTCGTCTATCCAGATTGGGATTTCGGTTTCAAAGTATCTAGTTGAGAGGTTGAGCGTGTGGGAGAGACCTGCGTGTGTAGGACGGGCGAGTTCAGTTGCAGTCGGGGTGTTAGAGGCGGTCAACGTCGAGGTCACACCGATGGTCGCTATTGGTGTTGATCCCGTTAATTCTGATACAAAATGTTAGTCTTAGAGATGCTGGCACTTGTCGGATAGGTAACGGAAGTACCTTTGAGTAGTGTGAACTTGCCCGATTTTGGCGGTCCGAGGACGAGAATGCGTTTGCTGGTCATGAGCGTATCCGATGTGCTGATCGATGAAGCTGGCTGATAAACTGAACTTTCTGGCGAAAAGTTTGCTTCTATGAATCCTTCTCTGGATAATAATAATGGATCAATTCACTAATCGATCTACAGCGTGGACGCTCGTTCGCTGCGAATGCTAAGCCAACCCCGTTTATAGGTTGCAAGTTGGGAGCACGCGAAGAAACGCAATCTCCTACTATGGGCGGTCCGATAGCGGATCAAATACCGACCAAAATAATACGACACCATCGACACAAAAATATGCGTATTTAATTCCTGTCATTTATATACGGGCTCTAAGACTAATTTACATAGCGAAATGCACATAACAAAACCACAGCCTGCAATAGCACATTTAAAAGACAAACTTACTTAACCGGGAAAAGCAAAAAAAAACAACAAACCCCAAGAGCGTATAATTACAAACCAAAGAAACTATGATTTGGCAAATAAATAGGGACCCAGATTACCTTGTTTTCTGGATCTTGGCGGCTCTCTGAACGGTAGCTTTGCCGCGGGCGAGACCGACGCCTTTGCCCTTTAGACCTTTTGATTTGAACATTGGTGCGTTTCTAGACGGCCACGATTAGTAACTTTTGGCAATTATTGGATGATATGCGGAGATTTTAGAGAGTAATGATGAAATTAGATGAGAGAGACGTACCGTAACATGTCTGGAACGATGAAAAACCGAACATGAGATCCGCGAATGTAAACTTGTTCTAAATGCGACACACGGCCGTCTCGAGCGGTAACCGTGATATCACGCAGCTGGCAGTTCATGTTATCCTCGACTATATACTCGTTAAATCAGTCCAGTCACGCTGTAAGACGCGGGGCAATTCTCAGGGAACGACAGCCACCACTGACCTTCTGTGAGTTTCCCGCGGTATGTTTGTCCAGAAGTAAGTTCCAAGGTAACGAAGTGTCCCTAGATCACATCGATTAGCACACGCTTATAACAAATACTACAGCCTGCGGATGCTACTAGCCAACGAATATAATGATGGATTTCGTACCTGTGACTCGTTCAAGAGCTTGATCGGAATTCCTATAGATCCCATTTCGCCGTCACAAGAGTTAAATCAGAAGATTATTCGAAGAAGAAGCCGATATAAAGTATAGATATTCCGCAACTTGGTTAATTTGAGTCAATTATTGTGAGTAAAAGCAGTGGGTGGTGTTTTATGAGAAGCAATCTTAAAACCCTTCCCGCCGCCTCGTAATTTCAGGCGTGACAACAACTGCGCACAAAAGTTGTAAACGAAAGCGTCACACCGTTGTATCGGAGACGTGATCTTCAAAATGTCCTCGCGCGAACCTCTAGTGCCTAGTTACATCGGTATACAGAGGCATTAATTTTGGGAACCGATTGTTGATACGCGCGTATTTGATGCAGTATATATAAATATAAGAGCGACCAATGACAAATTGACAATGCCGGACATATCTCCGTCTCCTGAAGACAAAGCCAAAGCCAAAGCCAATGATCTTAAGGCGAAAGGTATATCGTAATATGTCATTCATATGCTATCTCGAGTCATTTACTAACGGGACTTGTGAAGGCAACACAGCATTCGGCAAGAAAGATTTTAAGACTGCACTCGGTTATTACACGCAAGCGATAAACGCAGATCCAGCAGAACCTATTTTTCTGTCAAACCGTGCGGCATGCCATCTACAATTGAAGAACTGGATCGCGGCAGAGACGGACTGTAATCTGGCACTGGTAATGATCGGGCAATTGGCAGATGATAATGTGCCGAACGCGAAGGCTGGAGTAAAGTTGCTGTACCGTCGCGGTGTTGCGAGACGGGCGCAAGGGAAATTGACGCAGGCTAAGATGGGTATGATTTCTGTGGCGGTGTTAGAAGAAGAAATTGCGCTGATAATTTAGACTGGGAGAGAGCATTGAACCTTGATCCGGACAATAAATCTGTCAAGGAAGATTTGAACGCTTTAGCATGGGAGTTGAAGAAGCAGGATGTATGTTATTTCGTAATTTTGGTGCACAAGGAATATGTACTGATACCCAATTCAAGCGAAATTCTCGAGGAATGGCAAAACCGAGTGTAACGACGACGACACCGCCGGCCAAGACTACGATACCTCCGGTGACTAGTGCTCCAGCGATCTCAGCGAAACGAAGAAGTATTCCGATCCAGATCGTGGACTCGTTACCTAAAGATTTTGTTTTTACACCCCCAGCGTCAGGTCCTGGGCCGGAACCGCCTGTTAGCAACTTGCCAACGACATCCGCACCGAAACCAGTACCAGTGGCCGCTCCAGTTGTTTCTCAAAAGTCGGCACAACAAGTGACAGACTCAACGACAGCAGCGGCGCAAGCTCCCCTAGTAGCTGCATCTTCCAATGCGCATGCAAACGGATTCCAACGATATACAGCCTTGCCAAAGTCATTCCCACGCACGCCAAATCTTTATGATATAACCCAACTCATCCGTCGACCCGCCAGCGAACGTTCGAACGTTCTGGCGTACTTTTTCAACAACATCTCCCCGCAGCAACTTCCTGCTCTCTTTGGCCGTGGCGGCATTGAGGGAGATTTTATTGAGACGTTTCTGGACGCTATTATTTTCGTGGGGCAAGATTTTGAACATAGAGCCATAGACGAGTTTGTTGACCGAAGTACCCAGCTATTGACAGGGATTGCGTCATGCGACCGTTTTTCGATTGCAAAGGTGTTTATAGATGACAAGAAGGTCGCCGAAGCATTTTCTGTGTGCAACAGTATCGCGCAACGATATGGCGGAGATGCTGTTGGCAAGGTCAGTGAAGTCGAAAGAATCTGGAAATCCATGTAGTTTTACTTTCACATTTTTGCGATCAAAGTCATAGTAGGCGTTTTTATGCTCTTGTTTGGAGTGCGTCTGGTCACATTTGGGATTAATGAATATAACTAATTGCGATATTGAAGTTCAATAGCATATTATGCTTCCATATTCGTTATTCGCTATTCCAGGCTAGCCTGTCACGCAGTTTCCCTCCGTTGCACTATAACCCAACAGAACTCCGTAGTAAAGAAACCCCAAGTTACTTCGTCAAAGAGTAATGTGTAAAAATATACAATTTAAAAAATCCGTATAAAGATATAAAGACATAACGAGAGCACGATGTATATACAGAGAGACAGATAAACAAACGCCTTGACCCCCGGGCCGTTAAAATTAAGATCCAAAAGAGAGGTCTATGCCGATATACGGTCAAACGATCGTAGCGCACTAGCTAAATAGCAACAGCCGTCGTGTAATTAATGTTCACAAGTCATCATGCGATCGGCGTCATCAGCGAGTGTTACGGTCGTCGATGTTATCAGATATATCGAGAGATGGAAACGATATATATTCGCCTAATCAACAATCAGTACACGTTCACGGTGACAAGCAAGTAACCTATGCGGGCCTACCATCTTGCTCAGATATCAGATTTAGGCAACATCCGTTACGTCTACATGCCGCAACGAGATACACTCTTTCTTCCTGCATCCCCGAACCTGCTATTCGTGGTTCGGACATAAAGTATGACGTCTGCATTTGGCCAGACGACGATACCGACGGTTTTCGACTCTGGTCTCGCTTTTCGACCAGGCTTGGACTCCGGCCGGATCTTGAGCTTCTGCGGGATCTACCCGATGACTTCGACATCGCGTTCTCGCTACCATTTTCAGACGCGCCCGACGTGGTTTGCGATCGGAAGAAAATGCTGGCAGTCGGAAGCGGCAGATACATAATGCCGCACAATGATGCTGAATGGCCGGACGCAGTCGAGACAAGCGTGATCAAGGAAGCGATCACGAGCCAGCCGGCAGGCAGACTCAACTTGTGAGAATGTCTTGGGAAGGACGGAACGGTTGATTGGACCAGATAACAGGAGCGGTGTGGATGATGGGCAAGGACGCAAGCATTGGAATGGAATGGCGAGTGAGAGTTATATAGCGACTGTGTACGATTGGGCGCGCCGGGGGGGGGAAGCCTGCTGGGGCACTGGTAGTAACTTCCATGAAAGCGCGACTGTCGGCTCTGGGAGGATAACGGGAAACCATTAGCGGTACAACGCCACATGCGCCCGGACACACACAGAGTTGCGGTACCACAAATTGGCGGATTTGCGCGTGCCGGCGTTTCTGCCTCTTGCCGACTCCCGCCGGTACGTCGTCGATCAACCGGTGGCTCTGTGAAAATTTTTTACACTTTCATATTAAGCCGTATACTTTCAGCCTGGCAGGTGGTCGACGAAACTAACCCGGACGGGGCCACTATCGACGTGCTCTATCATACTACGCGCTTGGGGTGGCCATAGTGGATTGTGACACGGTCAGCCGGTTGATCGAAAGTCAGCCGTGGCCGCTGCGTTGGCATTTACAGGGAATAACCGCCCGCGTTTCGCTTCACTGAAGTTATCGTCCTGTGCTACATGTGCCGCCGTTGCCTCGGCAACCAACTAACCATTTCGTATGTGTGTGTGTGTTCAGAACCGGGCGCGCAGCGACTTCGCGTTTCACGCCTCCAAATATGCGACTCGTAGTGCTCCGAATTCGATACTACTTCTCCATGACAGTTGCCGTCATTGCTATGTTGCCGCATCTGGTGGCCCCCAAACATTCCGACGATCTATGCATACGGTGCACTAAACGGTTAGCGCCAGACCGCAATTCGCCGCCCCGGCCATCTCGTCCGGTGCGACGCAGCGCCGCTCGATTTTCGATCAACCTCGCTCTGCATGTAGTTAGCCCACAATAATATAGTAGCGCCAGGGACTTCCAGAAATAGTACTGCAGTTCGTTCACTGCATATTCCTGCTATATATATATATATCTCTACATGATCATCGCGCCGCATGCATTGACCCACAACGCCATTATTAAATTGGAATGCACACCCTAAACACTGCCAAGTACTGTGTTTGATTGACGGCCCATGTCTATTCTCAACTCCAACTACATTGACATTCCCACGCTGATTGGATGACCACTACAGCAGCTACTAAGGGGTGAGGCGCAGACAAATAACGACGGCGGTCGTGAATAAGCAGCCGTCAAAAACGCGCGAGACAGACACACTATTCACAAATCACAGCAATCACAACCGTCATCTTGCCTTGATGATCGATGCTATACACTCATGCTAGTAAATATCTGAGCGTAGTCTTCTATGAATACATGGGCCCCAGGCACTTGTCCTTTCGTCCTAATCGACAAATGTTGGGCCATTGACGGGCGTTACAAACTCATAAGTTCGGAGGCTGCTATAGATTTGATACTAAATCCTTATTCATCGTCATCGCCAAATGACAGTTGAACGCGGGATACTTTTCTGTCAGACTTCTTCTTTTCGGCGTTCGTCTTCCTCTCGTCCTTCGTAACTTTCTTCTTAACGTCTGGTACTGATTTATTCCTCTTTGCAGCAGTTGCAACTTCATGATTCTCCTCATCTGTGGCATCTGTCTGCTTTATCTTTCCCGGATACTTTCGCTTCGCCGCCCTACTTCCAAATTCTGAGACATTCGCGCTCGGCTTCGAACTAGCTGTCTGATCAGGAGCCTGCACTAGTTCCTTCTCCTCATTCTCTCGTCGTAATCGATCAGCTCTACATCTATTAACCTGAGAGCAATAATGTCTTAATGTCAACATACTTAATATCATCGATATTCTTGCCTTTTTGCAACTCCTCAAATTCCCCTTTCGTAATCGTTTCGCCTTTGAAGATATACTCGGGCACAGTGGTTTCATCGTCGCTAACGACGTCCTTTGCGTTGTCAACTGACGCTTGGTCCGAATACTTTGTGGCAGCGGACGGCTCTGGTGGAAGCTCGCCCCGGAGTCTGCGGAGGAATGTTGGAGTGTGCGCAGCTAATCAAGAGCTGGGTAAATAAACGTTATGCCAGGGGAATTGTCACAATTCGCACGTACAGTATGACAAGTTGTTTCGGCGCGACATCTCACATGGTATTGCTCGTTAGGCCATATGAGTCAGATTCTCCAGTCATTACTGTCACTTATATCCGATGTTATTCCTCCCCCTTGTATTAGACAGCACCAGACCCAACGTTTTGACAGCCGACATCCATAATGCCCACTTTACAACGCATGCTACTCGCCCGAACGGATTGGCCCTCTTTGGGTTAGGGCATAACTTATGAGCCTACAAGTGTAGAATCACTCAGATGGACGCTGTAGACCATAGTTAGCAAATGATGCCCACGATTGCCAAAACAGTAAGTCTCTTACCATAACCCACACTGGCGGCCGCTCCACTTTCTCTCCTGCGAAAGTATTAGCAATTGCGTCCACTTTCACTTAGAACGACGAAGACAACCTCGTGCGGCACGAAGAATCAATTCGTTCTTTGTACTATGTCGAATATCTATCGGCACGATATGGCGCATATTCGATTCGGCGGTCGAAAAAAGCTTCGAATAGTACTCGCTATTCGTATTCGATGCGGGCGGATTCCCCGATATCGTATCCGACGCCGATAATCGGTCGAATACTATTCGTCCTTTCGAAAATCGTCAACAGACCTAGCGGCATCTCCATTTCGGGCAGGGGATTGCCAAGTCGATAGAGCCATAACCTCATTGCGCAGCATCCCTGCCGCACACAACGTGCTTGGTCCAGAAGATGAGATTCATTTTTACGGAAACTCAAGCGCATTTGACAGTGATCCTGGCGAATCAGCTATTGACGACTCCCTGCAGCATAAGCGGTCGGTGGCGGATAGATTTTGCATTCGTTGCGTGGAGAATGGCGTCAGGACACTTCTTTACACCATCGAATACAAGCCTGCCCACAAGCTGTCTGTGGAGTATCTCCGCGCTGGACTACGCCAGACGAAATTCTGGGAGGAGGTGGTTCAGCGAGTCACTGTCCCCACCGAGTCTGAAGCAAAGTTCAAATATGACGCGGAACAGACGACTGCAAAAGCGGTGGTTCAAGTATATAACGGTATGATTCAAGACGGCCTTGCACATGCTTGCTTGACAAACGGCTATTGCACGGTGTTTTTCCATGTATCGGAGGATCACCCGGATATCCTTTACTATTTCTTCTCGGAACCCAATGTGGATGTCAGGGATCGGAATGACGAAACATGGTTTCGCCAACCCATAACTGCTGTTGGAAGGATGCTAAGTTTCTGTCTTATGAGCATTAATTGCCGGCCACGAAACCAAAAGTGGCGATTTAATGCGATGTCTCGATTAGGTCGTTGGCAAATTGACTCTGAACAAAATCGGAGGCAGATGTCGGCATCGGCTCCGCAGTCAACCACTGAAGGCTCCGAATACATCTCATCTGCACCTAAGACTCGTACTCGACACTATAACCTCCGAAGTCGGCATTGCTGTGGTTCTAATATTGCGTCGTCTCGAGCATCAGCTGATTCGTCAGATTCGGATCCTAGTGATCCGTCACCTGGACCAAGCGATGTGTCCGGAAGTAAAAGGAAATATACCCAACGCTCCTCGCGATCGGACCGTGACCGGGAAAGGGGTTCAAAATCAACGGAAGAAACAGGTGATGGAGAAGAACATATTCCCCATACTTCCTGGCAATACTGTACGCCAGGTTGCTTAATTGGTTTGCGGAATAAAGGGTGTTTAAACGTTCGTTGTCCTAATGAATGGCGGCATAGACGTGGTCAGAAAACCAATCGACATCTTATCGATGTCCCGGACATCGTACGTCTCATTAAGCAACAACTCGACAAAGATCTCGATGACTACTGCACTCCGTTGGGTAAGGCTGGGATACGGGGCGCACTTTTCAAGCTCACTCTAGTCTCCTATGGCTATACATTCGTGGGCAAAGGCACAACTGATCGGCTATGGACTGAGGTTCGCAACGAGGCTGATGTGTACAGAGCACTCCAGATAGGCCCAAGGTTCTGCTGTTCCAGTTTTTCTCGGAACCATCGACTTGAAGATGACCTACTTCCTCCAGGGAGGAGTGTGTACAAACACATGCTGCTAATGTCCTGGGCAGTTGAACAGGCTAATCTAGTCAAGGACGAAAAGGAACTGTGCGGAGAGATTAGACGTTCGGAGCATGAAATTCGCGAGCAAGGAGTACAACGCGAGGACCTACATTGGTCCAATATTTTGTGGAATTCCCAGGTCGGTCGCGTTCAGATTATTGACTTCCACCGCTCAAAACTCCTCCAGCCACAGGCCAGAAGTCTAAATATGCGGCATGGCAACGTTTAACGAGGGGAATTTAACGAGTCGATTGAATTCCCCGCCAGATGTGATTAGATGGTTTTCCCGGGCAGTGGCTTTGTTGGTTTATTCTTTGTTTTTGTTTGTTTCTGGTAGGGACCCGCACGGATACACGGATACGGATACGGATAGAGCATATACCGATACGGATAAGGTAATATTGATTAGTCATATCCGCGGATAGGAAGTTAACAAAATAGTATTGGGAGAGTTTAACTGAGTTGCGAAATATTCAGTTGCATAGGGAACGGACGTCCAATGAATCCCGAGTTTGCCCTGGACTCCAGAATATGAATCTGACTAGTAACTGCTTTGTACTGCCACTTGCATTTTTACTATCTTAACTGCCATCTATAATTTTTCTGCAAAACTTTCCATCTCTGAACTCCTATCATGTCCCATCGTGTTTCTTTCCGTTGTTGAACAGCTTGTCATGGGACGGCATCATCGATGCGCCTGAAACCGAGCGGCTCTACCTCACCGCCTGAGCCGCACGGCACTGCCGCAGTAGTCGGGCTTGGTTGTCGTTCCCTCAGTTTGTCAAACTCATGTATTTATAATTTTATATTCAATGTAGGCACGGACTCTCGGTTGCCCGAGTATCATACTAATACGGGCTTCCCAAAAGCAAAAGTTTATTAGGTTTGTGTGTATTTTGATTGATTTATATGGTTAAGTTAGTGGTCTGTGCCTAACATATCAATCACTCGTTTTTGACAAGAGTCATGCAGCCCTGTAGACCGAGTAGGAGCGAGCCTCGACGCGTGCCACAGCAATTACGAAGGTAAATGTGTGGCGGCTCTTAAAATGCAGGTTGCTGCACAGGATGTGGACCATCCACACGGTCGTCGTTCCTGTGTAGATATTTGTCTACTGTCCGATCGAAAATGAATGTTGTTCCCAAGCCATTTTGGAATGACGATTCCGCTCGAATCAGTCGCACACTGTGGCTGCCTTCTCTTCATCTGATCGAACGCGAATGGACTGGCGAACTCGTGACTGAAGGCTGGGCTGCATCCGACTAGCCAGTCACTTTTGTTGTCTATTGGCATCAACTGCGGAATGCGCGACAGACGATAAGAAAGAAAGACGAGCAAAACGAAGAAAGAGAGAGGAAGAACAAACAGAGAAAGAACAAGCAGAGAAGGCCAGACGTTTCAGGCTATATCCAACCACAGAGCAGAAAGCGATCCTTCGAAACTGGTTCGGCACCGCACGCTGGACATACAACCGATGTTTGGATGCCGTGGAAAAGAAGGAGATTGCAAAAACCGAGAAGGACCTAAGAGCGGCGTTCCTTAATAAGGATGCAATTGACAACATGGGCAAGCAGTGGGTGTTAGAAACCCCATACGACATTAGGAAAGCCGCCATGCAAGCCTTCTCAAGGCATATGATTCCGCATATGCCAGGTACACAAATGACAAGAAGGTGTTCAAGATTAAGCACCGATATCGCAGAAAGTCTCGCCAGGAAGCATTGTAGACGGCACGAGTTATGGCCACTTGGTCGCATCACAGATTCCAACAACGACTTCTCGACAATGCGCGAGAATATAAATCGTGCAAAGTCGTTTTGGTCTCTGAAGAATACACCAGCAAGACATGCGGAAGATGCGGAGAACACAACGACGTTGGGAGTAGTAAAAAGTACTGTTGCAAAGAATGTCGCTTTGAGTGCGACCGCGATCTCAATTGTGCGCGGAATAGTCTGGTTCGTTGCATGACAGTAGATCGGACAGTAGACAAATATCTACACAGGAACGACGATCCGGTGGATGGTCTACATCCTGTGCAGGAACCTGCACTTTAAGAGCCGCCACGCGTTTACTTCGTAATTGCTGTGGCGCGCGTTGAGGCTCGCTCCTACTCGGTATACAGGGTTGCATGACTCTGGTCAAAAACGAGTGAGATGGACTAATGTACACAAATTCACTGATATATCCGGGTCATGAGCTACAACTGCACATGATTCCTTGTCCCTCCAGAGGGACATCCCCGATAAACCGCTGCTCCTCGTTGTACATCTCCGCGTCGTTGTCCTTCGCCATCCACTCTTCTTCGAATGGATTCAATGCCAAATGCAAAACATGATCCAAGACCTTTCTATCCCCGCGCCTCTCGACGCGCTCAATGACTTCGTCTAAAATCCAATTCCGCAGCACAAAGTTGGGATTAACCTTATTAATTCTGTTCTTCCTTGCTACATCATCCGTACTGCCTTCCTGTTCTAACCTGGCCCTGTATGAATTCATAAGCCATTCGTAAATGGCCATACTTGATTCCTCGGTACTAGGCACCCCAATCCCTCTCTGGCCTGTCAGAAACACTGCCGCAATACCATCAACACTTGTCGCGTCGTTGCCGAAGATGCCCACCCTACCCAACCGTCTAAAGAAGTGTTGAAAATTGAGCTTATGAACTTTCATAAGTTCAAGCACACTATCAATAATTTCGTCCCTGTCCGTGTCTTTCCATGTCGTTAGTCCCAGCCGTCTGCAAAATCCAGCTACATAGTGCTTCCCAAACACAGATTTATAGAATTCCCCCTCGTCTTCAATAATCTTTTCTGCCCTAGTGACAAAGTCGCCGAACTTGGACTCAGGGATCCCCGAGGACAAGTATTCGTCTGTCGTCAGATAGCCCGGATCGTCTACAGCGTAGAGTTCGGCTAGATCTTCGCCTAGTCGGACGAGATTCCACCACATTATGGTTGGTGTGTTACGGTAGCAATAGCGCAGAAGGTAGTCATCCTGACTCAATGTTAGTCAGAGGGCTTTGAGAAGACGCTGTGATTTGGTACGTACGTGATTAGGTGTGAAGGATGGATCGTAGGTCTGTTCTATGTTAGGGTGCCAACTAAGAGCGCATTTTGCAACAACATACATCCATGAACTACCGATAGGAGTTAGCAACAGTCACTACACCAACATACTTAAGCGAAACTCACCGAGAATGGACCAAAGTCCATTGAAAGGCCGCATATGGAAATGTTGTCGGTGTTTAGGACGCCACTTAGTCACGTTAGCACATACTCACGGCATCGTCGAGTATCGGTGAGCTTACTTCATAAATCCGTACACCTGCCATAAAGCAGTCGTCTCAGCCGTCCGTCTCACGATCTCCTTATATAATATCCTGTAGCGATCCAACCCCTCATACGTATCGCCGTACCCACACTTCTTCGCTTCGTCCACAATTCTTTCAATGCCTCCAAAAACCTCTTCAATGCAATAATCTGCCAAGGTAATTAACATCCCGCGTTGTTCGCGCAGCCGGTGAATGTCGAAACTGCCGATCCGCAACCATGACTGGGCCATTCGGACCACAATCGCGCGAGGCTCGATACGTTCGCGGAGGACCTTTTCGTTAGTGAAGAAGGAGAGGGCAAGTGCCCTTGTGGTTGGAATAGATAATGCATTAAGTGCTGTATTTTATCAGTTACTGGTTGCACTAGACTTCATGTTTATGTTACCTTCGGACACCAGGAACTCTCTGATACTTGATCTGAGCACGGCTCGCCCATCCCTGAGCCATTATTAGTACACATAATCCATAATAACAAATACATGCCGACCCACGCAAATCTGGAAAAGGGAGTTCGGCCAGCACCCTACATCAGTATTTAGTAAGCCAATCACCCACGCACTTTTCAAGACTCGCACCTTCAACTGCACTTCGTAGCGGACTTCAGTGCTTGGATTAGTCCCTTCAAACACACTAATCGCTCGCCCATCTCCTAGTTGGCCTGCCCAGTCTCCACTATACCCGACAATTAGCTGACCGCTCGCGTACGCATGCTGCTCTCGCTCCTGCCTCGCTCACACTCACAATTGCCAGCCGCCATAAAGCGCCGCCCACGGGTACGATTCTTCCTCAAATACGCGATTCCCGACAACAAACTCCTTAAACTCCACTGTATCCTTCTCATCGATTTTCAGTCCCAAGTCCCGCATCGCAGTTGGACTCACAGCTAAAAGCTCCGTCTTGGCCAAATCGTGCACATCAGGCTTGACATACACGAACAGGCCATCTTTGACGATTCGAGGAAGCAATAACTTCGGATTCTCAGCGGTCGCTAGTTTAGACGATTCCGGTGTCGGCACTTCTGGGTCGGCCGGGAGCTTAGAAGTGAATGAATGCGACTTAGGAAGGTCCTTAAGGGACAATCCAGCGAATTGGCCTACCGTCATGCTTGATGATGAGAAACCGCGCAATCTGAACGACCAGGAGTTAGTAATGATGAGTTTTGATAGCGGTCCAGGACGAAGATATGTCCGCATCTGCTATGAGTACGTGCCACTATATGCACCTTTTTAGTCACGAACCGTCTCCACAACCAAGGACGGGCACGGCGCCGTGGATTAACCGTTGATCCGAAACTTTAAATTGACGTAGAGTGTAACGTCATTTTGTGCCATACATCCAGCTGAGATATCAGGAGTTGTATTATATTCAGAGTAGAAGTACTTAAAACTACAAGACAAAAATAAATTATGCCAACGCCTAAACTCCCTTGTAAAACCCAGCCATAACCTGGCAGATGCGCCTTAAACTCAGTTCGTTATCCAACACCCTGGTGGTTAACGACAAATAAACAAAGATCCCAGTTAAGCCCACTAATAGAACCCTCATGCTGGTTAACAGCCTACTGTAGCGCTTCTCGATAGTTCGCTTGAGTCACTTTGTTGTACTCGAATGTATATGACCTCTTTAAACCGTACGGCTGGAAGGATAAATCAGTGAAGCCGTATTCAATGTCCCAGCTGCAACCATTGTCAGCCGGAACCACATATAAAGGTTTGCACGATTGGATCTCCTTCGACTCCCACGTCCTTCTGTCCCTAGAAGCGAACGCATGCCGTGTATTTCTGCATAGGGGTCTTAATAACGACCGATCATTGACCGACGAGTCAAGTTTTACAATCAAAGCTCGCTTTCCCCGAAGTTCATCCGACTGCTTGTGCTCGCCTGTCTGCTCCGGCTCCCGCGTCGGAATCGGCCCTTGCCTTACTTCAACGTCACCATCAGGTTGTACTGCGCTGGAAGACTCTGGTACCGTGGTGCTTTGCCACTGTAGTTTGCTGTCTGTTACGTTTGTCGCGCCTTGTTTGCTACCCCATTCTTCCACTTGAGCGCGCATATTGCTCTCGCCATCAGCCGAAAACTCCGATTCCTCCTCGGACGTGAACGAAAACTGCGACTCAGAACCCGGCGACAGCGATGACTCAACAGTATCACTGGTAAATTGTCGGACCGAAATAGAATCCAAACACTTAACCGGTCGCTGTGGACTATTTATATCCTGAGACTGTAAGGTTCCCGGGCTATTATGTGGCTGCATCTGGGGAATACTGTGATTGCTAACAACTGTTAGCTTGTCGTTACTTCTGTTGTGCGAACTATTCGTGTTCCGCAATGTCTCCAGTCCTGCATTGCGACGCGCGATAGACGAAGTCGGTGAATCTTTGAATGTTAACACCCGGCTGTCGATAGTCCATGAACCGTCTGCGCTTTCTAGAACTTCATAGCGCAACAGACTGCACGACTCAGCTAGCTTGTTATCAAGCACCGAAAGTACCTCGTCGTCACACCTGTTACACAGTTAGCTGGTCTCGCGCGATCGTATGTAAGGACGTACGACTGGATTTCGATGCGCCAATAAGAGTCGGTAGTGGGTAATGGCAGAATAAATTCATTTCGCGAAATTTTCCAGCATCGTAGCCTGGGAGCCGAATTTAGTGTGGCCCCAATCTCGACTGATCTCTGCAATGAGACTTAAACTTACCTTTTCAGCATTGGATGCACGACGTCGCCACATTGAACAAATGTACTGTTTGGGTGTGCTTTAATTCTGTATAGCTTAAATACACCTACCCAACTAGGTTAGTTGTGTAGTGCGATAGTTGAACGAGTACTTGACTTTCCTCTCGCTATTGTCCGCTCTGTCAAAGTCGACGGGCTAATTGGCGGCGCGAGAAACGTCCGTAAATTCTTCGACCCAGCTGAGGAAAAACTTACTATACGCGCCCGAGGGTATTGAAACAATACGACCGACGACTCAGAATGTATTCCTTGCCGATTGTTTTGCGGCGTCGACCATCTGCCCGATACCGGTCGCAGCGCGTCCCTGGGAGACCGAGGCGACGTTTCACCACTCCATCTCATTTTCTCAATCCTCGCGCAAAACCTCTCCGCGTAACTAAACGAGAATACCACAAGGTGTGGTGCTGTAGTATGCTTCGTTAGTTCTAGTGTGCAAAGGAATGCGAGTGGCCTGCACGTACGAGCTTGGAGATGTCAGGCGAGACATTTTAGCTGGCGGAAGTAAAACTGTATTTGACCCTAACCCACATCCACTAAACTTTCTTTGACCGCTTAATTAAACATAGCGCATAAGCGAAAACGGAAAACCAGTATTGCACACTGCTTTGAAGCTCAACTCTCAAGCTGGATCAAAGTGCCTCGTCACCTTCCGCTCTCAGCAGCTGTGGTCGTCGGCGCAGGTGCTAGCAGTCATATCAACTTTCGCGCTTCCTACAACTTCACAGCGTTATTGAGGACGATGTGGGAAGAGATATTCTCAGTTTCGTGTGTTCAAAGTCCTGATTATCAGGTTTTGCAAACTGTGCACACATTGCTGGTATAGGATTGAGTTGGTTATTGGCACTGTAAGGCTTCACCAACTGTCTAGGACGTAATGTTTCTGGGATAAGAAAGGTCGAGCTTTCGGCCAAGCTTCCCGTGAATCACAACACTGTAGAAGCCTTCACTCCAGGGAGAGATATATTAACACTATAGTGGATCCAGAATTCAAGTCTCTTGAGAAATTGCGGCTTTATTATATCGGCTGGCTGTTCATATGGACCAACAATATATGTACAGAGCAACTTCATTAAGTGTGATATCAAACTGATATGGTTCCGTTGAGAAAATGCGAAACTGTGCTAATTCTTGAGCTTAATATACAAAGTGCCTAAGTGTGATATCCATTACCACGCCCACTTGAACGTATACATGATAAATTACAAATGGCCCCTGAAGTATACACTATGTCGATAGCTATCATGCCTGGTTCCTAAATTAACTTTTCTGCTTCTGTGCAACGAATCGAAATTCTCGGATATGGTAAAACGCGATGTTCATTAGTGTACATAATGGAACCCATACATAAAACATATGCAAACACCAGATAACCGGACAGCCTATTTGGATACGCCTTTTGCGGGCGCTTTCTTCTTTTTCCCCTTCGTCTTCTTCTTATCCTTCTTCTTCAACCCTGCAACACCACCTTTGACAACATCTGCATACTTCTTCCAGAATGCTTCTAATTTGTCTGCTTCCACGACGGTAGTGTATTTTATTTTCTTGCTCTTGTCAGACGCGCCATTCGATGCTCGGAAGAGTAATGGATAAGTCTTGCCTTGGGCCGAAATATCGGTGAGGTTGCCTGGACTGGGATTATGCTCTTTCTCAACTGGATCGAATTCGGTTACTAATCTCATCATTAGTCATCTAGATTTAAAGTTGAAATTAGCAATAGAATGGGCCTTACATCTCTTTTGTTGCAGGAAAACAGTCCCTGATTCTTGCTGCTTTTTAAACAGTTCTCCTACTTGCGACAGGAACTAATGGTCTAATCAGCAGTCGTAATCACATGACGACAAAGTCAGCATTTGCATACCTCGTCGTTTGATAGCCGTGCTTTTGTGTCCATTGTGAATTGATGACTAAATTCGCAAATAATATCTTCATACTCTGTTCCTAGCGAGTTTGAAATTAGCTGGCGTTAAATGACTAGCGGGTGAACAGTTATACAGGGGTAATTCAAATTGATTGGCGCTGCCAAATTTTTCCACTGTCGACCAGTCACTCGAAGTCCATAGCCTATTTTGCATTCGTCATGCACTGCGTGCTGTGATAGAAATCGATTGAGTTATAGCGAGATGCTTCGATCAAAAAGAGCAAAACACATTCTTCCCTCTCAACGCGACCGGCATGAACCGCGTACCACAACTGCCCCGATCAACAACCGTCATAACAAACGGCGGAAACTAAGCGACCGCAAACTCGCTGACGACTCTCCACGAGCTAAACGCGATGAAGATGATATATTGTACTATGCTAAGAAGCTTGGGATTAAGAACGGCAGGTTGCCAAAAGGCAATGATGGCCTGGACGGTGAGTACCAACCGAAGTTGAGCATGTATGCAAACCGTTGCTGATTAAGCTATTTAGACTTGACAGAAGGTCTTGATTTAGACTTTGTAGACGATTTATTTGGGTTGCAACAGAAGAGCAAAAGAGGAGGAACAGAATTTAGCCGTGAAGAAATTGAGAGCGGTGTCGACGAAGAAAATGATGGTGGATTTGATCTCGGGGATGATGACGAGTCGATTAACAGCGACGCTGTCGATGGAACACCGGGAGACAAAGACGACGATCTAGATTTAGACGACGAAGAGGAAGAAAGTGAAAATGCTGCGGAGGAGGAAGAAGAAGAAGAAGAAGACGAAGAAGAAGAAGACGTCGATTGTGAGCAAGACGTGACGGCGCCCGACCATGACAACAATCATAATCATGCTATTGATGAACTATCGGACGAGGTTGAGTTGGCAAGGGAGGACGTACCGAAGAGAGAAAACCCCTACGTCCCCCCAGTAGCAGCTAATCCCTCAGGCAGGTATATACCACCATCACTAAGAAAAAAGCAGTTAGAGAGCTCTGCGAGCCAATCCGAACAGATGATTAAACTAAGACGTCAGTGTCAGAGTCTTGTGAACAAAATGTCAGAAGCGAACATTGCGTCAATAGTCAACGAATTCCAGCAAATGTTCCTGAACCATTCGCGGCAAAGTATGAGTGCGACGATCACGTCTATTATCGTCGATATGACTGCGCAGAAGGCTGTCATGTTGGATAGTTTTGTGGTGGTCTATGGCGCTTTGATTGCGTCCCTGTATAAGCATATTGGTGTCGATTTCGGCGCCTACCTCCTCCAGACACTAGTTGAGAATTTTGACAGGCATTACAATGAACCCGAACTGGGAAAGGAGTGTACGAATCTAATGGGACTTCTCAGCCAACTTTACACTTTCCAGGTCGTTGGTTGTGGACTGATTTACGACTTTATCCGCTTGTTCCTTAAGGATATCACGGAGTTGCACACAGAGCTTCTTCTTAAACTTATCCAGAGTAAGTTGCATTGGACGAAAGCGTATGGTTACATTTAGCTAAAGTATCTAGACTCTGGTAGTCAGCTCCGGAACGACGATCCTACGTCTTTGAAGGATATTATTGCCATGCTACAACAAGCTGTGCAGAAAATTCCGTCGCAAAGCTTAAGGTAATTCGCTTGTTTTTATGTTCTCTGTGCTTGTAATAATCGGCATTAGTCCGCGAACTAAATTTTTGATCGAGACTGTGAGTACATGGAAGAACAACAGGCTGAAGCAGAATTCGACCACTACATTCGAATCTGTCACACGTATGAAAAAGTACCTAGGAAATGTTCCTAAAATGGTGGAACCACTTCGTGTGACTCTGGAAGATATCCGAAATATCGAGACAAAGGGCAAGTGGTGGATTGTTGGCGCTGCATGGTCGGGCAATAGTGAAATTGCAAAGAAGGACTTGGATGTAGATGTGGCGGCCGTGAAGGATATCCTAGATAAAGCGGAACCTGATTGGTTAGCACTCGCGCGCCAACAACGAATGAATACAGACGTCCGGCGAGCTATTTTTGTTGCTATCATGGGCAGCGAAGATTACGTCGACGCGAACGACAGATTGATGAAACTTAAGTTGAAGAGAACCCAGGAACGGGAAATCCCGAGAGTTATACTGCATTGCTGTGGTTATGAAAAGGCATTTAATCCATTTTATGCCTACCTGGCGTCTTCGTTATGCAAGCAACATTCAATGAAGAAGACGTTTCAGTTTAGTTTATGGGACTTCTTCAAGCAGCTGGATGGGAGTCTGGGCGACGAAGCAAGCGAAGACCATAGCGACAAGGGTAATAATGACATCCGATTTATGAGTCGGGGCGAAGACGACGACAAAACAAAGGCTCGGAAGACTAAGAACTATGCCAAATTCTACGCCACAATCGTTGGAGAAGGTCGTATGTCACTTGACATTTTTAAGGTAATGTTGTCCGGTGTATTTGCGTTCTGAAGAGACAAGCACTGACAGTAACCGCTCTAGACTATAAACTTTCTAACATGTACAGAGGAGCTTCAAGAGTTCCTGCAGGCATTTTTCTCGTCACTATTCAGTCATATCCGCCTTCGAAGCTCTCGACAAAAAGATCGTCTCGCAGGAGAAAAGGCTCTGATTCAGCTCGTCATCAAGATCAAAGATAACGCCGTCCTACTCAAGGGCATTGAATTTTTCCTCAAGACTCGTTTTATGACGAAGAAAATGAATATGCCCGAGTCGGCGAAGATCAGCGAAACGACTAAATGGGGCATTGACATCACATGCGATTCGATAGAAAGGCTCGGTGTTTCGGATTTGTAAGATATATCTATGATTCACGATAAAACTCTGTAGTATAACAGTACTCGATAGTAGGTGAGCGAGTCCCGATAAACTGCGTACTCCGCGGCAAAAATTTACAAATATCGACTTGCATGTTCCATGGCCCAAAGATGTAGAGTCTAATAGAAGACACTGATCCTCGTGACCAACTGACTGTCAGCGTGATGATTAATCTTCCACATGCTTCCTTAGAAATAGGAAATGACAGGTATCCGATGGACTCTCGGATGACTGCTCTCATTGATCCGAAGGAATCAAAATAGTTACGCAACCAACGAAAGATGGTCCGCTGTAGTAAACAATGGTGGATATTTGTTACAAGGATCATGAGCTGCCATGATGCGTCACTGGCGGGTTGTCTTACGCCGTTGCCGATGGGGCGCACGAGTTGTGTCGGAAATCGCTGGATCTGGTGGGCGGTCTCCAGAATACGCACGCTGCGGCCGATTCGGAAGCCTGCCAGTGAGAAACGCCGTTTAGTTGCCCTAACCTCGCCATCTCTGGTTGCCCAACCGCCTTAGTGCGCCAGTCATGCCGATTCCGACAACTCATATTCTTCTGCATCCCTCGCCCCCAACCACCACTTCAATTTCTTCAACGAAATGCTGAAATCGCTTGCCCCGTTGTCGCGATCGTCGACCTGGCGGTTAGCCCAGTCTGCTACCAAAATTGCCGCTTCCGCGCACTCGCCTTTCGTAGTCCAGTTCTACCGGGGACTGGCTACTGAATGTAGGTGTTCTTTGGTTTCTGCAATGGCTCTCTTACTTTGTGGGTTTGGTTTAACAGTTTGTAATAGCCGAGCACGATGTCGTTGTTATTGGTGCGGGACCTGGAGGATATGTCGCTGCTATAAAAGCTGCTCAGCTGGGTCTGAAGGTATGACAATGACGCGCGGGAAATTCCCTGGCAGTTACGATTCTTGCTTAGGTTGCTAATACATGACCTATAGACTGCTTGCATTGACAAGCGAGGACCTCCCGGCGGTACTTGCCTTAACGTTGGATGTATTCCTTCAAAATCTCTCTTGAACAACTCACATTTGTACCACCAGATTCTTCACGACACCAAGAAGAGAGGAATTGAGGGTGCGTGTCTGCTGTAATATGTATTACATCTCGACTGAGTCACTCTAACCTTCTAGTTTAGTCGGCGATGTCAAGCTGAATATTGAGCAGTTTCTCAAGGCGAAGGACGATGCCGTTACTGGTCTAACCCGTGGTGTTGAGTTGCTTTTCAAGCAGAATAAGGTCGACTATTTCAAAGGAACTGCGAAGATCCTTGGCACCGACGAGATCGAAGTTAAGGGCAATCCAGGTGAGCCTGACGCTCTTCTGAAGGCTAAGAACATCATTATCGCTACTGGTTCCGAGGCTACTCCATTTCCTGGCTTGACCATTGACGAAAAGAAGATTGTCACCTCTACCGGTGCTATTGCTCTCGAGAAGGTTCCCAACAAGATGGTCGTTATCGGCGGTGGTATTATTGGTCTTGAACTCGGCTCCGTCTGGTCGCGATTGGGCGCTGAAGTGACTGTTGTTGAGTTCCAGAACGCTGTCGGTGCAGGCATGGATGCAGAAATCTCGAAGCTCACTCAGCGGTCTCTTGCTAAGCAGGGCCTGAAGTTCAAACTCAGCACTAAGGTGTTGGGCGCCGAGATTGAGGGAGAGACTATTAAGGTCAAGGTTGATGCAGCCAAGGGTGGAAAGGAGGAGACTTTGGATGCCGATGTTGTCCTTGTTGCTATTGGCCGTCGTCCATATACTGAGGGTCTTGGCCTCGAGAACATCGACTTGGACGTCGACGAACGAGGACGATTGGTGATTGACCAGGAGTACCGAACCAAGCATCCTCATATCCGGGTCATCGGGGACGTCACGTTCGGTGCTATGCTGGCCCACAAAGCTGAGGAAGAGGGTATTGCAGCTGTTGAGTACATTAAGCACGGCCACGGTCACGTGAACTACGGTGTAATACCCTCTGTCATGTACACATTCCCTGAAGTCGCTTGGGTTGGTATGACCGAGGAGCAGGTCAAAGCCACTGGGAAACCTTACAATGTTGGCAAGTTCCCATTCGCTGCTAACTCTCGAGCGAAAACCAACTTAGATACCGAGGGATGGGTCAAGTTCATTGCCGACAAGGAGACCGACCGCATTTTAGGCATTCACATTTTAGGCCCCAACGCCGGTGAGATGATTGCCGAGGGTGCCCTCGCCATCGAGTACGGTGCAAGCTCAGAAGACATTGCTCGCACTTGCCACGCTCATCCAACTCTATCTGAGGCTTTCAAGGAGGCTGCCATGGCTGTAAGTCCCGTAATCGTCATAGTATAGCATGCCCGACATTCTAACCGTCATTTCTAGACTTACTCAAAGGCCATCCACTTCTAAGCATTTTTTTTGTTCATATGACCGGCAAAAGCAGATATATACATGTACCTTTACAGCTAAAATCGAATTAATCCGAGTACAATTCGATTAATAACGATGTTTGAATAGTGGCGTAGATAATGAATCAATAGATTTTGATGCAGTTTTTCTTTTCCATAGCCTTCATTTCAACATAATTTCAAGCTGAGACCCTGGCATTTGTTGGCATAAAACAGCACCACATAACAGACAAAAGACAAAACATTCGAATACAGGATCATTTACTACTATGGATGGATGAATGGCATCTCGGAGTTTATGTCAGACCACACATTACCTTGAGAGTAGAATCCAAGCAATAGGATTAGCAACACGCAATCTAACAGAACACATCAACATAAATCACTAATATTACAAGATATTATTGTACAAATTTACTGAATGTCACAACACGACTGTATCTAAACTTTTTGGTCCACAAACTCCATCCAAACCAATACGGATCCCAACTACGCCGACTTTCGTGGCGCGGAAACCGCTTCTTCTCGCGGTACGATGTCAATTAGGAAGTCAAACATATCCGATTTCTGAAGAGCATTTGCGATATCGGACCTTTGCAAAGTTCGCCGCTTATTCTCTTCAGCATGTATCCAAGCACGCATCGTCAACTCGGTTATGAAAATGTCACATCCTTTGGCAAACAATATCGGAGCTTCGGCAGAAATCATCTTGACATCTTCATCGGCTTTCATGACCTTCTGTAGACACCTAGAGTTACTTATGGTCGTGTCAAGTTCAGGTAAACAAGCTCACCTTTATCCGCGCCAGCGGAAGCTGATGAATCTTGAATTCATGTTCGTCTCTCTCAATGTTATTAATGGTCTCTTGCCAGTATGACATCATGATATTGCGATATTGACCAGTTAAACCCTGCGCGACATTGGCAAAGGCGCCGCCCACAAAAGTCGGAGCCGGAGCGCCGCCCGACGCTGCCACTGCGGCCGATGCACCGTAATGTCCACCAGACTCCAAGATCAGGTCATACTGAACTTGCTGCTGCGGCTGCTGTGGCTGCTGATTATTTTGAGGAGGAGAATAAATTCCTGAATCCATTGAGTACGGAAATGAGGCGCAGAAGATTGAGTTGCTGAGCTATGGGTCTGACAAAGAAAGTCGGAGGATATGCCCACGACATCGATGAGATGGCTGCGCGTCTTGGGAGTTGTTCAAAAGCTCACACGTATAGCCACAGACATACATATATGGCGCAAAGTTCAAGTACACTAGCCCTAAAACCTTATTCTATGAGTGGAAAAATATTTCTAGGACAACTCAATCAGCAGATAATTTTCCCTTGTCCAACTATCATAAGCTTCTGCCTGCGCCAAATTCTGATGAGGGCTGCAATCAATGGCGTCAATGCAGTGAACTCCAAGATGAAGAAGGATCAGAAGTCGACTTTCGGAGACAGCCCCTTTCTGGCACTCGGCGATGATGACCTGAAACCAGCAACGGGCGATGTAGACATCGACGACGACACTGCAGTTTTGAAACGGTACGCACAGAATTTCGACACCATCTTTATAGTTTCTTTTGCTAATGAATCAGATTGCCTAAACTTGCACCAAGTATTAATGCTCAGAACTACTTGGCGAAGGAATCTGGCGTTATACGTTTGAATTCGACTGCCGTGGCAAGTAGCATACTGCCGAATAAATTGCCATTTAGGAAGATCATTGATCCTATCAAGATAAAGAAGGAAACTAAAGAGGTATGTTATTCTATCAGCTGCCACAGACATAGTGTATCAGCAGTTTGAAATGATGAAAAACTTTTGCGCATGAAGCGCGTGGAATCTACCGTTTTACGTCGCGATTTCTGTGATTATTATATTTTTGTCATAGTTACCCTGATCTTCTTACTATTGATGATGTTTAATTTGTCGATTGGTTGAATGTTGATTGACTAGTGCCGCTGCTGATATTGTTTCATGCAGGAGAAAGAAGCTACCGCTGGCGAGAAGTGGTTCCACATGCCTAGAACTGAACTCACACCAACTGTCAAACGAGACATGCAATTACTAAAGCTGCGAAATGTGCTTGACCCTAAGCGACACTATCGACAAGAGAAGGAAAAGGAAATTCCGAAGTATTTCCAAACCGGTACGATTGTGGAAGGTCCGACTGAGTACTTCTCCAGTCGCTTGAAGAAAAAGGAAAGAAAGCAGACTCTGGCCGACGAAATTCTAGCGGATGAAAAGGCTAAGATGTATTTCAAGAGAAAGTACGATGAGATTCAGACCGTCAAAACTTCAGGCGGGAGACAATTTTATAAGAGCATCAAACGGAAAAGGAACAGGCGTTAACTTGGTATTTGGTTGGGCTTACGATGGCTTATTTGGGGTTGCAAATTTCACGTTGTAGTCTGTATGATAGTGTACAATAGTATTGAGTATGCACCTAAAGTATCACAAGCTTCTAGCAGAGGCTTAAAATCATTATCCTGAGAATGACTTATTGCTTATTGCAGCTTATCTAGTAAAAGCATCGAATGCTCTCGTGCAATTAATTATTCTAATTCCCACGGTCGATCCTAGAAGAATAGGAGATACGTCGAAATGTCTTCAATAAATTCAGCCGAGATGTCCCCGTAAGAATACAGTAGGAAACGATCGACCGTTTATTTACTCGACCAAAATTTTCTTGAACACTGAGCCCCACGTATCTTCAGTTTCTGACGGAATGCTTATCTGATATGGGAATGGATTCGCCTCTGTCGTAGCAATTGGTGGTATATGATCCTTGTTGTCATTGACTATGTCTATTATCTTCATTATAATCATTTGTAGCTGACTTTCTGCAGATTTTGCAGCTCGGATTTTGTCGGTTTCATTCCTAGGCGTTATTGACGAAACATTGATGGTCCACTCTTCCCAGCACACTTCCTCCTCAGATTTCGAAAACCATGCCTTTCGAGTCTTTTTTTCGAAGAAGCTTACGACAAGTTGCGCTTTCTTGACGGAATTTATTGAGGACAGATTAAGGGACGCCAGCGACGGGGCCGGAATAATGAATGAAGTGCTGTCTTGCGGTGGCTGTTGATATGATTGCGAATCTATACATAATCAGTAAAGATTTCAGACTTATACGGCATTTCCAAAGTACCTGGACTGGATGATGAGACAAATCCAGCAAATCCAGCCGAGGCGCCAGAGTTAACGGCTGTAGATGTGGCATAACCAAGTTGTCCATGACCGCGGTCACTGTGGTCGTATCCGCCTCCCATTGGGTATGCGACATGTGTGAACGAGTCTGTGGGGTTTTGATATGGCACTCGTTGGTGCTGCGTTGATTCTGAATGCGGCTGATTCGCAAACGACTGCGAAGACGTATCCAGTGCCGCCGTGAGATGCGTTAGTTTTTCGTCGACTAATGCGTCCAGCGCTAGATCATCGACGGAAGGATAGGTGATTTCGAGAACTTCTCGCGGAGGGGACAGTGGCCGGATTGATCCGAACAACCTGTGGAAAAAGATGGACGACAAGATTGCTAGATACGTTAGTTTGGCACCCAGAACCATTATTTGGCGTAATCCCAAGAATATATGGCCGCACACCTTTTAACACATCTCGAATCAGTAGTCGGTCCAGCACGACATCGATTGTTATAAGTAGCATAGTAACTCCAGGCGCTCACTAGTAACTTTGAATCCGGCGCTGATCTCAAATTTAGATCAGACCTTTGTTGCCGCTGGGCATTAATCAGCTCTAATTATGCCAAGCGATTCGTTCCCAGTGACCCGGCAAGGCGCAAGGCTTGTTGTCCCCGTCACGATAAGTTACTATTCTCTGCTGTTTCGGCTAACGATGCAAATTGAACCAACACCGCCTCACACCGTTTGACTACGCCACACTCTGATCATGACTTTATACAAGCCACCCGAGCCACGCCGACTCCGCATTCTGCCTCGAGGCCAGAGCAAGGCACGACTTCGAATGCCAACATCATTTCCGCCTACCACTGAGTTACCACACGGCTCATGCCTGTCCTTCCTTCATTTTTGCACCGCCATCGGCGGAAGGTTGCGACTGCTATTGGCGTCGCAGCGGCGTCATATTATTTCTACCGGCTAGTAAAGTCGAAATTCTTCGAGATAGGTTCGCAACTCTCGGCCAATCTCGCGAGTCGAGAAAAGTATGGGTTGGCGAATTGATTCACCGATTCACGCTACTAACTTGATAATTGTTCCAGCCTTCGACGACGGTTTGAGCAGAATCAACAAGACGCCACTCTTACAGTTGCGGCATTATTATCGTCGTTAACCGATCCGATTGTAAGCGGGCTTCCAGTTGAAGTAATTACGGACGAACTCCAGGCCAAACGTGGGCCAGTCTCCAGATCCTCCAACACACCTTCACAATCTGGAGATGAGGTCAATACTGACACCACGTCAATTGCGTCATCGACAATTACTATCATTGACGTTGACGTAGAAACTCAGCAGCCGAGGAGGACAAAGAAGCAATTATGGAATGATCTCAAGATCATGGCTGTTACGAGAGCCATGTCACTGATCTACGCCATAGCACTATTGGTATTCTTTACAAGATTGCAGTTGAACATGTTAGGAAGAGAAAATTATGTGAAATCAGTCAGGGCTATGGCGGAAGGTGGAGATCGCAAAGTCGAGCCAGATGAGGGAACTATGGAGGACCAGCTTATCCGAAACGAAGTCAATAGGAGATATCTAACATTCAGCTGGTGGCTCTTGACACGCGGATGGGTCCAAATTGTTAGTGATGTTAGGGAAGCTACTGAGACGGTCTTTGAAAGGTACCTATATCTGAATGCTCGGCAAGATCGGGGCTGCTAACTGTCATCCCAGTGTGACGCCCAGAACCGAACTTGGATTCGACGATCTTCGGAATCTTATTATGCGAGTTCGAGAACTCGTAGACTTCAAGAATGAAAAGTGAGATTATGCACGTAAGCAGTTTATGTTCGACCAGCTTATACGAGCAATAGCTACCTCGCAACTCTTCTTCCCACAACCAAGGAAGGCGAAGAATTCGTTCTTTTAAGTAACCCGTGCTCCGAATGGGAGTTTCAGGCGACACCTACAAGAGAGCTAGCCATGGCACCATTGCTAAAGGCTTTGTTAGATGAGTCGAAGGATTTAATTGAATCGCCCAATGCAAAGGAGGTCATATCTGGTCTTGTAACCGAAGGATTTAAGCTGCTCCTGAATAGTGTGCAGATGAAGCACTTCTTCATTGTATATGAACGGGCTCAGGACGAAGATTACACCCAACAGAATATTGAAGAACTAGAGGAGGAGAGAAAAGTACGACTAGCGAACATTCTAGCCGGTATTACGCGACAATCGCACGAGATGGTAGTAGTGGACGACAGAGCCAATGCATACCTTTCGGTAAGTCTCGTTGGCAACTAGTCAAGTGCTGAGTTGTGTCTGCTAACATCGCGTCTAGGCAATGAATTGCTTACCGGAACTAAGGAACTTCAGTGCCATAGTATACAGTAATTTTGCTGTTGATTGGAGAACCATGGCAGCCTAAATGACTTGACCACACCAAATACAGTCGTGTACCAACAGGAAATAAATAAATGAGTGCGATATGAAACAAGAAAATTCGCTATTCAACTGAAATCCCAACAATGAGAAGCATTACACAGCACGCATAAATTGCAAGCACTATCAGACTCATGCGATTTTGTATGAGTCTGAAAAAGAAAGCAAACAAATAGTACTTCGAGAAGCTGCAGCTAACCACGTCATTATAAGAATCCGCAAAACATAGTTATACTCGAACGATTATGTCAATACATATAATCATGTCTGCAAGAATGCCTCCAACCGTCCCCAAGGTTCTTGTGGGTTAGCACTCTCATTTCCCCCCATAATTGTTTCACTGTCACTGTCATTCGTCCATACTGTCTATCAATACACACGTCAAATAAGCAACCAACCATTTAGATGGAAGCACCAGTGGTAGTACCAGTAGACGCAGCATCAACCTTCTCCTTCAAGGCCGACGCAACCGAAGGAACCTTCCCCGAGGCCTTGACAAGCTTGGCAGAGATAGGCTTGACAACGGTCTTGTAGACAAGCTTAGCTCCATTAAACTGAGGAAGTCCAAGGTAGAGAACGAAGATCACTTTGAAGAACCAATAGAACGGAATCCTGTGTTTCGTCAACAAAAGTGTCACCCTACGCTTGAAACGTACAGATCTTACCAGTAGATGATGGCACGACTCCAGAACTCGATAACGGAAAAGAACGCAAATACAACCCAATACTGTCGTGGTCAGATATATCCACCGAATGAGTCGATAGTGAGGACGAGAAGACTCACTGTCAAATACTGAGTGTCATCGGCAGTTCCAGGACTGTCCAGAGCCAAGAGAGAGTAATATCCAGGAATAACCAATCCGGCGACATTGGCAAGAAGCTCGCCGATTCTAAATACGTCAGACGTCAATTATCCATCACATCACGCGACTAGCTGGGAATGGTAAATCATCCGCACAAGTTAACAACTCACCCGCCAAAGTTGAGGAAGATCAAGAAAAGATAAGCGCCAACAGCTCCTAGGACTCCATATGCCTTTGGGACACCTACCATACATTGATTAGTCTCTGGCCACGGAAGATCGTTTGCCATGTTTGCGTCAGCCAGCGACGGGACAGCCACCAAGTAGACATTGGAGTGTATCACCGTCGTAGCAGACCAATTAATTTGCACTATACAATCTAACAGCTAATGAACATAATGTACCTGTCTGCTTCTCCAGCTTGTCGAGAATTGGATATTTATTGAGTTCCTAGCATATCCGAATCAGCGATCAACTGAGCTGATAACCGTGCGATCGGTGAAAGTACCTACCTTGTCAAGCTTGCTGATGCCAGCAAAGATCTGATCTTGATAGGACATGTTGAAGAGGGTAATGCAATATTCAGAATGAATGGAAGTTGACTGAGGGACTTAGAGACAAGATGCGGAGAAAGTTCGTGATGGAGCCTAACGGACGATTCTGATCTGCCAACATCATGTTTGGCGGCTGGGTTATCTGGCGAAGTACACAGCGGCAACCTCACATCGTCGCCTCGCTTATGCCGCAAGTGCCGACACCACAGCCAAACCTTGTTTCCGTAGTAACCGGGCACCAACGTTGATGGCCTCACATACTCGGGGAGTAAACAACTTTCCTGAGCGATCTAAACCCGTAAATTCACGTGTCGACTGTGGATTCTCATATAGTGGACTTTTTAAGGCTCATTTCGTATTAGTGTGTTAAGCTTCATAGACTACTGGGCTCGAATTGCGCATGTATGATGCCCGCCGCTTCACTGAAGTCTCTGGCACCTCCGTCGCATTATCCATCGTCGCCAGCCGCAGCATCTCCACTTTCAAAATCCCTTCGATCATCCAACTCATCGACGCATCCACAGAACTTCAACCTTGATCAAGAGTTGGCTGTCTCATCGCCACGGACGCGTGCGCGTGCTGCTACCGCTACTTACGCTAGCAGCGAATCACACTTAGTCGCAGAAGCAGCCTCTGAAATCAAAGACGCTCCTTTAACTACGTCCGTCGAAAATAATTCCATGTCACATAGTCACAACGTGTACGCGGTCAGAGATGAGTCCCCTGCATCTACGACTTCTCGGAAACGGAAGTTGTCTGGTCAAAGCGAGGATCCAGACCAAGAACTTCGCCGACATGCGGAGGCCGTAGTCGACAAGCCACTCGAGGAACTTTCTCAGCGAGTGCGTTCTGAAGACATTGCCAACTCTCAGAGCTCAGCCTCCGAGCGCAGTAGGCAGGTCTTTGGTCTGGTCTGGCTTATGAAGACATGTCAAGTTTCTCCTCACAGCGCGATACCAAGGAACCGAATTTATGCTAGATACGCAGAGATCTGCGCGCAACACAAAATCAAACCGCTGAATCCTGCAGCTTTTGGCAAGCTTGTGAAATTGCTCTTTCCGGAAATAAAGACAAGGCGGTTGGGAGTCCGTGGGAAATCTAAGTATCATTATTGCGGAATCAACTTGATCGGCGATTCTATACTCACACTTGGACCTTCGCCCGGTTTATTTGAAGGTACACCACAGGCAGAGGATGACTTGAATGATATGAGTGGTACGCCGGGAATACTGGACCACGATGATTCGTTTGAAGCTGTCGCGTCCGAAATGCATGATTCGGGTACAGACAGGAGCCTGGCCAGAAATGGAAGGAGTAGCCAGGGATATTATAAGTCTTTGTCTATGTCTGTGGACTTTCCTATAGACAGACTGGACGTGCCGATTGACAAAGGGGTGGGTCAATTTCCGGATGATCCGTTGACTTCCTTAGACGCCTGCGCGATTCCCGGTCTCCAGTTCTCCAAAGACATCTTAACGCCTCCTACGATGGCTTTCGATTCCCTGGCTCTGCCAAGTATTGACCCATTCATCCCGGAAGGTGCAGATAGGGATTCTGTTGATATTCTTACTGCAGTATGCCAATCCCATTGCTCGTCGCTCTTGGAAGCAATTCGCTTCATGCACTTGAAGCAGTTTCTGAACACGTTGGCGTCATTTCACGGGACTTTAACGTCGCCCGTACAGAAACTTTTGTCAGTCCCCAGCATTCTTGAATGGATCCAACGCTGCGACTGGATAATGTACAAGGTAGGTGTTTCGATACTGTGTCTCGCTTATCGCTAACAATTGTCAGGAAATGATACATATGTTGGCTCCACTTGCATTGCAGATTGTCCCGGTAAATGTTATGTCTGCACTTCGGTCTCTGTCGGTGACTCTACCTCAAAATATTGCGGTATCGTTTAGAAGTCTGCCAGCGGCATTTGTCCAGGTCAAACTTCGTCCTGCGTATGCGTTCTCAAACCTGATAGGACGCTTACTACGCGTAAACGACATAGCGAATGCGGCAGCGAAAATCCTTGCCAATCCGAATGAAAGACGAGCGATGATGGAAGACTGGATAAACTATGTCGACTCCAAGTCAATTGTGCTGAGGGAAGCACCATGTGGTGGCTCCCGGGTGCTGAGGATCTTGCTTGAGGATGTTGTCAATTTACTTACGGTACCTGGGGAGGACGAAGTTGTTACAGCTGAAGATACTGCTAAAGATAGGGAAAGAGGGACCATTGAGACTCTGAACGATACAGAGAATGATGCTAGCCCGTCAGTTAGTCGGCGACATCGGCCACTGAAAGACGGTGGTGATCTGCCGTCATCTCCTGGCCTCGAGAAAGTCTCCGATTCAGAAGCAATAGGCGAAGGCATCATTGAGCGATGGGCGCAGTACTTAATGAATTTACCGTTTCAGTTTCCTGAAATATCGGCAAGAGTGTTTTTGCTCTATATGAACGGAATATTGACCGCAGCATTAAGAGAAATTACTCTGAATGGAGGTGAGGCATTTGGCGCTTGGTGGATGGTTAGGTGCTGGATAGATGAGTGGATGGCTTGGATAGCTGAGCAGGGCGGCTTTCTATCTACAGATTATCTTCCAATTCCGGACCTGAACGAATCAATGCCACCGAGTGGAAATGTCGAAGCCTCTGAATTCTCAGTTGTGCCAGGAGTAACGTCCACGGCAGGTGGTGCCCCGGCGAATAGTACAGAGAACACTAGACAAGCAGGACCCCAGACAATTGCCGAATCGGGAGTATTATCGCAAGTGCCATTTACAGCTCGAGAAAGTACAACTGTTGAACCCGAAAGTCATGACGATCTGTCGGAAAAGAAAAGCGACGTGGACCTGGACCTTGAGGTGGACGAAGAGGTTGAGAAAGAAGCGTCACTGAACTAGCAATCTATAACCTATTTTACCGAAAAGTGGGGCGTACGATATTGTGTTATTTTGCTTGGTAATGGTTCTGAATTTCTACGCGGGAATATATGTTTGGTGGGGATCATGTACTCCTTATGTGACATATACGTTGTATAATATTGTGTTGATAACGGTTTTGAGAGTGATGAGTTAGCTTATATATCTGCTGTCATTTCCTTCTCGTCAAGTATTCAAATTAGCGCGATCACGCCGAGACATGGGATGTCTAAAGATGGTGGTGTGATCCAATGGATCTTTGGACTCAAAGCCTTTAGGCCGCTCCCAATTTGCGTGACACTGCTATTACGTAATCGCCATAAAAGGATATTTGGATATTATCCGCGGAATAGCCCCTACCTTCGAACCCTACCCCGTGTGGAATATTCGCGAACGTACTCGTGAGGAAGATGTGTCCACGATAAACCCTAACTCCCAACGGGTAAACCCTAGACCGTCATGTCTCGAACAACTATAACTAAAGATGATAAAAGTGGTAGATCATACCATAAATTGACAAATTGTTGATGTACAGCAAAGTGCTCTATCATTGCTCTCCTTTACTTGTCACTAAGAGCCTGACTATAATTGCAATCATATATCACTGAATTGCAGAATCAACATAGCTGGACATGGTGCGAGAAACTAAATTGTATGATTTGTTGGACGTGTCGCCGACTGCCTCCGACGCCGAAATCAAGAAAGGATACAGAAAGGCAGCATTAAAGTATCATCCAGATAAGGCTGGTGATTCTCCAAACGTTAGTTCCGTTGTGTATTATGGTGTCATTGACTGACTAATTCTAACAATTCGTCCTTAGGCTGCAGAGAAATTCAAAGAAGTTTCACAAGCCTACGAGATCTTGTCTGACCAAGAGAAGCGTTCACTTTATGATCAATATGGCTTAGAATTTGTCCTCCGTGGCGGTATGCCACCTCAAGAGGGTGGTGAGATGCCAGATGGTGCTGGATTTGCTGGCGGCTTCCCTGGCGGTTTCCAAGGTAGTTTTCCAGGTGGAGGTGGAACGCGTACCTTCCGATTCTCCACGACAGGCGGTTCACCATTTGGCGGATTCACTCCTAATGATCCTATGAACGTTTTCTTTTCTTCGTTCGGCAACGATCCAGACCTTGCGAACTTATTTGGTGGCGCAACAAGCGGTAGATCAAGTGGCGGGCCAAAGATGAGATTTTCAAGCAGTGGAATGGGTGGAATGGGCGGAATGGGCGGAATGGGTGGAGGGCATCCATTTGGTGGTTTCGGTGGTATGAGTGGTATGGATGGTATGAGTGAGGGTGTTTCTGAATCACCTAAAGAGAACAGCGTGTATACGGTCAAACTCCCGCTATCACTAGAAGAACTTGCGACAGGTGTTACAAAGAAGATGAAAATCCGCAGACGACGGCCAACTGGACAGGAGGACAAGATTCTTACGATTAACGTCAAGCCGGGCTGGAAGGCCGGAACGAAGTTAACATTTGCCGGTGAAGGGGATACACAACCTGATGGTCGCAACCAGGACGTCGTTTTCATAATCGAAGAGAAGGGCCATCCAGTATTCAAACGAGATGGAAATAACCTCTCCATGGAATTGGAGCTCACTCTGAAGGAGGCATTACTGGGTTTCTCGAAGATCATCGCCACACTTGAGGGCAAGAAACTAAAGGTCGAATTCAGCCAGCCAGCTCAGCCTGGTCTGGTTATAAAGTATCCAGAGCACGGTATGCCGATCAGCAAGTCGCCAGGAAAGAAGGGCGATTTGGAGATAGTTATTAAGGTGAAATTTCCATCTTCTCTTACACCGACACAAAAGGAAGGGCTAGCAAGGATTTTGTAAGGTAATCTTGAAATAAGAAGGTTCTCGGAAAGCCATAGTCAAGGAACAATTGCATAGGTGTTAATCGATATGGATTCTAGTACGGTCTGAGGGATCGCAAGTAGTGCCGTCTCTGGAGTTGAGTTATGGACGGCGTAGGCTTGGGTTTGATTGAGTATTTGCACCCTGGGAATGGCTTTTGCATGTGTGTATATGATTGATCGTATAGGCATGACGGACTTCATCCGTTGAACGAAATATTGAGCTGTGGAATCGTTCTTTCAACCATGGCCAAACTAGTTGTTCACGTACATCTCCACCACATCATACATATACACGCTCGTATCTTGAATCGCTTGAGCTCCACGATCCGAACTAGAAACTTCCTTAAAAATGTTCTCCCAATGTGCGAATAACGACGACATGGTCTTTATGACCTCTGCCTGGCTCAGCCCATCTACTTCTCGACCCTTAGCACTCGACGCCACCGCGCAACGCACTGAATATGAACGCAAAAGATTCTCCAAAAAAAGTAAATAGTCGCACCGAAATAACCAATTCTCGGTGTCTTTATGAAATATTGCAATGAGAGGTGAAGTTATTTCTCGTTCAATTATCTCCCATCGCATGAGCGGCATAAGAAGCAGCAATTTGAAAACAATAGATCGATGTCTGATTCCATCCCAACGGGCGAGATACATGCACAGAAAGTCCTCCACGGAAACAAGTAACTCTTTGGTATATAGACAGAGGTCATAAGACCTAGCGAGCAGCTCGCCCAGTAAATCTTCACCGGCATAGCTCTTCTCCTGGATGGCATCTAATTCTTCCCTTAGGCTATTTGCAATCCATGTGTTCAATCTGGCCCACGCTCGTTCTGCATATCTGTCAGCACAATATACAATGAAGCAGATAATTAATCACGACGTACGTGAGGGCCTGTTCACTAGTATCCTTTTGACCATCCCATCATCTCTCAGGACACTACCAACTTGGGCCGGTAGAGAGACACGTTCGATATTCTTCACAAATGATGCCAAAGTCGACATTTCCTCGACGGTCACCGATTTCTGCACATATTAAGCATTAGTGTATAGATACAATACTAGCAGCTGATATTTGTCACTACCTCTGAGACGTCACGAGTAACTACCTCCGGTATGGTCAGTTTTCGTCTCTTAGAGTGAATAAGCCAGTCTCTTGCGCGGCCCAAATCTTCGCCACTGACGGTATTCGCTCTGGAATGCACTTCGTGGATAATGCTCAAAAATTGGGGATCGGGGTACTAGAGCCAAGGTCAGAACCGGTACAATATAAATTACAAAAAGGGAAAGTGGTGGAAACGGGGCAACTACTTTGAATAGGGTTCCTCTTAGTTTGGAAAACCGGTCAATTACAATGTCAGGGCAGAATTCCTTGTATAATAGCAATAGTCCAGTTAAATGTTGAGACTCTCGGTATTTGTTTTGCAATTCTAGCAAGTATTGAATTCGCCATGGTTTAATGTCCTTCCTCTTCGTAGCAAGAAATAATAGATGAGCAATCCATTGTCTGTAGATTTTAGTGATGTTTTAGCATATTGTAATATTTTAGCATAATCAATTCCACAGTACAGACCTTGTAGACTCAAAACTTAGGTGCATAAAAAGTATGCGGTATACTAATGACACCACCCTCTGCGACTTCAAGAATGGCTGTATGAGAACCAGCCACCTCAGAAGATTGACCTAATTACAATAGTTAGAATCTACACGAAATCTTAAGCTAGATTGAGTGGTAGGGCTACCTGCACTGGCTGATCTGCTTTCCTTTGGCCGACACCCAGGCAGCCAACTACTCGAATCACCACGTCGTCATCTACTTTCTCCCGTGGATACAGAAGTTTGATTAATTGTAATGCTTGCGATGTCCTTAACGAGGATGGTTGAGTTAAGATATCTATTGCTTTGGAGAGATCCTCTCGTGACAGTCCATAGTCATAGACATGGATTGTAATCATGGACAGATGATCCGAAGCTGTCGACTTCGAGATGGCAGAAGTAAGAGCTATAGCATCAGTATGAGAAAATCCTTCAATGGCGAAGGTACAAACTGACTTACATGCATGTAGGGCATCAATTGCCAATGATATTTTCTCTTTCGGTGATATTGGAGCGATCTCAATTGAATCTATTCCCAAACTGGTCAGCTTCCGAGGTTATTAGTTAAACTTCGGTATAAATAAGGATTACACATACTCTCTGACATAGTCGAGTAAAGAGGGACCGTTAATAGCACTGTGGTCGATAAGGGCTGCGTTGCTACTCTTTAAGTGCTCACGCGAAGGAAGTAAACAATGTAAATGGGTAGATTCAGACTCCCAAAGGATGAGACAACCGCGCTAGTCAAACTCAATTCTGCTCACTGCCGAGGCAATTGCAGATTGAACCAGGCACATCATGGGTCACGGGTGACCCGGGTGGAAAGGTTGAGGGCTGTCTAGTTCTTTTGCTCACGGATTTGATGGATTTCTGGCGATGCCTAGAAGCTTGAGCGACTTCTGCTTGATAAATGCAAATTTTGGTATAAGTTAAGGGCTTTTGTGGCGCTTGGTGTTTGGCTCAATCGAATCGTTATTTAATCGCACCCAGATATTTCTGACCCGCACTTGAGGGCGACTTAAGCCGCCCAGCTTACTGGGGCGCCTGATTTATGGCGGTGCGTCTGATACGCGTTTGCTCACATGAAAAGACTCAGCTGAATAATTACTTATTGGTTCCAGATTCAATCTTTTCCTACTGGTCGTTGCAAAAAAAATGTTTCTCATCACTCTCTTCAAGCAAATTAAATACAAGTACTACGTTACTTTGCCACTTTATATGCTCACTAAGACCGAGCGCCTTGTCTTGAGTAAGGCGAAACTGATTGAATTGAATTTGTCAACGTATTGGGATAATACTGATATCTTTTAGATGCGTTCTTTTTTGTTTCACTGTGGATGCTCTTCACTGCTTGTTACATGTACTTCCCTAGTCACGTCCGCGTTATTGCTCAACGGGCATATTACTATTACGCTGGGGTTCAGGTTGCTCCAAATGAAGGAGAGAATTTTCAACCAGTCAGAGAGAGATAACAGCATCCCAGCTGATCGTATACTCTTGGTGTCATTTGTTATGAAGCAAGCTGGTCGTTAAGCTTGCCATTTGAGGGGCAGACCTCCAGAGACATTTCGCGCGGGTACTGGTAGTTATTGGCTCGTTAATGTAAATTTACTGGAGCAAAGGAAGGCGCTGCTGGTTTATTGGTGTTACACTGTTTCTAGAGAGCGTTGTTGGAAATTTTTGGACCGTGAGATGAATCATTGTGGGAACGTAAAAATTGGCTACAATGATGGGCTGGGCAGGGCTTATGTTTAATCGTCCTTTTCATGTTCGGTCTTATGTGCGTATTGTTCGTGATACATAGATAACAATGTTTGCACATGACATCATTACAAAAATGCCTTGGCTTGCGTATTGACTAGAAGTTCAGCAAACTTCACGTCGTCGTACTTGGGGTTACTCACTATGTTGTTCAGTAGTCCTTTATGTTGCGTATAGGTGTGACGGATGAGATTATAAGTTCAAAGTTGCCGCCCATCGTGAAGCCCTGACAAAGGCTTCGAAATCCTACCCATCGCGAGTAATGGGGGGCTCAACTCAATCCAAACCAGGAATGAAATTGCGAACAATACATAGTCTTGCCGCAGAAGTTCACGAATCTAAGCAGCCTATCTTCCAGGTATTCTTTGTTCGTCATGGTCAGACTAAGGAGAACGCGATGCGTATCATTCAGGGCCACCTTAGTAAGTGTATCTAGCATTATGAGCACATGCAGATCTAATATTGGAGTTTTATCTAATATTGGAGTTTAGATACAAATTTGAATGAAGAAGGTGTTAGCCAAGCCGAGTTATGTAGTAAGGTACTTGGACGTATTTCATTTGACTCAATCTGGTCCAGCGACTTAGACCGGTGTATTCAAACACGCGACATCGTTCTCAAGCCACATTTAGAGGAACTTCCCGAATCACGGATCCATACTACCGAGCTACTGCGAGAACGAAGTTTTGGTGATGTAGAAGGCTACGACTACCAAACTGTTGCTAGAACCCTTCGGCAACGGAAGCTGACATGGGACACCGTGGGTGAGACCAATGAGGTATTTCAAAAGCGATTACTGGAGGCATGGGACCAAGTCATTTCTGAGGCCTTAATGGACGATCTTAAACGCGTGATCATTATTTCTCATGGAGGTATTATTTGTCACCGCTCTACTTTTGGGCGCAAAGTCTTGATCGCTGATTGCTGTAGGTGCAATATCATCACTGATACATTGCCTTATCAAACGACGTGGTTTTGCCTTATCCAATCAGATTAACACAGCAGTAATCACTAGCCTCCTCAACACGTCGATTACAATTGTGAACGTTACGATAAAGAGTGATGGTGGTGTTCTCGCAGGCGAGGTTGTTGAGTTTAACAACGCAAATCATCTGAAACGTCATGAGACGACAGACGAAGGGTCAATAGAGGAAGAGATTGTAGACAATTTTTAGTATATATAGTTAGAATTTAGAGTACAGAGACTTTACTTGAATCGCGATATATGTGCGTAGGGTTAGGGTTAAGCCTAATTGTTTAGACGACAGTTGATGCACCATGGGCAATTTACGCGGAGTTAACCAGATGCTCTCCAATAATGCCGGCAAAATCTGAATCCCTGCGGTCCAAGAAGTCCGAAAGGCAAAACTATGGCGACGAAAAGTTTATCCAACTAGAAAATACTAAGCAGCATTCAGGGCGAGAGGTAGAACAGTCAGTGACAAAGAAGCGGGTGTCCAAACATGCCCCGCAAGAAGTTTCGGCGAAAAAACCAGTTTCGAGATTTAGAGACGTAGTTGAGGTACCGAAAATCGTTAGACGGGACCCACGGTTTGAGAGCATATCGGGAAAATTCCATGAGGCACAGTTTAGAAAGAATTATGCATTTTTGGATGAATATCGGGAGGCTGAGTTAAGGGATATCGCAGAGCGATTAAAAAAGACAAAAGACACCAACCAAGTACAAGTGTTACAGAGAGAGTATCAGTCTTTGGTACGTGTACTTTCTTAAAACCGTTAGATCGATGGTTCATGAATTTAGGATTCCAAATTGAATGCCTCAAAACGAAAGGACTTTGAAAGGCAAGTGCTCAAAGAGCACGACAAGAAGGAGAAAGAGCTTGTCAAGCAAGGAAAGAAGCCATTCTATCTAAAAAGAGGTACTAGAGCTTGTTACGTGGGTTGTATAACGGATTGCTAACTTTTGAACTACAGCGGACAAGCGACAGTTGATCCTTACAAAGAAGTTTAGTGAGATGAAAAAGTCCGAAGTCGACCGTGCCATCAAACGTCGCCGTAAGAAAAATATCTCGAAAGAGCGAAAACAGATTCCGTTGTCGCGACGGGAATAAGCGTCAGGTTTATGATTTCGCAAATAGTTACTTTATATCATAGTCATGGTTCTCTCATGGATTGCATGAGTACATATGTACGTGTGTATAATATTGTCTCAAATTTAAAGGGACTCTTGATACTTCCTACTTTCCGGTGCTCTCCTTTTGTACCCAATCTTCCCAGGAGCCTAAGATATAATTAATGCATCGACCTCAAAGTATCACACTCTGATACGTACCAGGATAGTTCCCCCGCCTAACGACAGATAGACCTTCCGTTAGCAACATGGTCAGGTTTAGCTATAGGCCCGACTCACTTGTCATATCCAAAATTCCCGGCAAGTTCCTGGGCATAGTTGCTCCTAACTCCACCAAGACAGTAGAAAATTAGCTCCTTCTGCTTGCTGGGCTTCTCAAATCCAAATTGCTCCTCAAACACATCTTCGGGAAGCGAGAGAGCATGCGGGGCAGATTTATACGGGATATTAATGGCGTTTGGGATAAAGCCCAGCTCGACCTCAGCTGGTTCTCTGACGTCCACGAGAATCTTATCCTCGTCTGGATTTAGTGATAGCTTCTTGATCTATGGGACAATTAGATTATAGCATGATCTGACTGGTCACGGACTTGTTACATCTTCGTAATTGTAGATTTTCGGCGGAACAATACCGCCAGTCTGATTTGATTGAAATCGTTGGCAGCCAGTTGGTAGGACAAATCTGCTCGAACTATTCTGAGGGATTTCGGCTCTTGCTGGGAATAGTAGTAATTCACGACCGAAAGGGCTAGCACTTATGGAGTAAAGTCGGACAGCTCGCTGCCAGACACCGCGTTCCGCGCTTCGGAGACTGACTCGCGTAGATCTGGCTAAAGTAGACCGCATGATCTATGCGTAAGATGTTAAGATTGGTTCCGAAAAATATTGGTTGCCAGTGTAGTGATTACAAATGTCGGTGCGGCGAGTGAGAGTTTCCCAGTCTCCGAGGTTCGAGCAACTTTACAAGTTGCCACTAAGCAAAAATAGCCGACACTTCATATGTTCAATATCCAGGAATCAGGTTGCTGCCAAACACAGAAATTGACATCTACCACGGACATAACCTCTAGTCGGAAATTGTTTGTGAACATTTTCGCTTACAAACGGTCTCGCCGCGGTGGTTGGTTGTATTCGGTTAAGTTACCCGTTCGTGGGAACGCAATACGATACTTCCGACAGTAGCTAAATATTCCAACGCCAAAAATGCTATAATATACACCTCGCACCTAACCAATTATCCTTACAAATACATCAGTATAACTCATCACGTTCTAACCTCTCGCGCTCCCAATTCAATACGTATCTAACTGTGCCCTTATCCCCCATAGTATGGTCCCGTAGTCTCAAATGTGCGCCAGATGCGCGTATTTCGCTGTACTTTCCCACACGCTTATTCAGCTCTATTCTCATTGACATGAACGGGGCTGGGTCGGGGTATCTAGTAGAAAGCATGGTCTGCGGTAGCCAGTCTATGTAGAATTCCAAAAGCTCTAGTACAACATCTAGATTATACTATATCAATACTTTGAATGATTACACGAGGGGTTGACGAAATGTGCTCACTTTCAAAATCTCCCGGAGGTACGCAAAAACGTTCTGGGTTGAGGCCCGACACATCACATTCCAGTAAAGAAGCCGCAATATACAAGCATCCGAGCGCTACTGCGTGCGGTGTGCGTTTTAATGGAACCAGCGTCTTATAAGAATCCAAGGCGACTTGCCAGGCCGTTTCTGCCAATGGCGCTGGGTCTATAAAAAGATCAGAATTGAATTGCACAAATGAACGTGACTTACATCTTAGGTGTTTTGCAAATTTCATAATGTATGATTGCGGATGCCTTACTCGAAAGTCAAAAGACATGGTCTCGAGAACGTGTCGCTCCAGCGAAATTAATCGTCGCCGCTGGTCTTCGATAACCTGAATAGGCGTAAGTATTATCCTTCCTGGATTATTTCGAATGGCAAACTTGGCATACTGGTGAGTCCATACTAATGTCCGGTCCAGTGGGATGCTTGATATGATATGACGCGAGCAGTATCTCCTTCAATTTCTTCAGTGTGTCTTCAGTTTTGGATGCAACAAAGAGGCAGGCGTGTGCGGTATCCTATGATAATTGCGGTGAGCAATATTGTTTAGGCAGTATAATGAATAAAAGCAAATGACCTACCAATGTCGAGGGAAAATCTTGCATTGTATTGAAGAGGTAAAATCGCTGAAATATGATCATTGCCGTTCCCATCGTACGAATAGGACTGCAGGTTCCAAAAGTCAGCACATTTCCAAAAGCAATCAGAAACTCTTTACGTCCAAAACTCTTACAATCTCAAATAATTCCCAGTTGCCAATATTACTGAAAACGCCTGAAACTTCAATTGCTGATCCCGAGAGCCGTTTGCATGGGCCGTCTTTTCCTCCAGGTTCTTGATTTGGATCGGGCTCAAATATGGCCGCGAAAGTTGGATTATAGCCGGCAGTGGCCCCTGTGTATTCGAGGCAGGTGACCATGATCTCGGCGTAGATGGTGCATTGACTGACATCCTGAGCTGCGATCTGTAAAACGCGAGATCATAGGTATTGCGTGTGCAGGCTAATTGATACCTAGGAAGCGCCTGACTTTCCTGATCACAGATTTTGTGAGCTCGGCAGACGGCAGTGCGGCCCTATCGTAACATCGAAAGTTCAGCGGTAGTCGCCCACGCAATGTGCCTGTAAATCTAACACATCAAGGCGAGAGAGGTCCAATTTTCGAACAGAGGCCATGATGATCAGACTCAAAGGGATAGCATCATACTTGTTGTGCTTTGTGACTGCGGCACTGGCAACTCCCCTGCCAGTAGTGATGTGGCACGGCCTAGGAGATTCGTATGATTCTGATGGAATGCAAAGAGTTGCAGCGCTTATTAAGGACATATATCCCGGAATATTTGTTCACAGTGTTTACTTGCATTCGGACTCGTCCAAGGATAGTAACGCCTCGTTAATGGGAAAGGTAGATGATCAGGTATGTCTATCTCACACCGACTGTTACATTTAAGATATGAAGCCATGTGCAATTGCTAATTTCAGTTTCGATTTAGATTGCGCTGGTTTGCGATCAGCTGGCGTCGATTCCCGAGCTAGCACATGGGTTCGATGGCTTGGGATTTTCACAAGGTGGTCTGTTCCTGAGAGGATATGTCGAGCGATGCAACGCGCCTAAAGTGCACAAGCTGCTTACATTCGGATCGCCTCACAATGGTACAATCAGTATTTGTGATTGCAATTTAAAAACTCTGGCTAATTTATTCTACAAGGTGTCGCCGACTTCCCACCATGTAGCAAGCGCGACATCGTGTGCCGACGCAGAAACGCTTTCTTGAAGTCACAGGCATATTCTCAATATGCCCAAGGATCGATTACAGTTGCGCAGTATTACAGAGTACGTATAGGAAATTTCACGACGGTGAGGTACGGCCAGCTAAGTTACGACAGAATCCCGACCAGTATGATGAATACCTTGAGAAATCGGGATTCCTTGCCGATGTCAACAATGAACGAGCACTGAAAAACGCTACATATGTAGAGAATCTAGCGTCACTTGAGGAACTAGTGCTCTATCTCTTTACTGAAGATGAGACGGTCGTTCCTAAGGAGAGTGCTGTATGTTGACCATGGTTAACGTGATATCGGGCCCGATACTGACGCACTACTAGTGGCTCGCTGAAGTCGACATAGAGATGGGAGTCGTTACGCCGCTGGAGGATCGTAAGATGTATACCGAAGACTGGCTCGGGTTAAAAGTTTTGGAAGACTCAGGCCGGCTGCATTTCCGCACCATTGAGGGACGGCACATGAGAATCACTGACGAGACGATCACTGAGGTCGCCAGGAAATACCTCGGCACCGAAGCGCTTCATCCAACAGAAGAAGAGTCTACAGAACGGCACGAGCAGCGAAAGGACGCTGGGCATGGCAACAGTTATGCTGGTAACATACTACAGAAGGCTTTTGTCGCGCTGGCTGGGCAAGCAACTATGTAGATGTATGTATATAAACAGTTGGTAGCGCTCGTCATATTTTCTTGATCTTATCTTTATTTATTTTGTTAGTCGGGTCTAGTGTTTCTTGTTGACGGTGTTCATTGGTGGAAGGGGTGGAGCTCGCGGGTTATAGAGCTGGAATAAGGCAGAATAGAATAGACATATAAATAAAATATATTCCAATTTTTTAATATCTCGAACTTGTAGTATGGAGATTAAAGTAGATGTTGCTGTTCGCAGCAGGAGTCGGCGAGTAAAATAGACGAGTAGCAATGACGCCGGTATAGTGACAGCGGATCGACAGAGCTTTGCTCGGAAAGTCAAACGAGCCCCTGGAACGGCGGGCGCTGCTTGCGACATTCCCCCTGACCTCTAATCGCAGGTTAAGCGTGTGATTCCCCTGGAGCTTACACAATGTCCGGACTCGAACTCGCCTTTCACTACTCCGCTGTTACGCTACTCGCTAACTGCAGGCTGTCCGTAACGGTAGTCGCCCACAGCGGAGCACGCAATTGTAATCGCAAGGGTTATATGGAAGATACTGCACATGTTATGCATCAGCTGAGGACATGCGCTCGTATTCATGACAATGGCGCGATACAGCTGTGTCCGGAAAACCTCTCTCGAAGCGTAGTACAGGCTTTCCAGTTTTCTTGTCTGCCATATCCCATTTTGACATCGGATTCTGCCAATTAAGACCCAGGGGCTACAAATCCGGGTAACCGCCTCCTGAGTACCTTGGCTCCACGCAGTAAATCGTCGTACCCGGGCCATTCAGGAAGGGGCCCAGCCAACCAGCCCTCGCCCCTGCTTTCCATTCTCATGCTTGCTGCCCTGTCCCTTTTCACTGACGCATCTCCCTACTGACGAAGGTCACTCTAACGTACGCTCTCGACGACTCTGGCTTGTGCGACTTCCGAGCACTGAACGATAGAACATCCAGTATTACACCTGCCTGTGACCGTGAAGAGTGCGGACCTAGCCCTTGCATTCACAGGTGAGTTTTGAGTTCTTGCTCACGAGTTTCAGGAGGCGGCGGATGTCCACGTTCCACCATCGTCGCTCGTCGCTGCCTTCCATCAGCAATAATCCAGCGGAAACTCTTGTATTTCCAGTTTCAAATAGGTGGACTCGACTGTTTTGATTATTAAGGAGCTGTGTGCTGGAAGGTGCTGTCTTGTACGATTGGTATCAACAAGAGTGGGGTTTTATCATTGCGTGGACGCGCATGCCTCCGCTTCTCCGAAATTCGTCACTAACAAACATTGAATCACCAGAGGAAGAGCTTCGCTTGATAGCACCTAATTCGTCTCTGCGTTGCGTTTGACTTGAATGCACACAAAATGGCCGAGTTCGATGCAGCTATTGCCTTACTGGGACTCGTCGACCCAAAGGACGAGAAGTCAAGTGACTCTGACAGTGCTAGTAGTAATGACCAAGAGAAGGTACGTGATTAATTTAATCGATTTATTCGCTGACTGATTCTAACGCGAGTTTCACAGGCTGAGAATAAGCCGTCAAATAAGGAAAACAGGGAGGACAAGAAATCTAGAGACGCTTCGGGGGATGTAGTAAAGACAGAAAAGACAGACGACGCCAAATCTGAACCATCAAATCCAGGCACAGCAAGCAAAATAATGCAGGAGACTGATGACTGTAAAGAGCAGGATGAATCGCCTAATGGGACCAATCAGGTAACGGAGCTGAAAGCATCAGATTCGCCGAGGGCCCATCCTCAAGGTCAGTCTCATCAATCCGGTCCTGTTCTCCAGCACGAAGATCAGACATCACAGCAATCTTCCCAAGATCCATCATCTGAGTGGGACAGACGGTCGCAGGAACAATACGTGCGATCACCCCATGATTCCCAACAACCGCAACAGTCGTCCGGTCAGTATCAGCAGACTGGTCAATCGTACCAGCATCATCAAGCGGCAGGGGGTCATCAGCACCAGCAACAGCAGCAGCGTCTGCCACCTACTCACGCACAATATCAGTATTCTGCTCAGCAACCAAGCCCGTCACAGTCCCAGAAGAGTCAGCCACAATCTCCACCGCAGTATTCACAAACTCAAGCATACTCCACGCAACAGTCCTCATCCAATCCTCCGCCGCGTCTACCACCTATCTCTCAAATATCTCAACCTCCGACGCCATCCCATCATCAGCCGTATCCGGAGCACGGTCCTCGATCTGGATATCAAGATCATGGGTCATATCCGCCGTACCAACAACCTGCCGCTGGACCTCCTCCTGGTTCTTTCCAGCATGTAGAGCAGCAACCGCCCGGATACGCGCAAGCTTCTCCGCATGTCCAGCCGATGTATGCAGGGGGAGCACAGGGACCATCCGGCCAACCTCCAAACATAGCCAGCAGACCGTCATCGTACTACTCCTATCGCGATCCCAACGAACAATACACCGCAGCTGGTGCACCAAGTTCGGCTCCGACACCTCAAAATGGATATCAACACTATTCTGCGCCAATAGATCCCGCGCTCGGCGGTCACAGCGTGCCACCTGTTCGACCACAGCCTGAACCATATCCGAAAGAAAGATGTATGTGTTGTTAGGAGTTGTCTGTAACTGCATTGCCTTATTTTAACTAGATTATCAACCTCCAATACAACCTAACGGTGTTCCTCCCGCGCAGCGTCGTGCAAATACGTCGTCGAACCCACAAGGAGGTATGGCAACGGCCGCTTCCGTTGCCGCCAATGCAGTACCATCGGCTGAAGATAAGAGATTCGAATGTATGGAATGCAACCGCAAATTCCGACGGCGAGAGCACCTTAAACGCCATATCAGTACACTACATCAACGGGAAAAACGTAAGTGCGGACAACCAAGAATACCAAGATGGCGAGTAGAGCTGACAGACTAATGAAGCATACGCATGCGAATTTTGCAACAGGCGATTTTCTAGGGGCGATAATCTACTTCAGCATTCACGGATGCGACACAGGTAAGATCATTTGCAGTCCTTGAGATACTTGTGGACAATATCTGACCGACAATCTTATATATCGATAGGCTACGTTAGTCGGATCGTCACACATGTTAAGCTTTACTACTGTCTTGTACCATAAATTGTATATTTTTTCCTTTCAGTAGTCATTGCTGAAAATATATTGTCATTATCTCGAACTTTGGTATTTTGCATGGCAATGTTACGATGGTTGGGAAATCGTTATATTACGGAAGTGCAGTCGTTGATATTCTGGTTGAGTACGTGTAACGTTCTATCTTTGTGTTATTTTGGTGACTATTGTTGTGACGGTATATTTGTATTCTTAGTAATTAATCATGTATGTGATTTAAATCCCACGATTATAGTTATAGGATTTATTCTCGTAAGGTAACGACGGTATTTATTTTGGTTTTACTCATAACAAAGCGGACACGGTCCCGGTCAAATGCATCAGTGACAGTTCGCGTCGGGATTTGACAAGTTAGCTAGAGACAGGATTCGAAAGCCGCTAGCAGTCACCGATCCTCTAAGTCATCCACGTGCTCGGAGGTCTGCTGTGGACTAACATCTAAAACATATAGTAACAGATGAGGCTCCTACTCGTCAACGAGACGGCGATTCTGTGCGCATATGGCTCTGCGATCTGTTTCATGCTCTGAGTGAACTAGAAGATCTGCGATAAAAGCGTCGGCAGTCTGCAGACCGACAGCAAAGGATGGGAAGCAGCAAGCGTGCCACTCCTGACCTGCCGTGGCTTGCATGGCTTAGTAGAGCTTATATCATGATTGAGGCGCATGTTCTTGGCGGGACCTTCAGTGCCCGAATAATAATAACAGAACAGATTATTGGCACGCGATTACCACGAGTTCTGTCCTGTCCAACCAAGGGTTTAGCGTAATTGCGCGCGGCCCGTGTTGCTGGACAGGGATATAGGAGAAGCGTCACGATCAATCCGAACTGCATACGCTAAAATCCGAACTGCATACGCTAAAAAAGAACCAACTAACAAATGAATGACCCATTACACACTGTGATAGACAGAGACAATGCGAGCGAAATAAAATCAGCAAGACTTCGCATCGCCCAGTTTGGGGTTAGCACATGCCACATCTGTGTAGTTGCCTGACTCGAGAGACGTGCCCAACATTATCGGTGGCACGTGTCTCTCGCTGACATGACGCTCCAGCTCCTCAAATTTACTCAGAATCCAGTGAGGCGGTATTATTTATGCAAGTAAATAGTCCAAGATTATTGTGTTAGTTACCAAGTGGACTGCGTGCAAATAGATACAGCCGGGCATCTTGCCATCAAAAAGTTCTCGCGCCGTATCGAATTTTTAAAGATGAATGCATGCTCGCATCGATTATACTGATTATCGACTAGCGTGGTAACAGCGCTAAACTCTAATGTGGCGGTGTGGTGGAGCTGCTGATGGGCTCGCCCAGGTGTCGAACGTTAGTTCACTATGGAGTGGCTTCGCTTCCAAGTCCCACTCCCACATTTTCTTGAACCTGTTATCAAGCAAGACTTCGACTACCCCGGTGACCAGGGACACTCGGCTGCACTCTTGCAACTAACCTCTCATCGTGACTCTACATGCGCAATCTTTGATTTCTCCCCGATTTTCAGTCCGGCGACAGGAATATAGTATTATTAGCCATAAGTTACCATTCATCATTCTCGCCGCATACTTTTTGATACGACAGCGTTCGCCACTGAAAGACTTTTGTTGATTCACAATAAGTACGGGTACGAGCAGACAGATATTATTGGACGACTTAATGGTGTAATTTCCCACTGGCGATAATTCGAAATTTATGTTTCCTCAGCAGTTGCGCATCTAGCCGGGTTGTAATCGGTCATTCGTATCACTTGGGAACATACAGGACATTGAGAAGCGCCTGTGGTGACGCAAAGCGTCTTTGCCGGAGCCTTCTGTTTCGGATTGTCTGCTCCGTCTGTTAGTTGTTTCTGGAGTCAGCAACATTGGCTTGGTACGTAACACTCTTGGAGTAACGAGTATCACGTAAGCTGACAAATTCAGCTTGTACAGCTGTCGACAAGAGCACACGCGCCCACTAATACGACATACCCTGGTGCAATGTGAGAAGAATTGTACTTGTATAGAGACCATCATTGATTAACCCGTGCTTTAGTTTTGTGCCCATGGTCGTTGACATGTGGCGGAACCCAACAACTACAAGCTCACACACGCCGCTGTGCACTCCATACACTTTACCCGCGGGTGTGGTTATTCTTGCATCAACAACGCAGACTATATCTCCGACAGCCGTTTTCTCACCGTTATGTACGTCTTCGTCGTCGTCGCTCTCATACTCGTCCACTACCACATCTACTCTGAAGAATCCGTTCTATTCATCGATCATTCCCATCGCATACACAATCTCTGGTACGACCGTCCTAGCATGGGTCCTCCTTCTGCTTCTCCTTATCACTCCGCAGAGGCGGCCATACCTGCAAAAACTAGCAACGCTCTCGGTCGCTCTGTCGCTTACGATAGCACTCAGCGAATGCAGCAAGATTCTCAAAAAGCAATACGACGAAGCATATGAAGACGCGGAAGAATTGCGATCTTACATTGATGACGGTCTAACATTGAAGATATTCCGCGTCGTTTCCGACGTATTTCTATGGCTTGCTCAAGTGCAGACGCTCATCCGCCTCTTTCCACGCCATCGCGAAAAGAAAATCATCAAATGGCTGGGTCTTGCGTTAATTGTCGTCGACACGGTTTTCTGGTCACTCCAGTCATTCTTACCTACCAAGGAGGGTGACGATAGGTCCTTCAAAGACGCGATCCCTGCACTGGCATATCTCTTTCAGATTATCCTGTCGTTGTTGTACTCCGCGTACGTGGTGTATTATTCCATCTCGAAGCGAATGTATGCATATCATATCAAAAATCTTATATTAGCAGTACTGTCGCTACTCGCGGTATTGACACCGATTATTTTCTTCTTGCTCGACATTTCGCGCCAGTGGATTTCCGGCTGGGGTGATTTCGTAAGATGGGTCGGCGCCGCCGCTGCTAGTGTTGTGGTATGGGAATGGGTTGAACGAATAGAGTATTTAGAAAGCAAGGTGCAGGAAAGTGGAGTTCTGGGACGGCAAGTATTTGAGGAGGAGATGCTTGAGACTGGGACAAGCCGCGGAGCGCGTGCGTCAAGAGATGTGGCTCGGGCTAGACGACGACCTGATGGAGGCGGTGGTGCTGGCGGTACAGTTGAGAGGCGGCGACCTCCCAGACGAAGGCGAGAAAATGACAACGATCCAACTAGTGGCGGTGATGACGACGAAACGCGACCTGCCTCGACTGTTTCATCCGATGCCATGAGGATGGGACGAGGCAGAAGTGCACGTGATTCAGCAACTGCAGAGGACGGATCTGATAGTAGTGGTCTCGATAACGAAGTCGATGGTGACGACACACGTGGCGCTGTCGGCGAAGGCTCTAGCTTGTCGCGCAAGGAGGGCAGCCGTGGCATTGCCGATCGGTTGCGTGCTCGCAGACGGCGCAGACGTCAGGGCAATAACCACGACGATACGAACAACGAAACTTTACATGCTTCTCGACCAGGAATAGGTAATAGCATCATGGGTCTCTTAGACAATGGTCGTATATTGTTGTTCGGTCGTCCTCTTTCGCGGGCTACGACAGGTACCAGTGTCACGAGTTATCGCGTGAACTCTTCAAGTATTATTGAAGATGGAAATGGGTCCGCCTGTGGTGAGGAAGTACGCGTGAGGCATTTTTACCCCTTAAAGCGAGGTTTATCACGGTCCTCGCACTCGTCCTCGCCTACATCTTTCACAAATGCAGCTGAATCGGGTTCTGTCTCACTTCAGGTGCATAGTCGGAATTTACCAACACCGTCACAATCTCCGGAGGCGGCGTCTGCGATGGCGAATACTGGATCTGCTACTGGTATTCACAGAAATTCCCCAGTGCCGAGTGTCACTTTCCGAGAGGATGTTAGAAGGACTCCGTCCAGCGTGGCAGGATGTGCTCCACCGGTTGCTCCATCGTCAGCTAATTCCAGTCCTCTACCAAGTGTCTCGGAAGACCGACGTGACGTGTGCGATACTTCCCACTCAGTTCACGCAGTCTCGTCCACTCGACTCTCGCTAGACGGTCACCAGGAACCCAGCCAGAGGGCAGACGACGATGACGATTATGATGAAGATGACGATGACGATGAAGATGACGGCGACTCGGATTACGTTGTATACGGCGAGGCCGCGAATTCCGAAATGGTGCTCCGAAATAGCCAATCTATCCACGTGCAGGCTCAGCAACATAGTAGTTCTGTTCCGCACGCCTCTGGACCTCAAACGGACGAGCAGCCGCCCGCGTTCGAACGATTGCCTGGGTTCAATGACGGTGATTATTGGGACGAGAAAGATCCGCGATATCATCTTACGTACGCGAACATGCAACAAGGAGCTGCGTCGACAGTAGCCGATTCTCGACGTCAGCAGCCTCAGAGCGGAGCACCGCGCCCTCCTTCAAATTGGTCACGAGCATATGGATATCCTCGCCATAGCAGCACGAATGCAAGTTTCAAGCCGTCGCGAGCAACTCTAGAGCCAACGGACACCCGTACTAGTAGACGAATTGTAGAACGATTTACTGGAGCGCGAGACTGGGTCGTTACTGTTCATGACGACAACGTTCATGACGACAACGGAACGGAGGAAAGTCGTTGATAAAAATGTTTGCCAACACTCATACAGGATAAAAGTGTTTTTTTGGTTTTGATTTGTAGGCTTGCTTTTTCGGGGCGTTTATATTTGGAGATCTACTACGGTTATTATAAGTATTATCGTTTGCATTATGTTTGTACTATAACGATAATTGGATGGGAATTGCTGGTGCTGAATACAGCGTGCAGTTGGGTTTAAGTGGGTCCATCTCTGATCGGGCAATCTTTTCCTTTGCTCCATGAAATATCGTAGATTGACCGAATACGTCCCTTGTGGTGGAAACGCAGTAGATGATCCAGTCTACTTATGAATGAAAATACAACTACAATAATTCATGCACATTTGCCAGCAACTGTAGCCCTCACCTCATCACCTGGTCGCCCCCAACCGCAGTTTTTGTCCTTAATGTCTCCGTCACATACTTCGCCCATGCAGGCGATATATCCGTGCTTGCGGTTACAGCCTCAGTTGACTTCTCGGCCGCTGCGAACGCGGACTGAATCTGCTGCGACGTGCGAATAGCTCGGCGCTGTAACTCGCCGTGTTTTTCGACCTCCTGCTTAATCGCAGTCTCCTTTAGCTTCAAAGAGAGTACGTCCGTGAACTTCTTCGCAAGCACATCGAGCTCTGTAACACTATAGTCAGCAACCCGACTCAACAACCTCCCAACCAGAATTACATACTAGTAGCCACAACACTCGGGTCTATCTCGGCAATCTTTCCAATCATTACGCAGCTCGTGATCTTGATGTCGTGGTCATCATCCAACCCACCAATCGCACGCTCAATCATGACATCCAACTGTAACTCGGCCTTGCGCTGCTGTGCGAATGCGACCAGCATTGCGTAAAGCGAATCGTACGCCGCTTTCCGCACGTCCAAACCGTCGTCGACTTTGTGCTTGAACGGACCCATTTGGACTTCGCGGACAAGTTCGGGACGGGCAAACGTATCTTGGAACAAGAGTCCGAGAACCCGCGCGAGGTGATCGGCAAGTAGATTTGGTTTATTGTGTGCAACAGAGGCGATTGCTGACGTCGCTAGCCTGCGATTCTCGAGGTCAGAGTCTTCAAGAAGAGCAAAGAAGTCAACCACAACAGGCCGCAGTAATTCATCAGCGGAAGCAGACTCATCAGCCAAGGTGGCCGAGGCGTCGTTTTGACTGAACAGAAATCTAACTGCGGATATGATCACACTTCGAGTACCGACGTCATTGGATCTCAATAGCAATTGCAAATTGGGGATGAATTTCGCCGGTTCGAGTGTAGTTAGCCGGCCGATACACTCTGCTGCTATCAGCTTCAAGCTGCTGTTCTCTCCTCCCCCAATCTTTGACGAAGCACCGAGATCTAGCGCAAACAGGCGCATCCACAGATCGGCGGTATAGGGCGCAAGAGCAAGAGCACGTGCTTTGGTTGTTGAGTTTAACACCACAATCTCCTTCAACGCGACCACCAGCAATTTCGCATTGGTAGACTCCGGAGTCAGTTGAGAAATAATTAGCGGCACATAAGTATCCACATTCGAAGCTGCAATTGCGCCCATTGTCTGCGCAGCAGTAACTCGAACTTCGTCGCTCGGAGTAGCAAACTGGCGGAACAAAAAGTCAAGAGAAAGCAAATCCTTCGGCAGGCTACCGCCGACGAGCTTCGCGATTTCACCAAGGACCATCAACGCGCTTCGAGCACCAGCATCATTGTCTGTGCGACTAGCTTCAGCTTTGATTTGAGCAACTTTCTCGTCAACCAGACCTCCACGAACAATGACAACCGCAAGAGCTTTCGCTCCGGTGGGAGTGATGAGAATATCCTCGTTCGACAAGGCACTGAATAGCAATTGCCCCTGGCCAGCTCTTGCTAGAGCAGAGAAGAGCGCGAGCAACGGCCCAGTTGTTATCGGTGTCGCTAATTTCGGAACTAAATCAACGAGAATATCAGTGATATCTCCGTGTAGCGTTCCCAACGCCGTCACGAGCGTCGTCAAAATGGATAGCGCCGGTCCAAGAAACTGCAAGTCGTCTTCAACAATGACTCCGCGGAGTACCGAAACAAGGCCGGTGGCCGTGGCCTCATCTATCTGCGACATGAACTTCTCTGTGACGACCTTGAGTGCACTCAAGGCAGACGCCCTGAGAGCACGATTGGACTTTCTCAGTAGGCCGGCGAGCTCAATTACAACTTCTATAACCCAGTTCTTGTCAAACAGGGAAGCATCTGCACTTGGGCTGGCTCCGATATTTTCTATAGATCGAATCGTTGCCGGACGGGTAGTTTCGTTCTTCAACCGGTCAAGCAGTATCACTGCATCTGCATCAATTTCAGTTTTAGATAATGCATCGCGTGCATAGATGAGAAGTTGACCGATAGCCATTATGGCCTTTTCTCTCACCTCCAGGTCCGACTCAGACGCGGTTGCCTTGGCAACAACAATCTCATGGAGCTGGGTGATATATTTGGAAGTATCGACATTTGAAGTTGTCGTGATAAGAATAATGACATCTCCAGCAGCAGCAAGCGCCTCGCTCGAAATCTTGTAAAACTTATCATCTGCACCTGCCACGACGATAGATACGATCGTTGGCAAGTATTCAGCGAGTTGTTCGAGACTGTGATTGGTTACTAATATGCTGACAAAGTGGATGATACTGGTGCGGAGAGTGCTCTGGCTCATAGCCGGCTCTATTGTCGGAATGAAGAGAGAGAATTCGTAGGGTAGAGACGGCAAAACCGCAACTGTTTCGGTGGCAACGGTCAAGCAAGCCTGTTTGCTCGGGAGACTGGATATCTTCAGGAGATGCTGTGAAAGGAGCTTAAACACGCGACCTGAGAGATCCGGAAGCTGTCTTCGTGGATCGCTTTCAAGAATCATGCTGTCATCCGACATCCTGCGTTTCCGACGAGAAGAGCTGGCGGCCGCTGCGGCGGTGGCAGTGGACGCCGTCTGGCGGACCAATGCAGCAAACGTGTTCAACACCTCCACGCGGACGGTTTCCTCTCGCTCTTTAAATCGTGAAATGAGCAATGGCGCAACCGAAGTGTACAAGTGTGACAACAGATCTGGACGCGTCTCAATCAATGTAGCCAACAGCTTCGCGGCACACCGACGCAATCTCCAGCTCACATCGTCTTCGTCTGAAAACGCATCGTCTTCGTCATATTCACCATCTAATTCGTTGTCTTCATCTTCATCATCGTCGGCATCGTCCATCTCCTCTTCATCCTCCTCGACAGCGGCGTAGTTCGGGTCAAACTTGACAAACCTGGATCCCACCGCAATAATATCGCCCGAGAAAGCAGCCATCTCCGTAGAGCACAGTCCCACAAATGTGTCGAGAGTTATAAGTGCCGACTCGCGAACATCGTCATCCTCAACCTCAAGCGACTTCAAGACACTCTCTGTGAGCGGGCCTAAATATGGACTCAGTCTAACCGAGTTCGTTTTGCAGAGCGTGCCGCACACTGAGACCAGGATTCGCAGACGATCTGCCGGAACTCCTCGACTGAAAGAGTCGATAAGATACTTCATCATATTGTCCCATAATTTCGGCGTCAAGTGATTGGACAGGGCGCCAAGCGCGCCGACCGCACGTTTGCGAACCAGACCCTTGCCAGTTTCCAGCACGCCTATGAGAGCATGCTGCGTCTCACCAACTTGCTCATATGTAAGAGAGGCGCCGAACCGGTTGACGAGATCAACCAGGACATCGACGCTGTCTGTCGAATTTCGCAGATTCGGAAGAAGTGTATGCAATAGTCGTCCTACAAATATCTTGCCGACAGTGTTCGTAGCGGGAACGTTGGTGATGATTGTACGCAATGCAGTACTAGCAAGAGACCCATCGCTCTCTGTGGTCGAAAACGAAGACAGACGGTTGAGAACGTTTGTCAACTGGGTGTCATTGATTCGAGCTGTCAGAGGCGCCAGACTAGATCACTCGTCACACACTCTGACTGCAGCAGATACTATATATGACTACATACCACTTCACCGCCAGATTTTGTACTTCGGCATTATTATCTGATAAGCTCTTCAAAACGCCGTCCACGATGCGATTGATGGTCGTTGTTGAATCACTGGCGAGAGCGACCGTCTTGTTCGAGAGAATGGTGTGCAAGTCCGACAAGGACATAAACCGAAAGTCGGAGTCCTCAGAAGAGAGCTTCTCCAAGAGAGGTTGGATTGCATAAGACGTGTTGGTGTTGTATGACGCCATTGGAACAAGAAGTCATATATGTCTATTGGATTTCAATAAGACCACTGGCACCGAGATGCATGCCTTAACTTGTGGCCAATGCGAAGATTTTAAATGCTCCAATTGCTCTCTGGTTGGGCAAATTTTGGGACTGCTTCGCGCGCAACGGATCAATGCGAGATACCTCGATCAATAATGTTATTTACCGAAGCCTACAACTTTTGTGGCAGGGCGGCGTAACACCAACGCGGTTGGAGTTCACGCAAACCCTAATCTAAATCCGGGGCTGCCAAACGGAAGATTCATATCTTGCGGGCAGTACGCCAGATCTTGCATCACAACAAGGAACATAATAGACACTACTTTTGATAACTTTCATAACAACGACACCCAAAAGAAAAGAGTCCACTTTTATATCACAGCAATTTCCAGAAACCACATAGCACCAGTCCACCAGTAGTAACCTATACCAGTAATAACCTATATACAACCTAGAAACAAAATCCCATATCCCCACAATCATAACTATGTAGATTTTTTTTATCATTTACAGTCCAAAGGTAACCAATCCACTACCGAACGCCAACATAATCGCGACACACGCACCCAGTAATGCAGGATTTCTGCCATCGATCCTGCCGATACCTGCGGCTCCTGACGTGGTCGTAGAAACTGTAGAGGAAGACGAGGACGTTGAAGACCCACTGCCGATCTCCGAGCCGCTTCCACTAGCAGCGGCCGGAATGACAGACGAGTCGGTCAATATCACTTCAGTAGCAATGGCATAGGTTAGAGCAGATCTCGATACAGTAACAGCATCTGATGCAGTAGCTGTCGCGCCCGGAATAGCTGTCGCGCCCGTGCCAATTGCAACAATATCCGACTCGGTCTCATTGAATATTGTCTGCGCCAGCGCAATAACGTGGTTGTCTAGATCGTAGACGACGTAGGCAGAACGGAGGAAAGTGTCTCCGAGGATGCTCACGCCAATATCATCGCTGGTAGTGACAGTGAGTAGACAAACCGGCTGGCCGTTTGTAAAGGTCAGCTGTCTGCCGCTGGTGGTGATCGCAGGATACAGAATCTCATTTAATGGGACCTTGATAGTGACACCATCGAAGTAATAGTCAATAGACGCGTTGACGGACGTGACAGTGCAAGACTGCACATAATAGCCCAGTTCAGAGCTATACGAGGCGCTGATAGCATTCGTGATGGCCCGCAAAACTCCGATAGGTACGTAACTGAACGACGTGCCAGAATCGAGCAAGACAGGTTCGCCCAAATTAGAAACCATCTCGTGTTCGGATCCGTCAGTATCCGTATACCCAACACCTTCTAAAGTAACAAAGAACTCTGTCGGCTCGGATTCACCATTATATAAATCAAGTGGCAATTCAACCAGGTTGCCAGAATATTTTGTACGGTCGACACCACCAAATAGGATGGAACCAGTGGAGGCCTCAAGGTCGTTTAGCCAGAGTGAATAAGCACGCGACTGAATGAAGCCTTGCTCGACCAATAAATCAGGTAAGTTTTTGTATTGGTAAGCGGAGCCGTATACAGAGACAATGGCTTCATTTGATGGATATCCAATACCCATAATACCATCGGTCGCGTTGGCATCGGTGGCCACGGCTATTGTTAAGTTCTCGACAGCCGCGCCGCCGATGTCGAATGTTTCGGAGGCATACACACCTCTAGCGTAAGAGCCGTCGCCATATGCAATATAGAAATTATTCGATTTTTCTGAGAATGTGGATGAGTCCTCCGGCTCAAAGATGCCTGTATCAGCACAGGGGTCATCAGATTCCTGGCAGACTGCGTTTTCCCCAGATTGAACCCAAATGTCCGAAGAACCGGTATCGATCTGCAGGCGGAGAGCTTGGCCGGGGTTACCAACAGAAACGTTTGCGTAATAGAGATAGTCGTAATTGTCAAGAATCGCCTGCACAGTGTCAGACACGTTTGTGGCCCTCTTTGCCAGCCGATGGCGATGGCGGTGTTTGAAGAGATTTATGCTTCCTGACGATCGTTTCTCCCGAACGATATCGAACTTCACAGTACGGGGATCAGCGGTAGCCGCAGTTGCCGAGACGGCAAGAAAGGCCACAATGGCGGAAGAAAGCGACAGTCTCATGATCAATACCTGCAGGAAGGGCGAGGGGGAAATGGAGGGAACAAATCCGAGCACCAAGAACACAGAAAGCAGATGTGATGAGCTACCGGATGGGAAGGCGCGGGATGTCGCGGGGTTCGTCCCGAGTGATTCACCGCGTGTACCCCAGTTCATTTTGGAGGGCCATTGTGCACCCACGAAATAGGAGTTCTGGAGTATATACAACAGCGCGCGGCAGATAGATCCGTAAGTAGGGCTATGTAGTGGATGGTGCGGCGCTCACTACAGAAATGACGCAAAATGTCTTAATGACAGAGCAACACGGGCCGACAAACCTCCGCCATGTTGGAATGTCGCGGCGCATCTACCATATTCGGCTCTAAGCCTCTAACGGGGTTTTTTCTTATCTCTCGGATATATGAGGTATTCAGTGGTGGTGCACGATTCATAGACCAATTGCAGATTCGCAGTTGGATGTCTCGGGTCGAGTGGCAGCTCAGGGGCTTGTCTCACCAAGGTAACCAAGGTAATACAAGGAATACAGTACTCTGATAGTACGACTCTGCGCAGATTCACAATATTCAATTCAAAACAACGTAATAAGAATCCCTTCATATCAATACATCGCGTTAAACTGACGGTTCCAGATGGTCCTCTTAAGGAAGGACGAGGCGATCCCTCTGCTCCACCACCTGTTAATATTATCCCTAAACCTGAGATTGAGAAGAAATTGGCGTGACCTCGAGCTACAAGAAGGCCATCCGATCCAGTGCTGGATTTGACCTTTCTTAGGTATGGATCTGTCTGATAAGTTTTGCGCCGTACTGCCCCGATGCAGTGACATCTACATACGTGGAATTAGCGTCAACGATCTACCGCTCGGTGATACATTAGTCCATGGAAGGGTAGATTTCAGGATTGTTGCGTCCGTATGCTCTTGATATTAGAGGAGCCTGGACTGCGGTACACGCAAAGAGGCAGTCGATGATTTTGCTTTACATAACTATTGCTAGACAACTGAGAGGAGAGCTACAGTCTAATCGTGGTAGAAGGTCTTAGAGGTTTTCCGTCCTGCATTTGCCGGAAGTGGTTTAATGCACCATGTATTAGACGGCACCAGACCCAACGTTTTGACAACGGCGGGATCGGAATGTCACCTTGCATACGAGCAAGTGGCTAGCAGACGCACGCGGATGTTGGCGTATTTCATTTAATAATTCTGCAATAACTGCTCGGAAACAAACGGTTAGGTCCGCCGCTGATATACGTCGTGTTGCCGCAGGCCCGCAGCCTGCGGCTGTCCTAATAATAAGTACCCAAGAAAAGTGGCAAGACGGACTATCTTTTCAAGTGTGTTCGTGAGAAGTGCTTTTGCGTTCAAATCGGTTGAACTAGGACGGAAGATTAGGTCACATGTTCGGCTCAATATGCGGCTGTGTTTGCCAAGCGTCGCAAATATATCCTTGGCACAGTGGATGAACTTACACAGATTCCTATTTGATACTTGTGCTTTGTGTGAAAGGGGCAAATGCAAAGCGTACAGCTCTCGCAAGTTAGGTTTCACGGTGCATCGTCATATTTAACCCTTACGTTACGTGACATGCTCTAGCTTAATATGTTGTCGCAAGTTATACTTGTGCACATAAAATACAGCTTACGTCCACGCTTATAAGTTGTCATGCTGATTCATAGGTAATAGCAATTGCATACGAACAACTTTTGGGCTGGTCTGTCCAATGATGACGAGGGCTGGTCGAGTGCATGCGGATGACTATTTCGGAACGATCTTAGAAGTCTTGGTATTCTCAGCCCCGCTCTGAGCTGTCTCTGAAGCGGCTTGACAATTGAGAGCGATCTGCACGGTCAGAAACTCGAGGCTATGCTAGTCGTTCTGTTATTTATTTGATGTTTCCTTTCTTCAGCTACCTCTTCATACCACTGCCTCCACTTGTCGATACAGATATCACCATGAGATTATCAACATATTCTACGCCATTCATAGCGCTACTGCTTGCTGCAGATGCCACTTGCTCTGTACCGGGAACTGTAAATTTCAATATCGTTCGCGAAAAGCGTCGAGTCGGCGCCCCCAACCTTTTCGAACTCCGACACCGACATCGGCTTCGACGCCGAGACTCGATCGCGAACACTGTCGAGGTCAGTCTCGAAAACCAAGATTATCTCTACCTGGCCGACATTCAAGTCGGCACTCCTGGTCAGACACTTCGCGTTCAGATCGACACCGGCTCATCCGATCTTTGGATCCAATCTGGCGAGAACCAACTTTGTCAAGAGCATAGCGATCCCTGTGGAGAGTCCGGCATTTTTGAGCCCGAGGATTCAGAATCTTATGTCTATAAATCGAACAATTTTCTAATTCGGTACGGTGATCGAACTTATGCGAGGGGTGACTATGCCTATGAGTCTGTCACCCTCGGCAGTGCAACAGTTACCAATATGACAATCGCGGTTGCGACAGACGGCAATGCAACCGAAGGTGTCTTTGGAATCGGATATCCGAGCAACGAGGCGATTATTTCACAGTACGGCCCAGAATATCGGTACCCAAACCTGCCTGACCTCCTTGTGGAGCAGGGTCTAATCCAGTCCCGCGTATATTCTTTATGGTTGAACGACCTAGATGCCTCAAATGGAAACATTTTGTTCGGAGGTGTTGATCGCAAGAAATTTAGTGGAGCTCTTGCAGAATTACCAATTGCGATGTACAGCGGCGAGAGCGAACCATCTGAGTTTTTTGTTGAGCTGCTGGGTCTCGGATTTACCGATGTCGATGGGTCGGCACACGCCGCAGTGACGAGCTTGAACACTCATGTTTTACTAGACTCGGGTACCTCGTTCAACTATCTTCCCCTTGACATTTTGGAGGCCATCGCTAGCATCGTCAACGCAAAATATTCAAGCAACCTCGAATACTACGTTCAAAGGTGCGACGTCACTTCTCTTGAGGCATCAATTGATTTCTACTTCGACGGCGTTACAATTAAAGTTCCGCTTAACGAGATCTTATTGCCTGCCATTAGTCAAAGTGGTGAACCACTAACATTTACGGACGGAGCTCCGGTATGTATTCTGTCAGTGAGACCGGACTCTGACATCGGCGTGAGTATCCTCGGCGATACATTTCTTCGATCGGCGTACGTTGTCTACGACCTCGATAATCATGTCATTGGTCTGGGACAGACTATCTACAACCAGACCGAGTCAGATGTCGTTGCCATTAGCGGCTCGCTATCCGACGTAAATGGTCAATCATCATCTGCGACTAGCACCTCCTCGTCTAGCGCCTCCTTGTCTAGCGCCTCCTCGTCTGGCGCTCGCCCTACTACTACTGATGAGATCTCATTAACGACGTTGGTTACCACGACCCCAAGCGTATTCAGTTCAAGCGATCCACGGATTGTTGCCACATCGACGTCGTCTGCCCCGGCGGCTACAAGTACTGGAGCGTCATCTAGAACTGGGATAGTTCACGAGTCAGTAAGAAATCTCTTGGGTGTCTGTGTAATACTCACATGTGCATTTGTGGGGGATTATTGGTATATGTAATTTAGTGTTGAGTGCCTACCAGGGGCCATACTCGTGTAGCACTGCTCTAGCGTTGTCGCTCTGCAACTGTAAATCAATATCCATAAATACCCATATTCATTTGACTCGGCCGAACAAAAGGTCCAGACTCCAAATTTCAAGATTACCTATATTACACCTATGATCGTCTCCAATGACATTACCCCCCGGCAGCAGCCCAAAATCTAATCTTATCCTCTTTGACAACCAACTTCTGGTCCGCATCATACCGTTCTTTCCAATCCGCCAAACAAACACGGTCTGGTCTAAAATGCCGTATGTAAAGAACGTGCTTATCTCTGACGTCATCGATCTCTTTCAGTCTGGACGGTGGAATCAGACCTTTGCGATTAACAAACGGGTTCTTAGCAAGCACAAAACTGGAAACACCGGCGCTATCCTTAATAGAAAATACGTTCAGGTTCGGCATTTTAGACTTCATGGCGCTCGTATACGCTTTGGACAACCGAGTCATCATGTCCCGCTTCGCAGCGTATAAGTTCGGATTATCGAAATATCTGTCGTTCCGTCTAGATCGTCTTGATAAAGTCGATGACAAGAACGACAAGCCTCCACCAAGGTGTCCGGGAGGCTGATCCGTATTTTCGCTGACTAGCTCCAAGTGATCGCCGACAATATCATCTAGATACTCTTCATCCTCCATGCCAATGTACTGCATCTCGCGATAATCCGTAGTACGCTCGAAGTATGGCTCGCCAAACGAATCGTGAATGTCAAACCGAACGTACAATTCCTCAAGATCAGGGAATGAAACCATAGGCTTATCCACACCTAGCTTAGGACCACTCTCAACTTTACCGTCGATTGGACGCAGAGCGGTCAAGCATAGAGGTTGCTCTCCGAACAATTCTGGCGTCACAGGACCAGTATACTTGAAGTACTTTAAGTATGACCCTATGTGCCTTAGAATCCGATTCAGTCTGTCGCCTCTGCCACCGCAGTATATGGGAGCCTCGAAAACATCGCGCCTCAGCTGTCCTCTGTCATTGAATATGCGACTACGGAAGTCTAGCTCTAGATGCGTAATATTGTTTGGCAGTGTTCGAAGACTCTTCAGCACATCTAGTGAGCTATCAGCACCCTGCATCACGAATCGATAATTGTACCCACATACAAGGATAGTATTTTCTATGATGTTCGTATATCCCTTCCATAAAACTGTAACTGATCTTCAGCTTCTGGCAATTCGTCAATGTATCAACGAGTTTGTTGATCGATTCTGGGGAGAAATAGCGCCCTCTCAGAACGGCATCTCTTAATTCAATTTCCACAGGCGCATTAATGTCAGGCAGCTTAGATCCTGTGTTAAGCTTTATGTTGTTCGCAAATGGCTGAGACGGATCCTGTGGCGCTCGATCAGGGAATCCATCGAATATAATCTTCAAGCTCTCCCTCCTTGGCGCAAAAATTAAATTCTTCGATCGCTTTACTCTAGGTTCAGCAATCAGCGCTAGTAGGTTCCATATTTTTACAAGCGCCGCCTTGATCACTGTGATGTCCTTTCGATCGAGCATTTTGTAAATGAACCCAATCTTGACTGTCCGCACATATGTCGCCAGCACAGGATTCGTCCGAAATATAACCTCCGCAAGATCCAAGTTTGCACCGTTATACTTGTCGAGCCTTGGCTCGTTTTCAGCACTTGCCTTGAGCTCAATTGAAGAAAAGAGAACAGTCTGGATTATTTCCCGCCAGACCTGACAAACGCGGTCCAAGTGCAGATTTGGTCCGACCTCCCCACTCTCCATGCTGATGGCCCCGGCATAAGTGAGAATCATTTGCTGGATCTCAAACGGCAGAGAAAGGAGTTTTACTCCGCCTGCAGGCATTTTAGAACAACAAACTTGGTGATTGAGATACTGTAATAAAATGTGAACGAAATGAGTCCCTTGTTCAATCAAAGTACCAGGAATATCAAAATATAAACCTTCTCACTGCTCGCAAAGCGAGACCGAAATAATGTACTGTCAGCTTGTGGTAATTCGCATCACACTGTCCGGATGATATAGTACTGTTCTCAAGTTCTATTTCCCACTATATAGCGGTGCGGCGCGGGCACGAACTCCGCGTTGGTAGGTTTTATAAATAAGTACAAGTGGTTAGTTAAGTTAATTAACTATTAAGTCTTAACGACGGACAAAATGTTGAGCAGAAATCTCGGCACTACGCGACAGTCCGGATTTGAGTTGATCAGAGGTGCACCGCGAGACGTGAATTTATTAACTTGGAACAGAAGTACACAAGGAATATCTCCAAACTCCGTAGACAAAACAATTTAAAATAGCAAGAAATTACCCAACTCCCAAAATAAAAACTCACACATGCCATAGCAGAATATTCGAAAACGCAAATATTCGAGCGAACACACAAACTAATTGACAAGTTTTTGAGCTGCATTGTATAGCTGGCTGGAAATCTGATCGAGCCATCTCTGCGCTTCATCTCTGTCTCCCCGCTCCAGAGCATCGCGAACTGCCGCAAATGTCCCAGATGCCAAGAACGACTTATCTTGTGCAGATGGGGGCCACATCTGTGGGGCAAAAATGACTAGAGAAACGCGTCAGACAAGAGAATGAGACAGCCACAATACGGGAATCGTAATTTACCATGCTTGAACCAGTCCCTGTCCGGCAAGCCGTCCATGTGTAACAGATGCTTATCAAAATTTGTTAATCGGGAGTTCCGACTCCAACGATGAGCGGTCATGGTCGTCGTTTCAGCGTGGCCCATCGCCATAAAACTCTCCATCCACTCCTTGTTCCACTTTTCCATTTGCAAAGCACTCTCAGTCAAAGCCGCTATACCCTTGATGAGATTTTGAACATCAAGCTTATTTGAATTGCCCGCATACGCCTCCAATTCAGCCATATAATGAGAGATCGATCGCGCATACGAGGATATATCAAATGGTAACACCATTTCATCAGCTAGCCTGATGACCATCGCACCAACAATTTGGGTGAGAAGTCTATGGAACACGTAAGGGTTCCCATCATCCGCAAGGTCATTTTTATCAAATGACAATTGAACCAGCACATCTGGGGAGACAAGTACTGCTGACGGATCGCCGAACTTGTTTAACCACTCCTTGTTATCAAAACATGTGCGCGTTGGATAACCGCCTGGGCCGCTGAAACCTAGATCGATAGAAGCGATACCGGCGAAGCTCTGAAAAGGCAGTGTATCCTTGTCTAAAGCAAACCAATTAATATTCAATCATGAAGTTACGCATCGTTCAAATACTCACCACCTTCCAATGGCGGCAAATCCCGATTTCCCCAAAGATCTCTAACGGTTCGATTCCTAAATGGGTCATAGACCTGACCAAGCGCCGTAAGCAAGACAGATTCAAGTAGTGGATTTCCGCTCGCGTGGAATTGTGTGCCACTGACAGCCTGATCCAAGTTAATGTAGACCATTCCATCTTGGCGAAGAATGTCAGCATTATCTTCAACCCATTCTGTTGCGCCCATAAGATTTTGCTCAGTGCCATCCCAAGACGCAAAATATATCGATCTCAATGGGCGCCATGTGAACTCTACAGCTATATATCCCAAAATTCTTGCAACTTCCAGCATAACAACCGTACCTGACAAGGCGTCTGACGCACCATAACACCAGGCATCTCGATGAGCACCTAAGATGACCGCCTTTTCGGATTGTTCAGTACCTTCAATTTTCGCGATTACATTCCAGATAGGCTGTCGTTCATGTTCCACCGGCGAATTCCGAAGATTTGCTATAGGTCCTTCTGCAGAACCAGTCCACCATTCATCAACGCCAGAGAACTGACTAATCCAGGACTGGTCCACTTTCTTTCCATAACCTTTGAGCGCTGCTAGAAAATGTTTCGCGTCGTCCCAGGACTAGTGTTTTCGTTAGAACAGCATAGCAATTGGCAATGACAGTAACTCACAACCGGCAGACTTGGAATTTTGACAAGACAAGTGGAGTTCGATCTAGCATCCTTTCCTGCAACTGCTGTTGAAGCCCAGCCTCGGGTAAGAGGATCTCCCGGTCCCCAGTTTCTAAGGGCAGCACTGCCTCTCTGCACAGCACCTTCTGGTATGGCTCTTCCATCGGGATATGATTCCACATCCTTATCCGGCTTATCGCGAAACAGTACAACTCCAGCTGCACCATAAATCTCTGCAGCTTTGATCTTTAACGACTCATGCACCAATCCATACCGACAAATAACAATCGCGCCATCTAGAGATATTCCGAGCTCTTTTAGCTTCTCGAAGTCCTTCTTCGTGCCATAATTGGCGTAGACGACATGGCCTGTGACATTTCCTGCAGAAGATAACCCATGAATGGGAAAAGGCTGCTTATCAAAAGTTCCTGGCTCGGCTTCAATTTCCGTCAAATTCGCTTCATACACGACTTGCTGATAATCTCGAGGTGTTTTCCTATTGCCCAGTAAAGCTAGTCGCTGTCCACTTGGATTTGCGGATGTCAAAAAAACGTCGTATTCCTTCGTCTCCACCACATCGAACGCATTGATGTCCCGGAACTGTTGCGCGATATAGTCCGCCATAGTCATATCACCTAGTGTACCTGCCATATGCGGCAATGCTGCTAGTGCTTGTATCTGTGTCGCTATCCCCTTAGCGCTGACTTTGTGGAAGAAGAACTCACGCATAGAGTCCAGTTCGTAATGCTGTGGTGGCCAGCTTGGGCGACCGTGCGAGGATCCAAAAGGAAGCAGATCCGTTGCAATCACCATCCACATTCCTAACGATAGCATAAACACGAATGCCAGTCTCTTGATCAGAAGGGGGTTTCCTAATTTTTCGAGCTGTGCATTGAGACTGCTTGACAAAGACGACGTGATGCTGGAGTACCGGCTATTGACTGAATGACAGAAGGCAGTGATAAATTGGAATCGCGAGCCTAGCCCTCTAAACACGTTCAGTTTCAACGACAATCGATTGAGAATTGTAAGCTTTGATTTTATGTTGGTGACAAGACGAGACTGGATGCTGGGGCGTAAGACGGTGATGGGAGGCGGCTCGACAATATCAAGCTGAATAATCTCGCGCCGGAGTCCAGAAGCTTCTGTAGACGACCTTGGAGTAGATAGATCTAATGAGACCGTATCATCGCTACTGGTTCGCCGTGGTTCATGGCGTACTAAGCCCCGAGAAATAAGTTGTCGCTCTTCGGCCGCAGACTGTGTTGCCTGATCGTTAAGCGCGGATGAGCAGGACGACGACGATGATGTTGAGGAAGCACCTGCTTCCTCTGAATCATCCAGATCATCGTACGGCGGCGGAACGGAATATAAATACAGCTTTGATTTCTCTTCGTCCGGCATGTTCATAAATGTCGTCAGGGAAGAAGGGAGCAGCTTATGGAGACTCGCAGTCAGCCGGCATTTGTCCCATTCCAGGCAGGCACTAAAAGTACAATCTTCCGACCAAAGCTGGTGTCAAGCAATGAAAAGTATCGTTCAGATGGCACGATCTTCTGCAAGCATGAGGTTCCGGTGAGCGACCGAGTATCGTCGGAGAGAGCCGCCTTAAGGTAGGGTGAGGCGCAGCGAGCTCAGAAGGTATGTTGTGGGCAGAAAGTTTGGAATTCGAAATGATAGCCAACCATTGAATGCGCAATTCCGATCATTTCATTTGATCCTCCTGATATAATTCATCTACGAAATTATCGGTAAGCTACGAAGTCGACGTCTGGTCAAACGGTGTCGTTATGTTCTTGGTAGTTAACCCAGTTCATACGTTATTTCCGATCGCTTAATCTGATGATTGGTAGTCAGCTACATAATTGTCTTGCAGTGGATCCAATAGGCGGCCCGTTGATGAGAATAAGATACGTCAACTGCATCGGACATAATACTTCGTCTTGCATTCGGATTCACGAACCGATGCGCGAGATTTATACGCGCGACTATGGAATTGGCTAACCACTCAAAAATCGTCTGACGGCTGATAATCATGGTTCGATTCCTGGATACTATACAAAAGCCACTGTTACATGTCTTGTGTTACGCAAAATAACAAGCTCAAGAGAACTGTCGGTCCAAGCGATTTCACAGAAAGTTTAGCAAATTAGCAACTCGGCAAGAGCGTGAAATCTAAGTGACACGACGAAGAGATAAGCAAACCCCAACGAAAACCGTATGACAAACTCCAATTCTGAAGACCAATACCAATAACGACATAAAGTACAGTGGTCACAGTTTCAGCGAACCGTGCTTACACAACTATGGACAATACAATAAAAGGCGATCACGTGAAGAATGTTCCATTGCGAGCTGACTTAGATGGGCTTATCGTCTCGGTAAACGCAACAGAAGTCAATGAAGCGAGAGCGGTCGTGTTAGTCCACCGGGGTGGAAATGTTGGAGCAGATGGGACCGAAGCAGTGCTGCTCGCCCCGTCATTAGATGAACTACTTGAGCTGGCTGTAGAGAATGCCTCCGTTAGTGATGGAGATTGTGCTCGATATTCGGTCACATATGCTGTGTGGCCATTCGTGACAATTGTACTCCGGTCAATTATCACGGTGTACGTCTCGCCAGGTTGAGTTACTGTGATCGTACTCGCAACCTCGACGGATGTAGTGACAATCGCCGTTACTGGCGTTGATGACTCAACTGGAAATGCGACCGGACTTAAAGACGTCTCTGACTCAGTGACGGTCACTGTAACTGGCTCCAGTAACGAAGAGAATGGCGCAAGCTCTGTTACTGTCACCGTCACTAGCTCAGCGGATGAAGAACTACTAGGTGAAGCGGTGACAGTCACGGGCACCGACGTCGACGGTAAAACGCTCGAGCTGTGGGAAGACGCAGCCGAATGTGATGCAGCAGTTAACGATGGAAGTGTGTGCACTGACAGCGATTCAGAACTGACGGTCACTGCCGTGGATATCGTTGGCGTCGCTGTCCGAACAATTGTCAGGATCGTTGGAGACAGGTAAGAGTAGTGTGTGACATACACGGTGGTAAACTGCTCTACCGAGGTCGGAGTAGGGAGAACCGTCGCCAGAGGGTTGGAAATCATAGTTTCTGGAGTAGCTGTGACGTATTGGGTGGTTGTGATGATTTCCTTGTCGGTCCGTGTTGACGTCAAACTAATAGTTTCGGTAATAGTGCTAGGGGCAGCGGTGACAGTAACTGTAGTGGTCTTGTCGGTAGTGTAGGATGGTGTGGCCGTGACAAGTGTCGCAGTGCTGGTGGACGGCGTGTGATACTCAGTGACGGTGAGAGTCTTGTATTCGGTATATCGACTGCTCACCTCTACAGTCTCTGTGATCGTGTTCTCGTGACCGACTGTAATGAAAGTCTTCGCCTCATTATGTGGTGTGATTGTGTAATATTCGCTGAGTGTTACAGTTTGATAATCTGTGATGAAAGATATTATTCCACTGGTCTTTGTTATTGTGGTTTGTTGGTCGATGGTGATTGTCGTAGTTTTCTCGATTGTCTCAGTGGAAATTGCGGAGCAAACTGTCGAGGCTGCTTTCATAATAGTCAGACAAAAGTCAGTCTATGAATATGTATTGTCACGCTTACGGTCCTCTCCCCATTCGGAAGCTGATACTGCAACGTATCCAACTTCAGTGATGGGGACTGTTTCCGCCGCTGAGGATCCTCCGTCCACATTCACGACAGGGTAGGATCCTGCTGGGGCACCATTGACACGGGTCAATAACGCGAGGTAAACCACCAGAAAACTGAGAGACGACGGCGAATAGCGAACCATTGTGCTCTACCAGCGTGGTATCTCGCGAACGAACCGTTAATCTTCGTCAAACAGAGATGTGCAATTCAGAATTCTGTGATGCGATGGCGGCATTCGGGGTGAATGTCGGGTCTTTTATGACTGCGCGCAAAGATATAGACTCATCTCGAATCGCGTAATCTGCGAGAGCTCTGGTTACTCAAGACCGTCATCGCAATTTGCTAGGACGTGGCTGGTTCTCAGGGTCCAGGAGGACTCCAGCAGCCCCTGCGGCTTGACGCCTGCCATAAATGACTTAGTTCAGGGGCTAGCATCACAGCCACGTTGCCAGTTTTGGCCCCACCAAGCCACCTCGGGCCGTGGCGTAAATTAGCCTCACTGTTTGCCAGCCACGTTATTTCGCGTCGTGAAGCACTCGTTGACTCCCCAGCGATTGCTAGCATCCAAGACCGGCATGGTCCCGGATGACGATGTTGCCGTATTGCGCTCAGCTAGTCATTACGACTGTAGGCACTGGAGTCCACTATTGGCTCCCGTGGGGCTGACGAACGTGTCCGTTCTCGCCTTAGATCCCGTGCAGTGTGTTCAGCACATTGTTATTGTTATCCGACACACGCCCTGAAGGATTCCTGTACCATACAAGTTCGCCGGTTGCTTGATATGGAACTAATGAAATACTCTCAGACGACTCATATTAAGACCCAAAACGTAAGCGCAAATACATTCAACAAGAGATGTAAAATAACCAAATATATATATAAGTTATCTCAAAAATTCATTGATCGCATAATATAGGTTAGACTACACACATATTCCGTTCATCAGGCGTTCTAGGCGATATCATTGTAGACGTCTAACAAATGGCATGTAATAATTCAGAGTACATCACCTTCACTTGTGATAGAATACCTGTTCTTGAACTATCGGGACCTTCAACATCCTTGCCTGTTTGCGGATCGACACCACAAATATCAGCGACGGCCTGAAGCGCATAACCAAGAGGATCTTTCACCGCAAGCTCCCGTCTCTTCGCGGCTATTTCCTCCGCAGCAACCCTTTGCTTCGCGTTGGCATTTTCCGCGGCTAAGGCTAAAGCCTGGGCAGCAGCAGCAGCTTTCACTTGCGCCGCTGTTTGCTTACCCTTCGCTGCAGCCTTCGGCTCAGTCTTTTCCTTCTTCAATGGCGGCTCCGAGTCAATCACAGGACTAGATTCGTTGCTCTTACCGCTGGTCGTTCCGGCTAGAGATCTCTTTCTACTCTGGGGCACCTTCAACTGTGCGGGATCAAAGTGCGCCATCGGTGTATGAACTCCCTGTGGACTTGCGGCACTCGATATGACCGGCGAAGGCCCCACGGCAATAGAAGGGGTTTCAGACTTTCCCATCTGCGGTTGAGGGATAATGATGGGCGCTTGTCCAGGAAGGTTCGAAAACTGCTTGGCAGTAGTTTGAGTAACACCGTTGCCCGCTGCGACTACCGCTTGAGCTTGTGCCGCCCCGGCGGCGGGCGCTTTCTGATTGCGACGAGAAGGTTGTCGAGGGGTAGATGCAGGAATGGGCGCCGAAACTGGCATTGCAGAGCCGGGCATAGATTGCGGTACAAACTGTTGTGCAGGGAAGGAGCCTGGGGCTATTGCTTGACGCGGTTGCGACATCATCTGCTGCTGTGTGGACCGCTGTTGCGGGGGAACAGCACTCGTAGTCGTCGGGGTAGAAGTTGCGTTCCCTTTCTGCCTCTGAGCCGCTGAAGTCAGATTCGGCTCGAATGTCATCTGCTGGCCGCCTTGATGAGACATAGTCGAATTGATCGGCTGCTGAGGCTGCCGTCCAGGTGGCATCTGCACCTGCTGTCCTTGCTGAATTCGGTCCTGGGGGGGTACCTGGGCAACTGTCTGCTGATGTGGCATCAGCACATGGGATCCTGAAGCAGACTGCTGCACAGGCATTCCCATATTCATAGGGAGCGAGGCGCCACCATTGCTCTGTTTCAATTGATGATGACGCCGAACGTAGTTGAAAAACTTGCTCAGCTCTACCCTGAATTTCGCTATACTCTCTGGCGTGAAATAGAATATACCTCTATTAAGAACTTCAAACTGGTCTCGGTATGCAAATTGCTACTCATGATCAGCAAACTCGTTAAGCTCCTAAGATAAACCCGAAGCTTACCATTGCGATTAATCGCTTCGTTACGCTATCATTATGAAAATTGGCATGTGCCCAGTGAATCAGCCTATCCATTTGTCTGCAAGCCTCTTGAAGCTGTAGAATCATCTCTTGAGTCTTTGTTTGGTCCTCTGGTAGCAATTCCACTGGAAGCTGCTTAGTGCGGGACCGACTAACCTCCTCATACAATTCCCGGATTCTAGCACGATCTTGTTCCTGCTGTTCAGGGCCGTAGGGAGGCTTTTGGCTGTTAGACGCTCCCTCTAGTTCAACTTGCCCAGCTCCGTTTTGCAGCGGAATATTTCCCTGAAGGGGCTGTTGCACTTGTTGTTGTGCTGAGGCTTGCTGCGTCGTCTGCTGGGTGTCCATCATCCACTGATGCTGGGGCTGATGATGGGGAGGCATTTGTGAGGGTTGTATAATTGGCGTCGTCTGCTTCCGTTGCGGAGATTGTGTGAGAATATTATTATACGTCATTTGCGCTTGCTGTTGCTGAGTCATATTTATATTTGCCATGACATGTGTCGTGTTTTGGCCAGAATACTGGTGAGGGATTGTCATCGATGCTTGTTGGTTCATCGGGAATTGCTGTGGTTGAGAACCTTGAGACATCTGGTGCTGTTGAACCGTCATCCTAGATGACGAAGGCGAGCCGTCTATCTTTGGTCCAGGGGCTCCTGGCCGTTGGTTGGTAGGCTGTTGGTTCATCATAACGGGGCTCGACTTAGCATCGTCGCTCACTTGAATAACGCCAGGCATATGCATAGGCAAGTGACCGCCTTGCAGGGATGCCTGCGAGTCATTCGCGAGTCGCTGCGCCTGATGGCCCTGCTTGGTGAACAGATTTCGTACCAGTTGCTCATTCTGGGCATGTACATTCCGAATAATCGGCAACGCATCACCAGGGATAGAATTGCTCTTCATGAGATTATATATCTCTGTCCAAGTATTGACCTCGGGAGGCAAAAACGGCATCATTTTTAACAACGCCTGCGGAATCTTACTCTTAAGAACGTAGTTCTTCACAGTAGCATCCAGTTGCTGCTGCGTCAGCTGCGGATGGGAAGGTGGTTGTCCTTGCTCTGTCTGCAAGACGTTCGTAGCCGGTCGACCTGCATTCTGAGCAATGGCGGCTCGTTGTGGTGGACCATTCGGTTGCATTATTTGCGGCTGCTGCGATTCCTGCTGTGGCGGATGCTGCTGCGACTGTTGCGCGTCTTGTTCTTGTTGTAGTTCTTGTTGTTGTGGGTGCGTGCCAGACAATTGCTGGTCGCGCTGTGTCATGATTGGCTGCTGTTGAGCAGTAGAATTCATCATCTGGCCGATACGCCTTGGTTGTTGCATTTGCCCAGCAACGGCACTCTGATGCTGTTGCTGTTTCTGTGCTTGGACTAGTTTTCGGAACATCTGCATTTGAGCTTGTTGTATCGGCGCGTAATTATTCGGTGTGTTCACGTCGTTCGTTATCTGTCCCGTCGCAGATCGGACCTGCTGCATGGATGTGCTCGTCTGCGAATCCTGTGGCTGTTGCGGCGACTGTTGCATTTGCTGCGTCACTTGATCTTGTTGCTGCTGTTGTGGGGCCTGTTGCTGTCGTTGCTGCTGCTGCTGAAGCAATTGCAACATCGCTTGTAGCCCAGCCGGATTATTTCGCCCACCATTCTGGACAAGTCGCTGTCGAGTCTGTTGCGCAAGCTGTTGATTAGCATGCTGTTGCTGTTGTGTTGGAACATTTCCTTGTTGGGCCTGTAGCCGCGCCTGCTGTTGTTGTATCATCGACAATATTGCTGCATTTCTAGGATTTTGATGGTTCTGTTGCAGAGCAGGAGTAGCCTGTGACAAAATGCCGCTTTGGCCTTGTTGGCCTTGCATGTTTAGGGGGATATTCCGGCCCTGTTGTTGATTTTGCTGTTGTTGATGCTGTTGCTGTTGTTGCTGGCTCATCAATTGCCTCAATGCATTCTGATAGGCAGCATTATATTGCGGCTGATTACCAGAAACATTTGGAACTGAGACCGGGCCAGTGGCCTGGGGTGGCTGAGCTTGCGACGGTTGTTGCTGAAATTGCGAGAGTGGATTGCTTTGGTGAGGCTGCTGATTCATGGGTACCGTGTTAAACATGTCTTCAGGTGGTCTCTGCTGGGTAACGAACTGTGTCTGTTGTTGAGGAGGAATCGGCTGCTGGGGAGGTTGAGGAGGTTGAGGCGGATGCTGGGGAGCTTGAGCTTGTCCTTGAGAAACCTGGACTTGGCCGTTGTTCAAGGCGGCATTTCGACGTCGATCGACGGTGTTACGAACATATTCCATCCGCTCTCTCATAATTGCAAAATATTCCTCCTTCTAATTGTTAGCATCCAAGATTATGACGTTCCACCACGAAGTCTGGCATACCCTAGACTGCGCGGTCTCGAAGGCATTGTTCTCGGTTTGCTGAGCATACTTGACGATCCGCTCCGGTGGTCCACCGATTGGGATCTTTTTCAAACTTTCAACACTACGATGCAAAGATTAGACTAGCATTTGGAGCACAAGTTATAGCACTCACAGGGAATTGGCAAACACCTGGCGGTGGCTCAACGAGAAGGCATCTTTCCAGGTACCCGCAGTGTGGTTGGTCACCGGGCGAGGGGCGCCGTTCATGGCTGCCCGAACTTAGACCAGTTGAAAACTGCTTGAGCGGGCGGATAAAGCTCTTTGTATTGATCCTCGGGCATATATGGCCAATCGAGCAGTGAACAAAATGACGATAAGCGAGGTTCAGAAAATATTAACATAATACAGCGGCGGGTCTTGTGGTGATCTCCGCAGTCGAATTGATTGCTCGGGGTTAGGCAACTGTGAGGTCTCTAAAAGGATGAATTGATTTCCAAATTCAAATAATCGCGGCGTGCGGCAGGGTAACGCGTGAGAGAGTGGCCCCACAGAGACTACCTGCAAACAAAGCAAACTCAAGCTCTCATGACAACTGGATAAGTAACAGGTAGATGATAACGTAAATAATATGGAAACGAATCGGAACAATGTAACACTACAATTACAAATGAGGTTAAACTAGCATTATATAGTAACGCTTCAACCTTGACTCACACAGACAAGTACACTAAATGCACGTGTCTCATCACCACAAGAAGCACGTATTTTCCTTGTTTTTGTGTATATTAATATGCACACTCGCCTAACTATGTCGAGGCCCATGACAAGAGCTTGATGAAAACTGTTCGCACGAATTTCCGGCCACCAATTCTAATCCGTTTACTTCCACGCGATATCTATGGTCTGCGGAACTCTCGGTAGGGTCACAAAGTAGAAAACACGAACAACTAAAACCTACATTAGTTACTGACCACTGGAACTTTAACGCTGAAACAACTCACGTTATTGGTAGCTGCAATGGCGATAGAATCTTCATGTGGATGCCAGCTCATATGCAGAATCTTCTTGTTGAAATCGATGTCATCGTTCTCTCGTCGAACTGCGTTCACTCCACCTGTCATTCCAGCTCTACCAGAAGGTGAAGATCCACGCAATCCAGCGCCGCCATTGCCATGTCGACCCATCTGTCCCCGGCCGATAGGAGCAGCAATACCAACCCTCTTGGCCTTGAATGCAGATTTGTCAGCCTGTAGAACGACTTCCGTCTCTTCAGCTTCAGTGTCTGTAGCATTTGGATAAATCATGAAATTATTATTGTATGAGCCCGTCATGACGGATTTTCCGTCACCAGATAGAACAACCTCAAACTTATCAAAGATCGAGTCATTATCGTACGTGTCGCATAACCTGGGCCGCAAGTGTTCATGAATATTAATTGTCTTGATCGGTGCTCTTTCCATAGCGACGTCCCATATCTTAACTGTCAAGTAATCTCGAGAGACGATGTATCTCCCGTCGAACGAGAATCGTACGTCCGATATCGACGAAATAATTTCTGAGAAAAATGACCGTTCTCTCGGATCTTCCTCTTCCTCAAAAACTGATGCAAACTTAGTACCTTATCTGGGACCGATTACTATCGAGAATCATACGTACGTTTTGCATGAGCATCACATAAAGCACTCTCGCGCATATCTGCGAGCTTGATGGTACCTTTGCTGGACGAGTACATGAAATAATTGCAGCTCGTAGGATGGAACTCAGCAGCCGTAATAACTTCCGTGAGCTCTTCCATATTTGCCGGTTTAATGTCAACAATGTCTGCGAATACTGTTAGAATTTGAATCTTCCAGGTTAAACTACAAGTTTTGAGACATACTGAAACTTTGATCAGATATTCCTAAGTTCCACAGATTTATTCGAAGATCATCTGCAGATATAAACGTTTCGCCGTCCGAGTTGACGCTGATAGAGTTGATGTGATATGCATGAGCATTGGCGTAGATCTTCTTGGGCGATGCTGCAATGATCGTATCGTGAAGAGTCATCCGTGGTAACCGCAGATTGTCAACTGATAGAGGACTTGGCGGCCGCCCACCAACGGTGTCGGAAAGGTTATTCTCAGCTACAACTTTCAGCGATTTCTCATATATCTTCCAGAGTTTGATTGTTTTATCTTTATCGTTAGCACATGTCCTCCACATACGCCACAAGCAACACGCCCGGTACTAAAACACATACCATTTGTAGAAAGCAAGAAATGAGCAGCATTCGTTCTTCGGCACCATTTGATCTTGTTTATTTTTTCCTCGATCTCTAGTGACTTTAGATAGTCGAATTCTGGTTCGTGCGATTGAAACTCAGTGTGGAACTTGTATTCGCAACCTTTCTTCTGTATTGGAGAAATTCACTATTAGAAACAGACTGCTAGACAGACCGAGCCCGAAGATTAAGATAGCAAGAAACTCACATTTTCATTCCTTTCGAATAATACCACTCGACCACCCTTGTCGCCCGTTGCCAGGTAATTGCCGGTATGGTCAAATTCAACTGTAGAAATAATGTCGGCTACATCAAAGTCATAATTAGCGTGGGATGTTTCGAATATAGTAATATTGGAATTTCTCCTCCGCAACACAGTTAGATGACCGGGCACCTCCATAAAAAATAGCAGAAAATAGTACCCTCAGTAATGTCCTCAGTATCGCCCTTATCACCAAAGCATCTAAAGCGAAGAATGTCGATGTTAATGAATATTCAAAGTTATGTTAGATACTGATTGCCTAAGCGGATCTACCACGGAATAACACTGTGACCAACAAGATCGTTGACCGCGTTCGCCGGCAATCACTGATCTTTATCACAATCACGCCGCAGACAATAATCCTGCACTGATCTACTAATCAAGGCAATGTAGGATATCGAATAAACACTGTACGTACTGCGCGAACTTCCACGTTGGTGGATGGCCGTCAGGACCTTCGACCATGCTTGAATGGTAGACCAGATCTCTACTCCTATTGAGTATAAGGGATACCGTTATCTTCAACGCACCAATGGCCAATAGTGCTAGCCAATTCGATAGCTATCTGGCAAGAGGTGGGCACAAGAGAATGATTGAAGTGATGGTGTAGATTGTTTGTCGTCTGGCGAGCAAAATCCAATCGCGAAAGCTACAAGTTCTGCCTCCCGCAGAGAATCGTTTAGGTTAAGCCGCGATCATGGCGCGCGGTCATAGTTGACTGACTCTAGCACAGTCTTAACCCCTACCCTAGATCGGTGGTCAATGCCACCAGTTGCCATGTGACATATTTGAGCATCTGCAGGGAGACTTCTGCACATATATGATATCATCGCTTCAGGTCATTCGCGAAATGAAATGAGATGGGCTGGATTATAGCAGTATCATGTTTGACTGGGCAAAAAAATGCTGGGTATGGGCTAACTATACCCATTTGATCCTTCATAATTATAGACGCGTACAAGTCCAAGCTTTCACTATGCCGTCATTATGTTGGAATTCAAGCGCCGCGAGTATGCTTCGATATGGTCATATGGAGTTGTCGCCAATGTGATGGTGAAATTCTGGGCTCCAAAGGAATGTCCCTTGAACCATGGAGTGGACCATGCAGAGGCACGAAGCAGTAATAACGATGGTGGATTTTTGCGCAGACTCTTATAATTCACGTGATACGATTCTCTGGGAGATAACAACCACATTGCATGCTTTCCATTGTAATTGGAAAACAATTGGTATATTATTAAATCTGTCGACTTTGGCTTGGTAAGTTGCGGAGTTGCTGATTCGGATAAATGGGTGTAGCTTCTGATTTCGTTGGGAGTTCCCCGGTACTCCGCCTTGGTTTCCGAGTGCACATCTTTGATCGGCATTCAGAGCTTCATCTTCTCGTCAGTTGTAGCAGCTTACTTCGGCTTAAACTATGCAATGACTGACCGACAAGTTCCCCCCCAAAATGGCCCAAAAGAGAAGGGCAAACTAAAGGCAGATCAACAAGCCAACAGCGCTCCGACGTCAGCCTTGTGTTACTCTGCGGCCACCTTACTCTCATCGTTTGCTACTCCGTCCGCCGTTACCGGGTCGTTATCGTCAGCAACTGCCTCGGCAAATGAGCAGAAAGTGTCACAAAGCACGTCCAGGGTATATCTACCATATGCTGGTGACTTACCGGGGACCATTAGTTCGTCTTGCTCCACCAGTAGAGCGCCTGTGAAGCAAGCACTGGAGGCTGACTCTAACGACTCCACGGCAGGAAGTGCCAACAGCTCCGAGGCACAAAGACAATTCGAAGAATTCATCGGTTCAACCATGTCACAGCCGACAGCAAATACATACCCGGAGTTGCTTGATGAATCCTCTGTTCTACCGTCTGGATACAGGCATACGGATAATGGCGACGCTGTCATCGTATTTCTGTCCTCATCGCACAGCACCGAAGCTATTCACTCTCCAATTCCCTGCACAAATCATGCTCCAGCTCCTACACACTCGCAACTTGTTCACGAGCGGATCTTAACTGATATCTCTATGGTCGACGACCCAGTTGAATATCTTCTCACGACAACCAATTATACGGAAGACATTTGGGGCAATGATTGGACGGAACTTCAACGTGCCCAGCAGGAACTAAACGCTGGCAACAAAAGAGATGCAGGACGGCGTGTTGATGAGATTATAGGAAGACTCAAAGCAAGGCTATAGATTAACATAATGCGAGATCATTCATTGTTATCTGCTTTATTCCTATATACATCACAAACCTACACAAAGGTACCGTAATACATAAACAATACTATTTGATATCCTCATTACCACTCTTCAACAAGCTCCCCACATCGCAAGTATTTGCCAGCAAAATGCTGCTCCCAGTCGTTCAATGCTTGGATCTCTTCCTCATTCAGATCATCCAGCGGATCGATAGGCATATCAATAGGCGTTAGCATCTCTAGACCTAGAGTCAACGGAGTTCTTCATAGTCACAGCTATATTGTTACCTTCGTCGAAGCTTCCTTTGGCTAGCCCTCTCGATGCGTCCCGTCCGGCGAAATTGCTAAGATTGCGAATCAGTAGCCGAGCTCTGGAGGCTCAAGATGCAACCAACCTATACGGGCCGCCTGGACCGTAGAATGTCCTTCCTGCAGACACGTCATAAACCCTTCCCTTTACAGCCATCAGAACACGTTCTTCTATAACTCCGTTGAATGGTTGCAGTGTAGTCGGCGTAAATTTGGTATAAACAAGCGGCTGGGACTCTTGTTTCGCCTGCTGCTGTGCGTTGAGCACTTGGCCATTCGGTCTGGCCGGTGGGAAGATGGTTCTGTATACTAAGTAGACCGATAAAATGCCAAGCGAAGCATTTAGATACGGGATGTACCCAGAGTTCACTCCAGGTGCTAACGCCATGACGTTTTTGTAATAATTCTGAAAAGCTGTT